>PVKB01001597.1:0-167742 GCA_004027205.1 Ctenodactylus gundi
GGGGGGGGGGGGGGGGGGGGGGGGGGGGGGGGGGGGGGCACTGTGCATGCTGCAACATGAGGGACCCGGAAACACAGGGCTGGGCGAGACGTGTGGACATGAAGTCCACAGGAGCCCACTTCTGTGGCATGTCCAGTATGGGCAAGCGCTAAGGCAGTCTGCAGACCTGGGGTTCCTGAGTGCTGGGGAGGGGTATGGGGGTGGGGGCCGAGCAGGGCCAGGTCTCCGTTAGGGCTGAGGAGGGGGCTCTGGAACGAGATGGCGACAGCTGGACAGCCCCTCACCCAGCTCATTTATTAACTTCTGTGCACACTGGGCTTTCAGATCTGGGGTCGGGTAATGAATTCACGTCTGCTGAGGTCAGCACTGGCAGTACTGGATTGGAAGTCTCCTGCGTACGCTGCTCTCTGGTGGATTAGGGGTGCCCGGCCCAGCCCTGGCTACTTCTACCACTCTCCTGGCATCCAGTGGTGCCTAGCGGGCCCGGCAGTCCCATGGAAGTTACGTCTCTTTAATAAAGATTAAGATGTCAGAGGGCCAGCGTTGCACAAAATCCCACTTTTATTAACTTCTCATTACCAGCTGGAGAGCAAGGCCCGTTTCCGAGCTCCTGAAGCCACGCCGTTCCCCGAAAAGAAAATGGTTATTAAATGTCGCACGTTGGTGATGACTGGTTCTTGCTGACTAAGCGAACGAGCCACACTTCTCCCCGGCGAGACCCAGGACAATGGGGACTTAATGAAAAGAGTGACCGCACAGCCTCCTCCCGGTTGGGGGCACCCCTGGAAAAGGAGGAGGAGCTCAGCGTGGCCTGCCGGGCCTGCTGCGGCCCTGGCAGGGCGGCGGCGGAGGGGCCCATGGGAACGTGGGACTCAGGCCTGAACGGAAACCAGTCCCAGGGGTTTCCGTGAGCACCGACCGTTGTCCAGACGGTGTTCCCTCTGATCCCTAGAAGGTACTCTCAAGTTCCCAGGTGAACCCAGGGCCTGTGATGTCATGCCGCAGCTGCGCACCTAGGAGGGGCCATCTGGGTAGATGTCACATTTTTTCTCCAGGGTGACCTTTGTCCTCTTCCCAAGAAGCTCAGACTGATCTCCTGGGTCCTCTGGCTATGGCAACTGCCCCCTCCAGTGAGCACCACGCAGGTGACACCTTCCCACCTCAGGCACCCGGCCCTCCTGTCCCCTGTCACGTCTCCCAGCCCTCTCCCCCTCCTGCCAGCTCCCATCTCCCCGTTGACCTGGTCAGCAGCGAGTCTGTCACACCTGCCACCCCTCCCTGCTCTCGGCCCATTCTCGTGGTGATTTTGGTTTTGTTTTGGTACAGAGATGGTGCCCTCGGCTATACCTCAGACCCCCTTTTTAGTTTTAATTTTGAGATAGGGTCTTGCGAAGTCACTAAATTGCCCAGGCTGGGCTTGAACTTG
This sequence comes from Ctenodactylus gundi, assembly GCA_004027205.1. NCBI lineage: Eukaryota > Metazoa > Chordata > Mammalia > Rodentia > Ctenodactylidae > Ctenodactylus > Ctenodactylus gundi. The sequence goes on from PVKB01001597.1 coordinate 1,427, forward strand.
CAATTCTCCTGCCTCAGCCTCCCCGAGGATCGAGATCACAGGCTGGCACCACTGGGCCCAGTTCTGTGCGGCTTATCTAATCCAACGGGAAGATTTTCCCTCAGCGCCCATCTTGCCTGTGCTGGCCGCCCTGCGACGAGGTTTGCACAGTGAAATGTCCCCGTAACCAGAGGCGACAGAACTGCATCTGTAGCCAGCCTGGCCCCTCCTGGAGGAGAGTCGGTGTGGGCCTAGGGCTCACTTCCCGTGGGGGCCCAGCGCAAGTCACCGGATGGCTCAGCTTGGGGACCTTCCCCCACCCCACCCCACTGCTGGCGGTGCCAGGCTGGCTTCTTCTGGGGGACACGCAGGAGGGAGACAGCCGGGAGAGCCTGGAGGCCCTGAGCCCTGGACTGTGTTCCCACCACCAACAGGTGGCCCCGTCTGGAGTGGGCCTGTGATGACCAGTGGGAGGGCAGCGTTCTCGACATATTTGGGATTGTCCCTGAATTCCAGCTTAAGTCTGCTTTTCCCATTCTCCCGGCAGGACCGTGGGCCGGGCGGGGCGGGAAAAGCAACCTCAGACCCAGTCCGACCCCACAGAAGGAACCTGCTCTCAGAGAGGCTGGCCTGTTCTGAATCAGAACGGAGCAGCTTCGAGCACTCTGACGCACCGCGTGGGAGAGGGCACGGTCCACCGTGCAGCCTGAGCCCCGGCCGCAGAGGCCCTTGGCGGCACTGGCCTGCTGCCTGGAGGAGATGGTGCCCTGGCCGCAGCCCACTGATCTTCTGCCAACTGGCAGCCCCTCCCCGTGTGCCCTGCCCCTGCTGAGCCCGAGAAAGCTCATCTGAGGGCGCACAGAGGCGTTGCAGACCCCAGGACACCTGCCCTCACCCCGGGGCTATGAGGCACAGCCACCGGGGCAGGCCCTGGAGACCGCGGCGCACACTCCGTGTCTCTGAGTATGCCGATCAGCACGCCGCCCAAGTCCCTGTCACTTAGACTGTGTGGGACTGCTCCCCCAACACACATACACACACACACATGCGTGCGCACATACACATGCATACACATGCACACACATGCACACACACACACACACACACATGAAAGGCGCAGGTGTATGCTGCCTAGTTCTCTCTGTGCCCATCCTCACAACCTTTCGGCCACAAACCCACCCCCCAACTTCACTGGTTTGGGGGCCGGCTGGCCTGTGCAGGAGCAGTGGAAGGAGGGGCACCTAGTGGCCCCACGTGCCAGCTTCTCCTATGGGGACAGCTGCAAATCTATGCTACCTCTGATTAACTAATTAAGTGGCTGAGGCAGGAGGATCCCAAATGAAGCCCAGGCTGGGTAGCGCAACTTAGACTCTGTCTCAAATCAAAAACAGAAATAGGCTCGGGGCGTAGCTCAGTGTGACTGCACTGGGCTGGATCCCCAATACTGCACACACAAGAAAGGGGTGGCTTGGGACTCGTGACAGTACCCCCTCTGGGTGGCATGTTTTCCTGGGCTGACTGGCCCTGCCCTCAGCGGGGGTGTCCTGCCAACCCCTACGCGGGGTGCTGACCCCTGGGGCTCAAGTGTTACCAGAAAAACACAGAGTCCCTCAGAAAAGGGAGCCCTGGGTGTTCAGAGCTCAGGGACCCAACAAGGTGAGCAAACAGGAGCCCCATGTCGTCTTGTCTAAGAGCAGGGACCCGCGGGCCTGGTGCCAACCCTTGCACAGCTGCGCGACCCTGGCCAGGTGGCTCAACCTCTCTGTGCCGCACTTTCCTACCCGCACCGCTATAAATAACAGCACGCCCCGTCCACACTCACAGCAGACTAGCCTCGCCTTTCGCTCCAAACACCTGAGCCAGAGACTGTGCTCAGTGTCGGGGGCACAGGAGCTGGAGAAGCTGGGCGGTGGGAGGGCAGAGGGCACACTCGGGCACCACCCCCTCCCTGGCTGCCCCGCGGCCCCTAGCCAGGAAGCGAGCAGGCTGCAGCAAGAGCTCGGGGTGGGCCGAGCTGATGCCCTCGGGGTGGTGGTGGGGCAGTGCGGGTGGCCGGGTGGTCAGAGCTGGGTCCAGGACGGGTCCAGCGCGAGGCAAGAGGGCTAAAACCCCAGGTGGCTGCAGGTGGCGCAGGCGGAGGGGCAGAGGAGGCACCTGGGGGTGGCCAGGTCGTCCTGAGTCTGGGTGGGCGCAGGGCGTGGGTGGGAGCTGTTCTGTTGGCCAGTGAGGGCAAGATCTGTGCACAGCCTGTGCAAACACACTTTGCGGAGGCCCCAGCTTCCTCAGCCCCACCCCGGCCCTCCGAGCCCACCGCGACGGCCGGCTTATCGGGAGGCCCGTCTGGCGGCTAAAAGATGTTTCCCCGCATTGTAAGGCTGCATGGAAACCAAGTCATGTCGGCCGTGAGGACAAAAGACCTCTCAAGTGTTTGAAATGCAAAAAATATTTTGACCTGGCTACATCATTTTTTCAAAGGAAAAGAGTAATTCACGGCTCACAATCTTTAGCTATCTCGCAGGAAGTCCTGCGTTTCTTATCGACTCGCCGAGGCCTGCCTGTCCGTGTGAGAGGCCAGGCCGGGAGTAGCCGTGGGAGTCCGCCTTCCCGTCTTCCTGATCGTTTCCTTTCTTAGGAGCGGGTGCTGTGAGGGGACCCCGCCGCCCGGCTCTGGGCCTTCACCTCGTGGGCTCTTGCCGTCCCAGGGGTGGAGCATGCCTGTCTGCGCGGCCCAGGCACCAACCAAGGTCCCGAGAGGCCAAGAGACCTGACCCAGGCGACACGGGCTGACGGCTGGCACTCCTGGGGTCTCCCCGCTCCTCTGCCGACACTGCCCTGGGTCCTTGGATCCTCATGTCATGATGTTGTCTGGATGAGACCTCGTGGGCTCACGGCTGTCACTACTGTCATTCTCCACATGGTCACCACTGTCACTGCAGTCACATCCCCATCCTCACCCTCGTCACCCTCACCACCGCCGTCACTGATGTCACCGCCTTCACCATCACCCCGCCACTGACGGCCCCGCCGCCAGCCTGGCTGCTCTGTGCCCCCAGCCGTGCCAGGCACTCAGCGTCACTGTCCGGGCCTCTGGAAGGAACGAGGGTGCCCATGCCATGGGTGAGGACACGGCATGTGTCGAGTGCAGAGTCCCGGGGACTTTCGTCTTTTGAGATGCTCTGTCCCTCTCCGGGTCTCCTGTGCCCGCAATGTGCCCAGAGACGGGCCTCGATGGCCTTCTGGACAGCTAGGAATAGCAGCCTTGGGGTCAGAGCTAAGCCAACACCCTGTGGAGCCAGAACCACAGGGATGGCGAGAGCCCATGTGGTCCTCCCCAGGGCGCTGCGGGCTCCCCAGCCCAGGCAGCTGTGCCCAGTGTGAGAGGCAGGTTCCCTTTGGGAGTGAGGATTCAGGCGGCGCTCATGGGATCCAGGACAGAAGCCAAGCAACCCTGGGATCGGGCCCATGGCGAGGGCGGGGAGCTCCCGGGGAGGCCTAGTCCTGGGGGATTCTGGGTAACCAGAGCTCCACAAAGTGCAAAACCTTGGAGGAGGACTCTGTAGTGACGCTCTGGGGGACAAATTTATAAACAAGACGCCAGGTACTTAAGGAGGAAGCTAGGTTGGGGACACTTGCTGTGCCAACAGGGTGGGAAACCAGTGTCACAGCACAGAGACGAAGGTCAGGAAACGCCACTGGAGTTACTGCAGGGCCGGGTCCCCTGAAACACACCCTGCCACACAGACGCACTTGGGCCTGGGGCCCTTAGGTGGGGGCCCCCGCCAGAGCCTCCCAGCCTCCCAGCCTCCCAGCACAGCCGGCTGGACTCTGAGGAGCTTGTCCAGGACCACGGCTTTGGGGTGGGAGCCACGCTGCTGCCTACTGCCACAAGGCCTCGGACGAGCGAACATGCCTGTCTGCCCTGCAGCTCTCTTGCGGGCACTTGCCGGGTGGCTGTGAGGCCTCGGATCTCAAGACGTGGCTGAGGCCACCACCTACGTGACCACTCAGGGGGCCTCCGCTGCCACAGCCCTTGCTCTGCTCTGGCCTGGTTTTGCAAACAGAAAGCACAGTGTCACCCATGGTGCCCTGACTCAGGCTGGGTCTCCTCGTGACCCCGGTAGAGCCCCTGGGGTTAGTCCCTGGCCCTGGTACCTCCGGCTTCAAGCCCACCTGGACCCTCTGTGGACGGGAGCGGGACGCCAGCTCCCTAGAGGAGCTCTACCAAGTGCCGCCGGGGCCCTCCCTGCTCTGCCCACCTGGGCGTCCGCCGCCCCCACCTTCCCGAGGTCTAATCCGGTGCCCGTCTCCCCCTCGCCCGTTTCCCGTCACTCTTGCCTCTGCACGGCTTGTCCAGAACAGAAGTACAAAGGGCGGAAACCTGCTCAGAATTCCTCCTCCTCAGTTTATTTCTGCCGCTCTCCGGGGCGCCCGTGGTTCAAGCTTTCTTCTGATAATTATCTGCCCTTTCAGGGCCTTGGTAACCCGAGGCCCTGGGCTGGAGAGCCAGGAGGGAGCCATGGCCTGGCCACACCAGCCGGACGCTGTGGGTGCACAGAGCGCCCTTCCTGGCTCCCCTGGGGGACTGGCTCATGGTCTTGTCCCTGACTCTCCCCACGGCCGACTCCCGGCGGCCCCGTGAGGAGAGTCATCCCCAAAGTCTGACGTGATCGTTTGCCCCACAAACGCCTCAGCCAACAATCCTGCCCACACTGCCGCCATCACTCAGGGTACCTGGGGCGAGGCCCCGTGCCAGACACCACATCTGCTTTTTATGATTTCATCTATCAACACCACGCTGGAGAGTCATTGCGCTAACCAGGAGAGGAGAAGCCATTTGCCAGCATGGCTGGCCGGCCCGTGGCCGCGAGTGTCATGGGGATAGCGAGTCCCCTTAGCGTACCAAGAAGGGAACCGCTAAAGAAGGACACACTGCTACCTGGAGAGTGGCACACTCACCCGGAACCTGTCCTCTGAGAGCCCCACGCCTTCCGGCCGGCAGCAACTTCTTACCCTCCCGACTTCCCTGTGTGTATCTGACGGAGCGGGGACACGACCAGAGGAATGCCTCTTAGTCCCTTGGCATGCAGGGACATGGACAAGCATGGTGGTCTGAGGTCTGTAGGAGACCTCCGACACAGGCTGCCCCTGGGAGGGTCTCTGGCTCAGAATGCTGAGGCTGGGAGAGAAAATCACAGGGGACCCGAAGAGCAAAGGCCAGCGCCTCCTCTATGAGGGCGACCCGGGGCTTGAGGCTCAGGGAGGGCGAGAGACTTCGTGGGAGCCGGCCCTGTGCCCCCAGAGTCCCCTGGCAGCTTCTGTGCCACAGTAGGTGTTGGGGAAGCACCTATGTAGTGGGTGGCCAAGTGCATGAAGAGAGGACATTGGGAGACTCTGTGGAATTGGCCAAAAGTACAAGATTTCCCTGCGTGTATCAGTCAGCTCTGGTATGCGTATGCCATGGTAACAAAAATTCCCTCGCGGTCAGGCAATCAACACGTATCAGAAGGCATGATCAGTAGGGCGGCCAAGGATCTTGGAACCTTCCGGTGGCAGTGGCGGGGGCAGAGCCTGGAGGGGTCACTTCAGCCACTGATGGCTCAGCCCAAGAACCCACCACTGCCACCCTCCAGGAGGAAGGCCATGGGGCTCCACCCACCTCAGAAGGACGGGGATGATTAAAAAAAATACAGCGAATGTTTGTTTCTGTTACAATTACAACAGATCACAGCAAAAGATGCGCTGCCGTGAGTGCCCCCTGGTCACGTGAGTGACCTTGTCCAGTTGCTCCCGCCACTTTCTGGAGCAGCTCTGGAAGTCCTCTTTCCTGAGGGTCACCAGTTGTCCAGTCACGGGTGCCTCGATATCCCGAGGCAATTCGAAACACTGCCCTGCCGTGGTCAGAAGTCCCCCACGCCAGATGCAGTGACTCAGTGGACACCGGCGCACCGCTGCGTCGCCAGGAGCTGCTTGCCATCACCTGGCACCCAGCAGCAGCGTTCACCTTCGTAAAGGCCCTGAAAAGTGGACCCCCAGAACTGTTCCACGGAGGGCAAGAACTAGGGGATCCTGGGGGTATTCACAGGAATGTGTCTCTTACTGTAACACTTAAAAAAAAGTTAAACGTTTACTATATGTTTTAATCACCCACTATCTCTTTGCCCTGAAAGGATGTGGCCAGGGGGTCAGTGTCCAGCCCCGTTGGATCAGCGGCCCCACAGGAAGGCAGCACCAGCTGCCCAGATTGCAGGGCTCACAACCCGATAGGCATCTGAAGCTCTGAGGCCCACAAGCCACATCGGGATGCCAGTGCGGCCAGCTAGGTGCGGTGACGTGTGGGCCACCCATGGTGCTCGCTGCGAGTGGCCGGAATGACGCCTGTAGTGGGCATGCTGATGGTTATAACATGCACAACCCTGGACAGCTGCTAACTTAAAACAATGCTCTCCATCCTATCACCACAAAATGCCTGCCATTTTCGTGTGTTTCTAGACTGCCTTCTCGTCTGCGTGAATCTTTGAGCATGTATCTCCTAAGACATATGTAGAGACACTGTTTGTTGAAGATCTTCCTTTTCTTATAAACAGAATTTACTTTTCAAGCTGGGCCCACGACCACAGGTCTGTCGGTCCCAGCACTCTGAGAGGCAGAGGCAGGAGGGTCACAAATGGCGGGGCGACTTAGCAATGCGGTAGTCTCGAAATCAGATATTAATAAAAAATGAGCTAATGTTGTGGCTCAGTGAGAAAGCCCTGGGCGCCTTCCCCAGTCCTACTACGAACAAGATTAAATAAAATAACTTAGTTCTCAGAACAACTTCAGGTTCACGGAACCAAGTGGGAATCAGGGACCCTACGTGGCTCCCCGCGGCTTCCCCTGCTGGTCACAGATGGCAGCGCACGGCACAGCTCCATCTGTTTCCACCAGGTGCCCCCGCCATTACTAACCGAAGTCCTCAGCTCCTTGGGCCCAGCGCTCCAGAAATTTGGGCAAAGGCATAGCGCCTTGCTTCCTCACAGTGTCACTGAGCACGTTCTCTGCCCCAAACCGTCCCCTGCCCTGCTGGAGCCTTCCTCCGTCCCTGCAGCCTGCCCCGATACCCCCAGCTCTGTACCCGCTGTGCACTTCTGCCATGTTCAGGATGTCCCCCAGCTGCAGGCACACAGTGCTGTGTGTGGCTTTTCGTAGGCCTCTTCTGCTTAGCAACGTGCGCTTAAAGATGCCTGCTTCTTTTTTTCTTTGTGTTTTCATAGCAAAGCCCTCTTGGGTGATCTACAGGAAACATTTTAGGCACTGGGCAGGGCTGGCTCATCCGGGATCTCCTCTGGTCAACCTCACAGCCCATCAGGCAGTGCCAAGAAGGGGGCGGCCGTGGGGTGGTCTCTCTGGTCCCTGCACAGCGCTCGGTACTTCCTTAGGGGGTGAGCCTCTTCCCCAGCTGCTCCGGACCCACGGCCAGAGGCTCCGGCTGAAGAAGAGGCGTCCTGAAGGCACAGAGGACCACGGGGGCCACAGGCGAAGCCGCAGAGCTGGGCACGTGGCAGGGAGCCGGGTTGCATGGCCGTTGCCCACCCCAGCCCTGTCTGTCTGTCCGTCTGTCTCCACGCACACGGTTCTCTGCCTTGACCTTGGGTCTCCTCCGCCGACATCCCTGAGGGATTACCTGTACTGAGCTGTGACCTGGAAGCCAGTCAAGTGTGAACTGAGACGCCAGCTCCCCTGGGAGGACGGCTATCCCCGCATTCGTGCTCGTCCTGCTGGCCGAGGCTGGGACTGGCTCCGGCTGCTGTGTGCTCACCCTGGGCTCAGCCCTGGAGGTGGCCGTGTGTGTCTGCTGGTCCTCACCCTCTGCTGTCCCAAGGGCTATGCCAAAACAGCCTGTTCTCTCAAAGACGACGACCAACATTCGGGTCCCGTTGGACCCCGCTGTCAGCAGGGAGCCAAGCCCAGGGGAGCCACTTATCCCAGCCAACCTGTAGTGGGAATCAGGGGGTTGTTTCAAGGCGCTGGACATTGGGGTTGCTACCTGGCATCACCATGGTGTTAGCTAACACATACACCAAGGACTGGCACTGACCCGTGCTCGCTTTCCTCTTAACATCATGCCCACAGTGTACAGCCACTCTGAACTTGGCCCCGGAGGGTTTGGGCCAGCCTGACCCGATGCCCGCACAGGTTTGGTATGAGCCATATCACATGCCTCAGAGTCTTCAGGTCAGCCAGCTGACTGTCAAAGGTCTTCTCCATGTGGGGGTGGGGACTGGGGATACAGCCTCAGGGCCTTTACATTGCGCTACATCCTCAGCCTGCTTTTACTTTCGATTCTGAGACAGGGTCTCGCTAAGTCATCAAGTTACCCCGCTGGGCCTGGACTTGCCGTCCTCCTGCCTCAGCCCCTCAGAGGGAGAGGGCTGGGACGACAGGCTTGTGCCCTGGGCCTGCCGGTGTTTCTCATGTCACGGTGGGTGCTGCCTCAGGCCCTCACGCTCCCCTCGGAGCCCCGTGTTCCTATGTGGTACGGTGGGAACCACAGCTCCAGGAAGGAGCCTCTCCAAGAGAAATGGCTTCTTACTTAGGACAGGAGCACACAGCCCTGCCCAGGCCCTGCCTCTTCCGGGGTGTGCACCAGCTGGAGAGGCCCGAGCTACCTGTAGACCAAGGACTTTCTCCTCCAAGTGGAAGCTTCCCACGTCCTCTCTCCACCTGGGGCTATGTTCATGGTGGGCACTGGACCTCGGCTTCTGAGCTGCGGGGGCCCCAGATGCCACCACCAAGAAGCCCACCATCTGAGACCTCAGAGCCTGCTTCTTGGAGGTCGAGACCCCAGCCTCCCCCACAGGAAGTGCCTGCGGTCCCACTGCCATCTTTTTTATTGAGACAGGGTCTTGCTCTGTTGTAGCCCAGGCCGGCCTCGGACTCACAGCAACTGCCATCTTGTTGGGGGAAGCAGTCGCGAGCACCAGGCTCAGGGCAGAGGCGGCACGGGGCTCCAGGGGTCCCCCTCACCCAGGAGGGTGGAGACCCCACCTCCTAGCAGCTTGTCTGTGCAGGATTGGGCCAACCTCACGGCCACCGCGGTCACGGTGGGAGGCTGCCGGCAGGGCGGGAGGGGGGACCGTGGACGCTGCCCAGGAGGCGGGGGTGGGGGTCACGCCCGCACAGCAGAAGAGGCTGAATAGAACTCAGGGCTGATATATATTTCTCTCCTAATAGTGCAGCACAATTTAATTAACTCGGCATTGCACCCACCTGAAGACCGCGGCCCGGGCTTATTGACGCCTCCATCTGGCGCCTATAAAGCTGATAATGCGGCCAATAAATCCTCCCGAGAAACGGGGTGAGGGGCATCGCGCTTGGGCCGGCTTCCCAAGCGCCCTTGGTGGGGGCTACCGGGGCGATGACGCTTGAGAGTCCCTCATGAAGCACCCGGGTCCCCACGCCCCCAAGTCAGCGGGAGCCTGGGCCGCGACCTCTGGCCCGTGACAAGGGTCTCTGGAAGGCCTGCCATCTCTGCTCCCTGGCCGCCAAGGGAGGACTCGGTCTCCTTGGGCCCCCACTCCGCAGGGTGCTGGGCCCACAATCACCTCCCACTTGGCAGAGGAGGAAGGTGAGGCAGAACTTGAGAGTTTAAGGACAAGAGCCACGCTGTACTAAGAGAAACCGGCCAGGGTCGGGGCAGTGGGCCAGGCACCCCTGGGTCTCGGGAAGGCAAGTTACACAGATTTGACCCGCAGTCCTAGCGGGTTGTCCGGGTGACTCCCTCCCCAGGTGGGTCCCCAAGTGGGTGAGGGCTTGTCTGCTATTGGATTCCAGGTGTCAGCAGGGCAGAGAAGGGTCTCTGGTGCCACCTGTTCTCATTCCCCGCTGGGAGCCCAGGAGAGGTGGGGACAAGCCTGGTCCTGCCTGTCACCCCAGCACCTCCACCCCAAGCTGCCCCCCGAGCGGACGCTCCAGGGAGAGGGGGTCACCCCAGTTCCTCTAGTTTTCAAGAAAAAGAAAGAGGAGCCCCGTCCCCCCAGCCAGCTCGGCCGCCCCGCCCCCGACCTCCAGGCTGCACGACTGGGCTGAGCCCAGGCCTTCCTCTGACACGCAGGGCCCCAGGGACACCACCACCACACTAGCGCATGGGTAATAAATTACCAAGCGGGAAATTAATTAGCTGGCCCTCTCCTGGGCCTAACCTGATGGTTTAAGCTGATTTAAGGGAGCTTTGGGTTGCAGTGGAGGTGGCTGTGTGGCATCAAGTCAATTTAGAAGATGGAGGCAGGATGGTACATTTATAAAGTCGTCACCCGACCCGGGGCTGCCCATAACTCACCCGGCCACGCTAAGGGGCCATTAGTCACCCTTATCAGCGTGCAAAGGGCCCACAGGGCAAGGCCCTGCCCCGGGACAAGTTCAGGTGCTCTGGGGGGGGGGGAGGGGCGGGTCAGAGTCCGCCGGGGGCCTGGGGCCACCGGAGTGGCCACCGGAGAGGCCTCCGGAGCGGCCACCAGGCCCCTCCTTCCCTCTGACCCGATTTCTGCCCCGTGCCGAGCCCGGAAGGAGGAAGGGCAAAGGGTGGCAACATGGGCTCCTGAGGAGGGGGGCAGGAGGAATAGCTGGAGCCCGGCCGGCCTTCGGGGGGCTGAGGACCCCCAAGGCCTCTGGCCCGGCACATGCTGCAGAGGGGCCTCCAGGCGGCGGCGGCGGCGGCGGTGACTTTCCGCAGCGCTGGCCACGTTACACACCTCTCCACTCTGCCGCTCTGCGGCCTTTGATTCAGCAAAATCAAGGATGCAAACTTCTTAGGGGTACTTAGTTTCCATGGCAACCAAAGCTGACCTCAACATTATTGTTCTCAAGAGGGGACTGACTTTACTATATGTTCATTCACTGAATTAATGGACTCCCGGTTCTTTTATCAGCAGCCCCCGAACAATGGAAACAGAGACATGTCGTCAAAGGGCTTTCAGCCACTGTCCAGCCTTTTGTCCCTGGCTTACTGCAACGAGGCGAGTCTATTCAGGCTGAGATTATCAAAATCAACTCAGGGCTGTCTCGGGGCAGCTAAACACACTTTGATTTCATAAAGACATAACTGACCCCACATGCAAATTAATAATTCTGATTGCAGGCCGCTTAGGTGAGGGACTCTACTGTGGGTTTTTTTCTTCTGTCTTGTAATAAAGGGCATTTGTAGGGCAACTGCAGTTTAGTTACAGCACTCTGGTGGGTTCTGAGCAGGGAGGGCTGGCTGGCAGGGGTGCAGACCAGGGAAAAGAGTTTGGAAGAGAGACCTCAACCTTGCCAAGCCAAGGGTGGCGGCAGAGAGCCTTCTCCTTGCAGTGAGTCCCAGCTGAGCCCGTGGCTCACTAACACCCTGTCTGCGCGTCTGGTTTCAACCGTATGGCCTGCCCTTCCTCCCCTTCCTTGGCGCTCCAGCCACATGGCAAATACCTCGGCCTCCCCCAGGCGGAAGCACTCGCTACACACAGAATCAACCCTAGGTGACTGAGAAGCCCAGCACAGACCCCTGGCTACGTGGTGCTGGGCTGGGCTAGTAGCCCCAGAAGGCCCAGAGTCCAGCCCCACAAATCTTATCCAAGCCACAGCCTGGACGTGGCCCCGTGCAGACCTCAGGGTGCATGGCCAGTGAGTAGTTGCAGCACAAAGGACACCTGGCAGTGGCGAGTCCGTGTCTCCTCCCCTCCCTGGAGCCCGCTGAGCTCTCAGCCCTGGCTCTGTAGGCTGTGAACCCCAGGATCATAGGGAGATACGCAGGAGATCTACAGGCTTCTTCAGACCAGCAGCACTGCACCTGGATAGAATGCAGGCAGTATCCATCCACGGCAGGCCCTGTGTGCCCGGCCAAGGGTCCAATATCCAGGTAATCACTTCACCAATTATCATAAAGACCCATCCATCACCCCACAGGAATGATGCAAGGCTGGGCTATCCAGTGACTTTTACGACCTGTGGCATTCTGTATGTCATAATAACGGGGGAGATTTATGGACCCAGCACCGCCCCGCGGGGCTCTGAGAGCTGCGTCCGCTTGGAAGCCCCTGCCCGGCCCTGCCCCGCCGGCCTTTGTGCTGGGGGCTGCTGGGTGGCTGCCTTATCCAGGACCCAGGTCCCCTAATGGTGGGAACTCCCGATTGATTCTGGGTGAGAGGTGTGAGGAGGAGGAGAAAGGCCACCTTCCTTTTGTTTGTGCCCCCCTCAGTTGCACTGTATTAACAGTCCTTCCTTTCAAGATGGTGAAAGAAAAGATAAAGAGGGACAAAGAGAGCTGCCGGGGCCCTGTGTTCCCCCTTCCCGTATCACCGAAGAGATTGAATCAAAATTCTTTCAGCTGATACCATCGCCCCGGGTGGACCACTCTCTTGTTAACGGATAAATCCAAGCCCTCCAGAAAGTCAAAGAATAAATTTAAGCCTTTTGCCAAATGTCTATCCTATTGGATTTTGATAAGACGGCCATTGAGCCTTAATAATGTCTCCCATCCATTTTCCGCGAGCCCTTAACACGGCTCCTTATTCGTCCCCAAAGCCTCTTCCCGGCCTTTTTATTCCGGGCCCCAGCGCGCTCTCCAGGGAGCCGCGCGCCCGGGTGATGGATGGACACTCGCCAGATGATCCCCCGCCGCTGTTTGCTCTCCAGGAGCCCCGGGCTTCCCCTCTAAGTAAACAGAGACTAAACAGAGAGGCCGGCCGAGGGGCAGCGCCGGGGGTCCCGCGCCGAGACCGCGCGAGAAGGCGCGGCGCGAGCATCGTGACTCTTGGGGCCGCGCGGGCGACGCGTCCTTGGCGCGCAGCAAGGCGCGCGGGGATGGCGAGGGCACAGGGACGGGGCTGGGGGCTGTGCAGCCACGGGGCACGGGCGCGGGGGACGGGGACCAAGAGACGGGAGCGCAACGGAGACACCCAGAAGGACGCGGAGCATCCGCGACGCGGCGGGAGAAAGGGGCCCCGGCGCCTGGAGCGGGAGGGGCGGCCGGTAGCCCCGCAGGGGCGGAGCGGGGCCTGATTAGGCGCGGCTCACAGGCTGCAGCTGCCGTCACTCAGACGAGTACCGCCTCCAGCCTCAGGCCCCGCCCAGCCGCCGGCCCCGCCCCGGCCATAGAGGTCCCATTGAGGTCCCAGGTTCTGAGTGCCTCTCGCCCGTGATCTCCGCCGCAGCAGGTGGCGACCGACTTCCCTCTAAAATGCCACCGTTGTGCCCGGCAGTGCCAGGCCCCTTAGCCTTAACTAACTCCGTCCCACTTCACGGAGGCGGTAGAGGACCGGAACGATTGGTCCTCCTTCCCAGGACGGACACGGCACAGCTCCGAGGCGCGCCGAGTGACCCACACCCGCGGGCTTCCGGCTGAATCTTTACTGCAGCTGTGCCCGTCTCTGGAGGTCCCAGCTACCAGACCAGTAAACTGGAATCCCAGAATTCGTGAGTCCTACAACGGCGCAGCAGGCCTGTGAGGTTACGCCCGCGTCGGGCAAGCTAGCGAGTCACACACGCTGCGCACACGTTAGGCTGCGCATCTGTCTGGGAGGCGGGCCCTCCCTTTGGAAGGAAACGGGAAGAAAAAAATCCTGCCTTGCACCCGGACCAGCCTATGACCCCTGGGTCCTCGAATTAGAGCTGCCTGCTAGCGCTGCCCCTCCACCTGCGCCAAGCACGGACCACCGTTTCGATGTCTGAGGTCATCCCAGTGGGGTCGCCGGGTGAACGGGCCTCCCCAGGGCTGCGTTCAGCTGGAGGCTAGAGAAGCCTGGGTTCACGGGAAGGGGGGCCCAGGGGCCTTCTCAGCCTGGTGAGTGGCCCGCCGACCGCCTCCCACGTGGCACGCGACGCTGGCCTCCCTTGTGCTCTGGCTGCCCTGGAAGGCGGTGTCTGTTCTGCGCGACCCCTCACCCTGCAGTCAGTGAGCTGGCTGCATAGTATCTCGGGGCCCATCCCCCAGCAGCCCTCCAAACGGCCTTGAGCCCCATTTAACAAGACCTCAGGCCCCCGCCGTTGATAAGACAGAAAGACAGGGCGCTTGGGCCAGCAGCATCGCTCCAGCAGAAGGGAGGACCACTCTTAAGCTGTCTTATTTTGTCTGTGTTCAGAAGCACCCAGCATTTGCCTCTTCACGGTCCTTTAAATTTAGACTTGACCTTCTGACCTCTTGCCTTGACCCCTGTCCCAGGCACGGTAGCCCCACCGCCCACCCTTGCCTACATCCAGAGAAACATTACAGGACAGACTCTGAATGTCGCAGGCCCTGCTGTCCCTGCGCGGTAGGAATGTGCCGGCTTCGGGCCCGCTCTGGAAGGCTTGAGTTTGGGGTTGGCTGCAGGTGCCTTCCAGGGAATTAAAAACTCCAGAATTCTCTGAGATGCAGAAAAGTTCCTGCTACCTTACACCCTGGGAGAAAATACCCGTGTATTTTCAGCCAAAGAGGCAGGAAGAGAGAGAGGGGAAGTGGGCAGAACGTCGCGGGGATTTGAGCCTCCTCTGGGCAGAGGGGTCTGAGAATCCGTCCCTGCTGGAGTCCTCACCGAGGCCACTGTGGAGCTCGGAACGTGCCTCCACCAGTGTGTCGTCCCAAACCGGGCTCTGGAGTTGGGCCCGGGAAAGGGGGCAAGTGGCTACCCGTGTGGAGAGCTCTGCCCCTCACGCTGGTTCTGCCTATCAGGGCCTGGACAGACCTTGTACCGGACCCTTTTTTCCCTGTGGGACCAAGAGAGGACATTTCCCACCAAGGAGAGGGCAGCTTGGGGCGCGGGGCCGGGCTTCCCAGGACCCTCAAGGACGTATTTTAGGTTGCAGGGTCCCCTGGAGATTTTGACATCAAGTCAGAGCACTTGGTGGGAGCCGAGCCACTCTGCCTGACTCGGCCTCCACAGCAGCCTGTGCGGAGCCCCAACACGGCCCGGCGGGGTGGGCATGAGGGACACTGTACACCTCGCTTGCTGGGTTGTAGCTCAGTTGCACAGGGGGAAGATGTTACTTATTTTTCCTGGACAATCCGAAACACAAGATCAGCTGCACGTGTGCGTGTGCACTTGCAGGTAGCCCATACTCCGAGGAAGGTGAGTTCCACCTGGACAGGAGGTTCAAGGTTTCCCAGGAGATCTGGGGGTCAGCGTCTTGTCTCGGCCGTACCCCCAATGTGCGCTGGCCCTGTGCGCGCCTCCTCCCTTCTGGGGACACGAACCCCCCCCCCCCCCCCCCCCCCCCCCCCCCCCCCCCCCCCCCCCCCCCCCCCCCCCCCCCCCCCCCCCCCCCCCCCCCCCCCCCCCCCCCCCCCCCCCCCCCCCCCCCCCCCCCGCCATCCTCCCCTGGCTCTTTCAGAGCCATGTTTGTCCACCAGCTATTATCATCCTCAGCCGGCAAAGGAGCAGATAATGCCACGTCGACACTTCCCTTTCCCTAAGGGTTTGCCTAGTTAACGTGATGATGCTTGAGCTCCCTTTGGAAGCACTGAGCGCAGCGGCAGCCTTTGCTGGCTTTGCAGCCGATTGCCCCCCGCACCCCCGTATTCTTTCTGCGTAAGTATCCAGGGAAGATAGTTAAATAAATACAGCCGGAGTTTATTTAGTTTCCGTGTGTCTGCAAGGCCTGGGACATTCCCACAGGCCCTTCTCTGTTCTCAAGCCCTGGGGTGCGAGTGAGGTGACCCCCCCAACCTGCTCACACAGGGAAAATACCCAGCCCCCCCCACCCCCGATTCCATGGAGATCGCCACACCGCGCACGCACTGGCCCTCAGCACGCAGCTCACGGACCACGGGCCACACACCGAACCACACAACTTTCACGATTCAAGGATGCCAGAAAGCAGAGATACACATGCACAGGAAGAGACCGAAAGGAATAAAACCAGTACACTGCCTACCTTTTTGATGCAGCCCTCCTGGGGGGGCACCTCCGAGTCCGCCAGCATTTGCTGCAAGACAATATTGAGAGGGCCATTAGTGCATTCTCAGCCACAGCCTGGGGTCAGGTCCCATGTCCTCTGCTCTGTGACCCACAGGGTGAGGGTTTCTCCACAGCAGGGAGCAGAGGGCGCTGTTGACGCTGGGACCCTGGATCCCAACAGAGGCTCCCACTTCACAGGGGACTCTGAGCACCCCAGGGACCAGTCCACCCTGCACACCCGGTCCTGGGTCTGTGCGGCTCCACGGCAGAGGGGTGACCCCTCTGTGTGGCTCCCTGCGGCCCTGTTGGTGGCATCGTAGGTGGGTCACTTTTTTGTTCCAAAGGCCTCAGCAGGGGCCCAAAGGCAGGAGCCTCTGCCTTGGTTTTCTCCAAGTCCCACGGCACCTGGTGTGTGTGAAGGAGACTCTGCCTGCTTGCCCACCCTAGAGAGTGACCAGGTGTGCTGAGATGGTCGCTGGAGAGCGAGGACGACGTCCCCTCTGCTGCCTTTTTTTTGGGGGGGGGGGTACTGGAGATGGAGCCTAGGGTCCTCACACTGAGCTACACCTCCAGGCCCATTTCTTTATTTTTTGCTTTGAGGCAGGGTCTTACTAAGTTGCCCAAGCTGGGCTCAAACTTGTGATCAGCCCACTCAGCCTTCCAGGGGGCCAGGGTTACGGGCTTGCACCACCAGGTCAGCATCCTCCTGCTTTTTGGCAATCGGGAGGGGCAGCGTTTTAACGTGCTCTGGAATGCCCTGGTGCTTGAGGACAGGACGCTTTCCATGCGCTCGGCGGGACCTGCTGCAAGGAAACCAGGCCGGGTACCGCCATGAGGACCCCGCCCACCCTACCGGTGCACCCTGGGCAGCACGGACGGGCCTCCTGTCAACAAGGCTGATGACACTAGATCAAGTCACATAGCCAGCACCTCTCCCTGCCTCCAGCATCCACCTGGGGCTCTCCGTGGCTCTGCTCTGGACGGCTGGGGGCATTTTGCTCAGCCTCTGAGAAACCGTCAGGCTCCGCTCTGGAGAGACCACGTGGTGCTCCATCCCAAAGCAATTTAATATTGTGTTTCCCCTGTCATCTCACACAGACATGAGGGGCAGATAGCATCGCTTCCGCGAGAAGAGAAACCGGATGAGCGCGCCGGGACGGTGCAGAGAGGAGTGAGACTAAGCCAGGGAGTTTCCGTCCCTTCCCTCAGAGTCGCCCCCAGGTGCCCACGACATCCAAGCAGGGCGGGCGAGAGGGCCGGCACGGTGTCCGACACGTGCGGTTTGTTCAAGCAGCCCAGCGGTCACAATAACGGCTCATAATTCTGAATTTGAACCAATCGGGGATTTTGTGTTTCTTTTAATAGATGCTGAAGCTGTGGCTTAGAAGGTGGCTATGAAAGAAAAAAACGTGACTGTTCTGGGCCCGGTGATGCGGGCTTGTCCTGCCGGCACTCCAGGAGGCCGAGGCAGCAAGATCATAAGTTGGAGCCCAGCTTGGGCAGTTTAGCAACTGAGTGTGTCAAAATCAAAGCTAGAAATGGGCTAGAAGCTGAAAGTGAAGGCCCAGAGGAGTTCCAACCCAGGGCCACAGCAAAGGAACGGGGCAGGAAAGGCACACCTCCCGGGGAGTCCTCTCGAGAGCCAGGCCACAGACGCTTGGCCAGGGCCCGGGGGAAGCAGCATCTGGGGACCGGCCCTGGGGCTGAGGCGCATCTGTGCCCTAGACAGGCCTCTTTCTGTCCTTTGCTTTGCCTTAGCCAGGGCCGAGAAGGGCAGCCGAGGCTCAGCCAGCGCTGACGTGGAGGTGTGAGGCCCATCACCTGGCTCCCGCCAGCTTTTCGGACAAGCCCTGCTCACGGAACCCAGGGCAGAGGCCACCTTTTGCTCGGATGAGATGGGTGCAGGGTCTGTCCCCCTGCCCTGTACCTGGGGCACCGTCCCCAGCAGGAAGGAACCCTGGGTCTGCCTGGCACAGGGTAGGGCTGGGAGCTACAGGTTACAGGGAATGGTGGGGGTACAGTTCACCATCAACTTGCCTGGCTTTGAAGGAATGGCTTAAGACAGAAGAAAATCAATGTTTCCCTCCCTCGAAGGACAGCAGTGTCTGCAGTCCCTGGGGTGCAAAGTGTAGCCTCGGAGGGAGGGTCCACGGGGAGACCCCACCCCACCTTCCTGCACAGTCTCAGCCAAGGCACAGCACCACGCCAAGCAGAGGCATCCGCCTTGGTCCCTGGCGGCGTCGGGCCTCCTGTGTCTCCCTGACCCTTGTCAGCGCCAGCTGCACCTTCCCGGGAGGCCCCGGCCGTGAGGGCCAGAGCTGCCTGGCCCCTGGCCAGCTCACCTCCTCCTGCCCCGTTCCTGCTGGGGACCCGCTACAGAAACAGCACTGGAAACACACACGTGTACAGGCATGTGGGTGTTTTACAGAGATTGCTGAACCTGTCCCAAGACCCCACGTGACACCTTTAAGGCCAGCCTACGAGGCCCGCCCTGCAGGAGAGGGGAGAGTGGCCAGGGGATGGCCTTGGGGGACAGAGCTCCAAGGCCACCCTCCTGCCGGTTCTGGCTGTGGGTCCTGTGCCCCTGGACGCACGCTGAGCTCTTGTGAGCCGCCAGCCAGGCCTCAGGCACCTGCTCTCACACACCCCCTCCTGGAGCACGGATGCGAGGCATCACCCAGGAGACGGCATTTGGTGGCCTCCAGCTGCGCACCCTCAGGTGGGCTCGGCACTCCCGTGAGGACCTGTTCGGCCTGTGCAGCCCCACGGGTTCTGTGTGCAGATCTCCACACATCTCTTACATGGCCAGAGGGGCCTTGGGTCCTGGCCTTGAAGCTGCGACATATGCCCCCTGGCTGCCGTGACCGCAGGCCAGGCCTGTGGAGCGTAGGGCCACCCTGATGCCATCGCCTGTCTCCCTTGTCCTCAGGTGGCTGTCGGTGCCCCGCCCGAGACCCCAGGTCTGAAGGCGGGGCGGCCGTGACAGCAGCCACCAGCCACATCCAAGACTGGGGCATGTGTCACCTTGATCATCTCAGAGGCAGTTGGAGTTTCACGAGGCAACAATGTCTTTCTTTTTCTTCCCCTCAGTGTTGGAATTGAACCCAGGGCCTTGGCACTGAGCGGCCTCCTCGGGCCTTTTTAAAATGCATTCTTTTGAGACCAGAGTCCTACTGGATGACTAAGTAGGACTTAAGTAGGATTGCTTGAACTTGCAATCCTCCCGCCTTGGCTTTCCAGGGTGCTGGGATGACAGGCCTGAGCCACCGTGGCAGCCGAGGTCGCTTGGTTGACGGGGTCGGAAGTGCCCACGGACTGACAGGTCCGGTAGGCCGCCAGAAGGGGTGGTGGTGGGGTGCTCTTCTCTGAGGACTCCAAGGCTGGCAGCGATCTCACCCCACGCGCATGCGGAGCCATGGCTGGCTTGAAGCCAGGCCAGATGGAGAGGCTGCGGGAATGCTGGGACAGGGCCTCCACCCACGAGGACACACAGCGCACCAGCCACCCCGGGCCGGGTAAAGCAGAGGTCATGCTGCAGAAGGCCTTGGTGGCCCCAAGATGTGGGGTCCTAGGGTGGGCCCCGTAGGTGACCCCGAGGTGTGGGGTCCTAGGGTGGGCCCCGTAGGTGACCCCGAGATGTGGGGTCCCAGGGTGGGCCCCGTAGGTGGCCCCAAGATGTGGGGTCCCAGGGTGGGCCCCGTAGGTGGCCCTGAGGTGTGGGGTCCCAGGGTGGGCCCTGTAGGTGGCCCTGAGGTGTGGGGTCCTAGGGTGGGCCCCGTAGGTGGCCCCAAGATGTGGGGTCCTAGGGTGGGCCCCGTAGGTAGCCCTGAGGTGTGGGGTCCTAGGGTGGGCCCCGTAGGTGACCCTAAGGTGTGGGGTCCCAGGGTGGGCCCTGTAGGTGGCCCTGAGGTGTGGGGTCCTAGGGTGGGCCCTGCAGTCCCTCTTGCAGCCTGGCTCCTGGAGGCTCCGTTACCTACATCTTGGTCTCACACTCACTGAACTCAGCCAGAAAACCTTGGCAAGCCCACAGGACAAGCATTCCCCAGGGCAGACTAGTTTCCTGGCTGCAGGAGTGGCGTTCGAAAGGCAGTGGGCACATCACGAGCTGCCATGGCCTCTCCCGAAACTCCTGGCTATTTCTTAACTTAGCCCAAAGGTCACTGTGTCCCACAGACGTTCGGCGGAGGGTAACATTTGTCAGAGGTCAGGAAAAGGCTGATGGGGGTGGAGTATTCTGCTAATTACCAGTCAAGAGACGGCCCCGGCCCAGATGGGAGAGGGGAGAAACATGTGAACAATGTTGTCCTAGCAAGCGCGGGCAGCCAGGATGGTGGGCACCTCCATGTGTCGTAGAGCCGGGAGCACTGTGAGCCAACCACTGGCCTCGGGGTTCAGACCCTCTGGGCTGGCAGCAGGGCAAGGACCATGCCAAGCAGAAGGTCATGCGGACACCCAGCTGTGCACCACAGAAAACAGAGGAGAGCCACACACGCTCAGTCCGCCTTTCCCGGTCTCAGGGCCCGGGGACAGGGCACCCAGCCTGCAGCCCCTTGCAGGAGGCAGGCAGCTGGTGGCTTCCCAGAAAGATCTCCCTCCAGCAGCGGAGTCTGGAGCAGTGTTCTAGACCCAGCACCCTGCAGGGCAGGTAGGAACCCCACTGCCTCAGCCTCCTCACCCGCGGCTGACCTCGCTGGAGAAACCACCGGATGCGCCTCTGAGCCGCTGGGCCTTGGCTTCCTCCCTGGCGGGCTGTGCTCGGCTCCCTGAAAACCCTCTTTATTTTGCTAGCTGAGTCTCGGCACACGCACCGCTGGCTTGGGGACTGCTGGCAGTCGCTCCGGCCTCTCCACTTCTCCGCACCCCGGCAAGAAGTATTAGGTGTGTTTTGATTACGCGTTTTAGCCAAAAACGCTAGGTTTGACCTCCGGCATTCAGAGTCTCTCGAGTAGCAGTGCCAGGGTTAGCTAAGTGGAGTTGGTCAAAACATCTTTCTTGACTCTTAAAATAAATACCTTCTGTTCTCCAAGAAGTCAGCGAACAGCACACACACACGCACACACACACACACACACACACCCCTGTAGACTCACAGCTCCTCCACAGCCCCGGCATGTACCCTGAGGGGGCCTACTTCCTGTGGGGTGTCACTAGAGGGTCCCGCAAATGGCCCCCTCCATGCGCTCCCTTCAGGACAACTGGGTGGGGGGGGGGAGCATCTGAGAACCTGCCTATGGGAGGGGGCAGAAACCCAGGTGAGCCCTGGTCGGGAAGCGCCTCCACAGCCAGAGAACGGGACAGGGTCCCGCACACGGCGCTCCCTCCAGCCTGGCCTGTGGGACCCCGTGGTCTCTGGGGTGCTCAAGCCTACTGATTTACCCATCTCTTGCTCCTGGCCTTTGAACCTAAACCTATATTTCTTCCCCACCTATTCTTAAAATTGTTTCCTTGCCCCTAAAGATGGCGTGTATGAGCCTAGGATCTGCTGGAAGCCAGCCCTGAGGCCTCCTCTGAGGGAGAGGCTGGGTCATTTCAGGAGAGAGGCTGATGAGGGTCTCCAGACACCCTCATCCTGGCGCTGAGCCTCACTTTGCCAACCCTGGATAGGCCGAGGACTTGGAGCTCTGCAGGAGGCAGCCTGCGCCAACAGAGGACCTCCGTGTGGCCTGGCCTTCAGCAGGTTCTATGCCCAGCTCTACAGGCCCCAGACGTGGAAGGCACACATCAAGGACCAGCCCTCACTGGCCTGCTGTGCTGCGGAGGCCGCTCAGCATCCAGGGACCACCGGCTCTGCTGTCCCTCTCTCCCTCCCTTTCCTCCTGGGAAAATAGCAGATTCAAGAACAAGTCCCATTCTTAACCACCTTTCTAAATCAAAGTCCTGCATTACTGCCAACTCCCCCGGTGTAAATGTGAGTTAAAGTCTTAGAGATGGTTACAGTCACCTTTCTGGGGGGGTGGCATGTTTTATTGGGGGGGGGGGCGGTGGGCAGCTCTGACTCCCTTGTGCTCACACCAGCCCTCCCGGAGTCAGAGGACAGTAGCTTCTACGTGATACAGCCAGGAAGCCCACGCTGGGGAAGTTGAGGCCCACGGGGAAGGTCAGGATCTGCTGAGATCTGGCACTGAGTCTGAGTCTAGTCTTCATGCTGAGCCTGGCCTCTGGTGGGACGCAGGCTGCTGGGCAGACACTCAGGCAGAAAGGAGACACGTGGTCTGCCCTGCCTATTGGGACCCGCACCTGACGCCAGCCAGGACTGCCCGCGGGAGGTGGACACCCTGGTGTCAGAGCCTTGGCTACAGTGAGCTGGTGGCGTCCGGCTGGCAGCTCCGGCAGGAACTGTGAAGTCACCAGGACCGGCCCTGGCTCCCAAGCAAAGGCTCTGGCTGTGTTGACACAAACCCTTGAGCTCTCAACCAGGAGTGGGGTCATATTTATTTATTTTTTGCATTAAAAAAAAAAACTCAGCTTGGCCACGTTTGAGCTGCAGAGTGAATTTTTAAGAAGCCCGAACACTGTTTTTAGCTTTGATGCCCCAACAGAGCCTTCTCAGTTCCTTCACGCGCGAGCCGCCCCGCAAGTGGAGGCGGCATCCTTACTCCCAAGGACAACTTCGACCCAGTGCAGGAGGACGGCCCCATGCAGCCCCACCACTGCCCGTCCTGTGAGGCACAGAGGTCCCCGCGCCCGGCTGCTCCCCTGACCACCCCTCCCCACGGTGTCCCAGCCTCTATTGTGCACCCTGTCACAGCATGTGGGAGAACGCGGGCCAGGTCTTGTCGCCTTCTCAAGCCTGTTGGAGACCCGGCCTGTGGCGTCATGGCCCCGGACCCCAGGGCCTTCGGTGGACCCTGCTCCACACGGGCCACCAGCGCCTCTCCTGGCCTGTCTAGGTGTGGCAGGGCCTTCTGCCTGGCTCGTCACAGGAACTTGTGATGGGCCCACGGGCCTAAGCCACACGTTGCTGATTGTACCCCCGATCGACTGAGTTTGAGCCGCTGGCTGCTGGACCACACGGACCCAGAGGTTGGGCACGGTCTGCCGCTCTCCAGTGTTCCAAGAACAGCGTGTTCGCTGGCAGCTCCCACAGCGAGCACTGCCCCTCTGCCCAGACACCCTTCCGCCGTGGAGGCGGCCAGGGCGGCTGCTTCCTGCTGAGGGTGGACACCTCTCCAGGCCCCAGGGCCCTGTCTTTCCTGACCCGTAGCCCTCTCCTCTTGTCTCAAGGGCAGCCACCAAGCACCTCTCGCCTGCACTGGCAACACAACACCTAATGCACTTCGTGTGCTGCCTGTAACTCAGGGGAAGGGACAGACCCACACGGCTGTGCCCACCCCACAAGGGTAATGAGACCGCTGAGAGGAGAGCTGGGCCCGGCTGGCACTGGCCTCGCACCCCAGGTAGGAGGATCTCAGGCTCAAGCCCAGTCTGATCAACCTAGCAAGGAAGACCCTGCCTCAGAACAGACGTATCAAGGAGCAGGGCCGGAGCTCAGCGCGAGGGGCCTGGAGCCCATCCTCAGCGCCACAGACAAAACACAGCAAGAGGAGCACCACAGGCCGTTCCTGTGACCTCTGGAGAGGGAGCCAGGCGCCCTGGGCAGGTGTCGGGGTGAGATGGGCCGCGCATGGGGCACGCCAGGGGTGGCAGAGGCATCGGGGAGCAAAGGTGATCGCCCCAAAGAAAGGAGCCTCCGCTTTGGAGGCCCTTGGGTCAGGCTGAGGGACGGTGCGTGGCCAAGAGCAGATGGGCGTGGGCAGATGTTGCGGCCACACACGCCTACGGGAGGCAAGGGGCGCAGGAAGGAGGATCTTCAGGAATGGCTGGTTTGCCCAGGGGGGCCAGCACAGCCCAGCTGGCTCCGGCCTGCAGACCCTGGCTGCCCGTCCTCTCCTGGAGGCAGAGCTGGAGGTGCCCAAGGGACAGAGAGCCCGTGGTCCACAGGGATACGGGGGAGCAGCGCCAGGTGTGCCAGGCTCCCACTGTGTCCCCACGCCTAGCTGCCGAGCAAGTCTGGGGAAGGGCTACTGTTTCCCTCTAAATAGAAGAGGCTCAGCGAGGTCAAGCGGCCTCCCCACATGGGCACAGTGGCTCAGGCCACAGCTGTGGGTAAGGGCCCCAGAGGTGGCGTGGGAGAAGGACAGGAAGAGAAGGCATCCAGGTGAGGCCCTGCCCTGGCCCCTGCCCTGAGAGCACCTGGCAGCGGCCAGGGCAGAGTTCCCACGGCAACACCGCATCTCCAGATGAAGGACCCAGAGAAACGACGCACAGTGCCTCCCAGTCCTGCCAGCCACGGGCCACCCTACGACCGCCCACGCGCTGTGACCGCCCGAGACGCCCACTCACAGTTCTGACACACACAAACCAGGGCCTCTGGTGAGGGTCCTTTCGTTCCTTCCCCTCTTGGCCCAGACCATGGGCCACTCTTGCCTCTCCAGGGCCTCCCCTCTGCTCCTGGGGCTTTGGGAGACAAGTAAGAACTGTGACCTTGCCATGACCTTGATCCCCACCCCAGTCCTGTGCATCTAACTACGATAATGTGGCAAAGTTGGGGTAGCTGGGCCTGGAGGCGCAGGCCTGTAATCTCAGCACTCTGGGAGGCTGAGGCAGGTGGATCATAGCCTGAGCTCAGCCAGGGCTACTTAGGAGACTGCGTCAGAACTGGAAATAAAAATGGGTAGGGTAGAGATGTAGCTCAGAGGGAAGGCTCTAGGCTCAATCCCCAGTACTACATAAAAACCGGGGGTTTATTTGCAAGGACTCCTGCTCTCCGTACACTCCACCCTAAAGCCATTCTCTGGGGACGGTAAGTACAGGTGAGCCGAGCTCCAAGATCCCCAACTCAGCCACGCCGGCATCACATCGGCACGGAGCCGGGTTTCCCACAGGCAGAGGAAAGAGGGGCTCCTCAGACCCACGACGCCCCCCTTCCCCCGCACAAGCGATGCTGTCTGCCAGAACCTTCCCCCCCATGCTGGTCCCCCCGTTCCAAATGGGGGCTGGGTTCATCCTGACTTAGCCCAGGGCACCCCTGGCAGAGCGGGCTTCCAGAGTGCCTTTGAGTGTCCCTGCTGTCCTGAGCTCTCGGGGGCCTCCTTTCCTGATCTGCCACCTGGGACCAGATTCAGCTGGGCAAGCCCACTGCCCTGAGGGTACCCAAGAGAAGCCCACTATTCTAAGGGCACCTGCCGGTCCCTGTGGGCTCCTGCCGGTAGAGGTAACCAGGGTTGGAAGCAGCCTGAGGGTACCCGGCCAGGGGCCTGGCAGAGGGAAGCAGCCCTGTGGTGCGACCAGAGCCCTTCCTGTGCAGGAGCCCAGGGCTGGGCAAGGGCAAGGCCTCTGTGACTGTCCTGAGGAGGTTCACGCCCAGGCCCTGCCCGGCCCTCATGCACGGCTGCCCTCTCCCGCCTCTGCAAGGTCAGTGCCCCAGGAGGTGCATGTAGATCGCAAGAGCGGTGGCGTGTGGCACTCTCAATCGATGGCTCGTGACAGAAGGGGAAGCTCGCGTGAGTCCCAGACCCTCCCACTGCCACTCCAGGCCAGGTCTGGTCTTGCGCCTCTGAGACAGAGAGAGTTTGGGCTCTGAGGCAGAGCAACCCCAGAACTGGGTGGATCGGAGCAGGTGGCCATGGGGCGCCAGGACCTGCAGATGCGTCTGGGCAGCTGGGAGCTCCGGCTGTGCCACCGCCGGGACTGAGTCAGAGGACGCCCCTAGCCCTCTCCCAGCTTCTGGGCAGGGAACTTGGTGTTGATAGATAGTTGGCGACTCCCAGTGACCGGGTGACCTTGACCCTTGACCTCCTGCTTCTGCCTCTCTTTTCTGTTTCCCTTGCCCCACTGTAGCTTGGAAGGAGGTGGGCGGAGCCGGCTTGACCCAAAGTCCCTCAGTGGAGCCGAGTCAGGGAGGAGACCCCAAAGGCACAAGCAACAGGAGAGTTACCACAACACGACGCCCTGTACCCCCTTGGCACAGGCCACACCGCCAGGACTCAGGGTAAATGCAGAGGTGGAGCCGGGTGGAGCCCCAGGGGGGAGAGCGGGTTGTGGGGTGTGGGCTGTGGGGGTGGTCCTGCTTCAACCAGAGGAACAGGTGGGCAGACCAGCAGGGCGTGGTCTCCAGCTGCCAGGCGATGGGCTCAGTGTGGCTCAGTCCGGAGTCACAGAGCGGGCGTCCCCACCCCAGCCATGGACTGGGGTCCTTGGCCTTGGAAGGACTGCCCCGACGCAGATGAGAGGGCCCCCCGGGGGTGGGAAGGGAGTGAAGCCCCACCTCCTGTCCTCACGCTCCTATCGGGTTCTGATGCTACTAATGATTGACAGGGGGCTGCCCCAGGCTGCTGCGGCCACTTCAAAGCTGCCCACCAACAACCTGCTAGGTCAGGAGGACACACCCCATCCAATGGTCTTCAAAGAAACCGGTGCCTTGTGTCAAAAGGGCTGGTGTAGAGCGCTCCGAAGCCAGTTCACTGAGGTGTGGCAGACACAGAAAGCCCTGCACGCGGGTGCCCGCAGCTGATTGGCTGGCAGGTGGGCTCCACGGGACCATCCGCGGAGCCCCGGTGAACTCACCATCCCCTCCTGGAAGTTCACAGTTGTTAGTGTTTCATGATGAGACGCTTACCCAGGACCCACCCTCAGCACAGCGGGAGCCACGGCGACGCCAGACGCAGGACACGCACGTCACAGCCCAGGTGGGGGTCATGCCGCTCCAGGCTCAGAGCCCAAGAGCGCAGTGGTGGCCCACGTCCCTGTGGCTCCAAGGGCACAACATGTCTCCCTCCCAGAGCTTTGCTTTTTTCTTCTTTCTTTCTTTTGTGGTACGAGGCACGGAGCCCAGGGCTTTCACACAGCGCTGCATCCCCAGCCCATTTTTAATTTTTGATGTGGTGACTGGATCTTGTGAAGTCACTATATTGCCCAGGCTGGTCTTGCACTTGAGACCTTCCTGCCTCAGCCTCCCAGACTACTAGGATCACAGGCCCGCACCACCAGACCCAGGTCAGATTTTCTTCATGTCTGCTGATCATGGGAGACACTCCAGCTTCTGGCCCTGCTCAGCCTCCCAGCTGCCTAACCCAACACCGAGCTCCCTTGACTGCAAACCCGGGGTGGCTGCCCCTACTAACACCTGGGACGTGTGTCCTCTCAAGACCCCTGCCTGGTTTCCCCTTCCCTGGCTCCGCAGGCACCAGCGTGATGTCTGAAGTCCCAGGGACTAGAAGGTCGTGGCTCCTGACAATGCCACCTGGGGTCCCCTGCACCTCAGTGTCCCCTGAGTGGCCTTCCTTTCTTTCCACACGGGCACATAAATCACGGGCCAGCTGCCGGTCCTACGTGAACATTTATCATTTCCTCTTGACCCTTTTTAGTTATAGAAATGACCTGGGTATTGACAGAGTTGTATTAATGCACATTGATTGGCCCGACCCGGTTTATTGATAATGTGTTCATTACGGGGATCTTTAATAATCATAAGTGAATAAAGAGGGTCATCGATCTCAGGGGACAGTGGCTCTCTCACGTGCAAAACGGGAAGTCCCAAGAGCCAGGGTCCCAGCCACCAGGAAGTGGGCTCTTCTCTCGGGAGGCATCGGGACAACCTTAGCTAGAGGACAGGGGGAGGGTCAGAAATCATCTCTCGCGCCTCAGTGCAGAATCAAGTTTCAGTCCCTCAAAATGACAGACGGCTCTTTCAGGCAACTGAGGGTCACGGCGGCTCAAACCAAGTAGCCCCCAGGGTGGTCACCCCTCCTGGGGCGTTTCCCGCTACCCCAGCCCCTACCCTACGCCCACTCCGCGCGGACCTTATTCACCTGCTCATGGCCGGTATGTGTGGACTCTCGCTCTGGGGCTGCACAGACTTCCAAGCCACAGAAGCCCAGTGCTTCATGGTTCTACTGTCCATTGCAATAAGGTTAACAAAGAGAGCCCGCATGCCAGCGCGCCGGGAGACCAAGTTCAAGCCCAGTCTGGGCAACTCAGCGACCTTAGGAAGACCCTGTCTCAAAGTCCAAGCCAAAAAGGGAGAGGGACATCACACAGGACAAAAGCCCAGATTCCAACTCCAGTACCACACACACACACACACACACACACACACGGAGATGGGTAAGAGTGAAGGTGTTGGCGCCACCTCACTCTGGTCCCATGTGGCCTCTGCAGGAAGGGCTCCACTGGGAGACAGAAGAGGGCAGGGATGACATAAAGCAGTTTTGCTTTGTCTCCTACAAGGCACGTTTGCAGTGTGCCGGGAGGAGCCAGGGCAGCGGAGACCCTGTGCCTGGCTTTGGTTGCAGCTGTTGTGCTGACTCCAGACCACCCCGGGTGGGGGCGGTGGGAGGCAAAGGTCCACCAAACAAGACCGCACACTTTCCTAAGGGACAGATTGCGGCGGCAGCTGTGCCAGCCACGCTGCCCTCTCCCTGCAGCACAGCAGCCTCCGACCGAGGCTGGAGCCAGGCTGGGCCCTGGGGCTTGGCCACAGGGCAGCCCTGCCCCACCTTGCTGGGACCACGGGTGCGCTCAGACCTCCCGCCCTCTTCCCTTCTGGGGCCTCCAGAGCCTGCGGGCTGCGGAATGAGGTAAGGCGCCCACAGTCTGAGCCGCCCTGCCGCCACGTGTCCACGCCTGGCCCTGAGTCTCACCCCTTATCTGTGAAATGAGTGGGTACTGCAGTATCTATGGAAAGGTGTAGCAGACACAGGTCTGGGCAGTTGTAGTGATGTCCCTAAAGATGTGACTGTTACTAGTAGCTTCCCTGTCACCAGGACACAATACCCAACACCCACAGCTTACAGGAGAAGTTAATTCTGGCTCCTGGTTTTGGAGACTCAGTCTGTGGCTGGCTGGCTCCGAGGCAGGAAGATCCTGGCCAAGGGGCACAGAGAACAAAGCTGCTATGGTGGCTGGGAGGTGGAGCAGGGCGGCAGCACCAGAGGGGGACCACGCCTCCACGACCCACTCAGACACTCCCACAAGTGCGCCCCATGTGACCACCGGCTCTGACTGAGCAGCAGATGGACCTCTGCAGAGGTTAACTGGCCGTGAGGGTTGTCATGCCAGGCAACCCAGGGACAGTCCTGGCTGCCCTGGCATTGGGCACAGCCCTGAGCTAGGCATGGCTTCTACATTTTTACAGTTACGAAATCCACAGGGAATGAGGAGCAGGCATGGCGGGGCCACGCCAGGCCTGTCTGTGAGGTAGCACCTTGACCTGACTGGCAGCTGGTGCTCCATGACTCAGAGAGGGGGACGGGACAGTCTCGGTACTCTTGGGCAGCCCGTTCTGCCGCAGGCCAAGAGGCAGGCGGGGGCTTCCCTGGCCAGTGTGTGGGCAAGGGACAGAGGTGGCTCCTGTCTCCTTGAGTGCCTGTGTCCACTCAGCAGCCAATCCCAATCAGAACTATCGTGAGGTGGTGACTCCCGGAGCCCCACGGGTCCATGGCCATATCATGGTCTCCGTTGGACGGTAGGAGAGGATGGGAAGCAGCAGCAGCACGGATCTGGCCGACAGCTGCTGGCTGGGCTGCCCTGGGCCACCGGAGGCCACCGTCTCCGCTGCAGCCTCGGCAAGGACAGACACCGTGAAGTCGGAGACGGTATGACAGGGCTCTGCTCCATTTGCTCCCCAGCAAGGGAAGCGCTCCAAGTGGATCCTCAGAATAGCGGCCAGCATTTCTCCTTGGAGCGCATGCTTCCTGGGACGTCAGAGAAGGGTCCTCGCCCTGAGCTGGGAGGGGGGCTGGAGGCTCAGGCCAAGTGACATCTGGCCTCAGTGGTGTGGTGGCTTCTTATCCCACACCTGGCAGAGGGGCTCTTGTGCAAAGTCAAAGTCCTTGTCCTCCTGCAAAAAATGCCTCTGGGGAGCTGGGATGTCCTCCCAGTGGACCCCCTTGCCACCTCCTCTGGGAAAGTGACCTGGCACATCAGGGTGGCAGCAAGCCATCACTGGGGTAAGGGCTGGTCTTCCAAGACCCTCAGCTGGAGGCTGGTAGGGTACCTGAGATTTCATCTCACCATGTCCCTGTGCATGTGCCGGGCCCCAGACAGGCAGGGAGCCGCGCACGCATCCCCGCTTGGGCCACAGCCGCGACTTGGGAAGCACACAGGACGTCGGCACCTCAGTGCTCTGACTCCGGGGCAGGGTGAGGATTGGTCCACTGTCGCCTCCTTTGGAGGTGTTATTGGGAGCAGGCGTGGGGACACTGTTGGCCTGGTGGCATAGGGCGGTAATCTCAGCACTCTGGAAGGCCGAGCCAGCGGATTGCATGTTTGAGCCCAACCTGGGCAACTTTGTGACTTAACACGACCCTGTCTCAAAATCAAAAATCAAAATGATCTGGAAATGTAGCTCAGTATGAAGGGCCCGGGCTTGATATCCAGGACCACAAGAAAAAAAGGAGCAGCTCTGCTCCTTGCTGCACTAAAGTCCACTCGCCCAGGGGCTCCGCCTGCCCCCACTGCTGCCTCTGTGCCTGAGCCTCGGGAGCCAGCCCCCAGGTGACCTCTGACCTTTCCCTTCAGGAAGAGACCCGTCCACCCTCCCTGGCTCATCTCCAGCTGCCAGAAGTCAGAGCAACCGCATGGGCCGGCAGAGCCACAGCGTCTAGCCTTCCAGGCAGTGGGTACCCGGTGGCTCTGCCCAGCCACCATGTGCCTGCCATGGCCAGCATGGCTCAGGTGCCCTGAAGAGGCGGGTTAGAGGACTGATGTTGGTGACTGCGGAAGGGCTGTCCCTAACCAGACAGGGTCACCCGCTGTGGACACTGTCACAGGGGGATCTCCATGCACAGCCACGATGTGAGGCCGTGACGACTGTGAATCCCCACGGTCCTGGGCAATTCGCCTGCCGGCCACCCTGAAGGCAATGGGAGCCCTAATATCTCGGGAGGGGGGAGCCCCGGTGGGGGCAAAACCGGGCACCTCCATGCACTCGGGGCTGCTGAGGCGGGGAGGCCCTCCTGGTGGGCTGTGGGGCCGGAACGTGGAGGGCTTATCTAACAGCATCAATTATTAGCTCTTCCCAGGGATGGAAGGGGGCTGAGGTCAGCCCGTCCATGCATCAGGTAGGCATATGGGAAGGATGGCCCAGGGGTGAGGGCCCAGCGTGTCCGCGCAGAGGGACACAGGCCGGGGAGGAGGAGGAGGAGGAGGAGGGACTGGCCTGGAAGTCCTCGTCGCCTTGGCCCTTGGAGGGGAGGGAGGGAGGAAGAGGAAGCGGGGAGAGGAAAGGGGGAAAGAAGTCAGGGCCAGGATCCCCGAGGGCTGTGTGTGCAGGGGCCGTGGGTGCGCTCAGGGTCGAAGGAGCATCTCCCGGGACTGGCCCCCGCCTGCCGCCTGCCCGCCCACCTGCCCTTGGCCCTCAAGTACCCCAGTTGCAACTCTGGGATCCAAGCACGGTTCCTCCTGACTGCTCGGCTTGAGCACCTCCCAGAACGCAGGTGCAGGGCGGCTGTAAGCCGCTTCCTGGGTGCTAGCTGTCAGTCAGGGAGCCACCTGAGGGTTGCAGATTCACCTGGGGGGACTAAAGCAGCAAACTCACTTTCTGTTTCCTTCTTTGCCCGGAGAAACACCCGTGCCTTTGTGGCCCCTCCTGGTGGACGGGCAGAGGGTGGGCAACAGACCCTCCTGGGAGAGATTTCCACAGACTCACAGATGCTGGGGACAGCCCCACTCCAGGGAGGGTCTCTGTTACCCGTAAGGTCTTGCTGTCCCCTAGGGAAGGGCAGCTGGCAGAAGTGGGGGCGCAGTAGGGAGCCCACTTCTCTAAGCAGAAACTTGGGGGAGCCGGTCCCTCCGTATAGTCTCAGTGAAGGCTGACTGCTGGTGGTCAGCCAGGAGAGGCCCCTGCCGCAGGGCCGGCCCTGCCCACAGCCCCCTTCAGGCCCAAGGCTGCCCAGCAAAGGCAGGTGTCTCCGAGGACATCTATCCACTGGAGCTACCGTCCCCTTCTCCTCAATATCTTAGGGGTTTCCATTGAGGTGCTAAACATCTGCAAGACCTGCCCAGCCTATTTAAAAAAATTTTTTCTTTTAAATTTTGAAACAGGGTCTCATTAATTCACAAAGTTGCCCAGAGTGGGCTCAAACTTGCAACCCTCCTGCCTCAGAGGGCAGGAGTGACGGTTCTGTGCTGCTGGCTCTGTCCCTTGCAATAATTGAAAATGATCTAAGCCATCATCAGACCGGGCAGAACCGGGCAGCGGGAACAGTACCCATGGTAGTTCAGTCTAGGTCTCCCCAGCTGGATTCCGGCGCTGGGCCCTGCACCCTGAGCTCCACGGATGGACCCTGAAGTCATCTCGGCACTGGCCGTGGTGGCCTCCTGCACTCTGGGCTCTGACCACTGTGCTGCTGCTCTGGAGCACCAGCACCCGGCAGCCCCCTGCCCTGGAGACACCACAATCTTTTTACCCAATTTTCCAGCTGAGTTGACGAAGACCTTGAAGGTCAGGGAGCTGCTCCGAGGTCACGGAGTAAAACAGCTTTAAGCCCGTGGCCTCAGGCTCGGCGGCAAGGTTTCAGCGCCTGTCCACAGTTACCGGGCCAACCGCTTTTCATAAATAATGGGAGTAACAGGGCTTCCGTTTCCCTTCGATGCTCAAGTCCTCAAAGGGCCACCAGGTCTGCAGTGGGCCTCGCCGGCTCCCAGGCTTCCAAGCGTGGTAGGGACGGAGCCGGGGCCACTGGCTACAGAGAAGTCATTAATTTGGAGCAGAGATCCCAAGAGCTGGAACGAGTACGCAGGCCCTCGCGCACGCGACCACGGGCGGTCACTCGCCCCGTCACCCGCCGGTTATTAAGTGTGTGAATCGCCTCTTTCATACCGCACCGCCTACCCCTAAGGAGCTTTATGAGCGAACATTAACCAATCCAATTAGCCAAAGACACTGGGTTTGTGTAATTAGTAATTTGGGGCTTCGTTCTTGTTACTCTTGAAGATAAAAACGCACCGGCCGCCGATTAGCCTGTGACACCGTACAACTGGGAGAAGTGGCTGGACTGAAGGTTCCCACTCCCCAGCGCGTTCCCCTGGGGTCCTGGTCTGGCTAAGCCACGCAGGGTTTACGGGTACGGTGCGTGCATGGACCCCGCCGCTTCCGCCTACATCTGAGCCCTTTTCTGCTACTGGCACAGCCTTCCCCATCGGGAAGGGGAAATATTTATTTTCATTATAAGCGCAGAGGCCGAGTACAGTAAGGAACCTTGTTATTAAATGCGCCCAGCCCAATTCGGCAGAAAATCTCAAAATCCAACTTTGAGTATTGATTGCAAGCTTTTTTTCCTAATCAGATGCCAAAAGGAACACTGTCGGGGGAAGATGCCCCGGGCGGCCCCTGCCAGACACACTGTTTACGTCTCTCCGGGCGGCAGCTGTGGCTGGAGCCACTGGAGCCCAGGGCCAGCCGCGCGGCCCGATGCTGCCGATAAGAGCACAGGCCGCGGTCACTGCGGAACCTTCGGGACACCGGGCACGGTTGTGTGGCTCGCCCTGAAGACGGCACCGAGGTCCCGGCCCTGCAGCGGGGCTCTGGGCAGCTCATCGGGCGAGCCTTCGCTGGAGATGGAACCACGTTCTGCGTGCCCCTCTGTCCCCCCCTTGGTGCCCCCCAGGGTTTTACTTTGCAAGCTCCACAAATCGGAGTAGCCGCCCGCTGCCCCTGAGCAAGAAGGAAGTTGGCCTGTTGTCAGTGACAGCTGCCCCCGACCTTACCTGCTGGCATCTGAACCAGGCGAGGAGGGGCCTGAATTGCCACTGAGGGTCCAGTGGCCGCCTGCCCTCGGCGTGGCTGGGACCCGGGTTCCAGGTTAAATCCTATCCTAGAAGCAGCGATGTAATGATCCTGGGTCCTTATGGCTAACACCCTGAGGTAGGGACATGGGCGGATGAGCCTCACCCAGTCAGGCTCACTCCGGCAGAGGTGACAGAGGTGGCCCTGCTGCTGGTGCCCTGGCTCTGTGACACCTTTACACGGCTGCCCCAGTGGCTCCAGCTCCAGAAGCTGCATCCCTGCCTCAGCCCGGGTGTCTGGGCAGCCGGTGGACACCACTGACTTAGTCCCGGTAGCCACGCCGGATGGGGTTTTACTTCAGCCCCCCGAGTACGGCTCGTGTGCATGCGTCTGCATTCTGTGCAAAAACGAAGGCAGAACTTTGGAAGTGGCAAAGCCTTACTCCCAGTCTGCATGTGCTTTCCCCGCACGAGTGTCTGCAGGCATGTCCACGCACCCGTGTACACACGGGCAACACAGCTGTGTTGGCGGGAACCCGACACCCAGAGGCAGGAGGCAGGCGCCCCGCTCCGCTGCCGCTGGACCTGCCCCTCAGAGAGGCCGGGGACCCTTCCACACGGGTGCTCACGAGAGGCAGGCCCAAGAGGAGACCTGGGTGCAAACAGCTCAGAGAAACCTCTCCAAAATATTTGGGTTTGTCAGAATCCCAAACCGCTGCTCGCCAGGCACTCCTCCCGCTAGTGTTTGAGCCTGCGGGTATTTTAAAGGAAATGAAACCCGTGTGTTTCTGATTTATTTATACTTAACTCATCAAAATGCTGTTTTAAAGAGCTATTTTGTATCCAAAATACCCTTTCTGCTTCCCCCCGCCCTTTCCAAACTAAAAGCCATCTTCTGCCAAACGTACATGACCTTAAAACGCAAATGTTCTCAAGGTTCTTTGGAAACTCAAGTTCAAACATCCAGGCAGACCTCAACCCCCCATCCCTGGGCCAGGAGGCATGCAGAGAAGTGGGGTTACTCTTGGCCTCCTTATTCCTGACCCCTGACACCTACAGGGCACCTGCTGGGCGCCCTGTGCCCACTGCTGCCCTCCAGGCATCTCCGAGATGCCGCGTCTAAGAGGACATGAGGTCAGAGACAAAGACGCCAAAGCCAGGACCTTGCAGGCTCCCCAGGCTCCTGCCTGGACCACCCCCCCCCCCCAGCCCCTCGCTTCCTGCAGAGTTCCCCCTCTGGTCCTAGGAGCCCTGCCACATCTTGCACTCAGCCCAGGCCCTGGGTTCTCCATTTTACTGTCCCCTTGGGACAGCCTAATGCAGGTGGCCAGGTGAGCACACACCGTCTAGCACAGACGTGAGCCCGTTTAGAGGACATAGCCTTTCCTGTCCTCGGGAAAGGAAATGGGAAGCTACCTACAGTCCAGGCCCTGAGCACACTGTGTGGGAGGAGCAGAAGCTCAGGGCTGCACCTGTGGCTGGGGACACGCGAGGAGAGGCGTGGAAAGTATGAGGTGTTATCTAGGCCCAGCAGCGCAGGCCTGTGGCCCAGCACCCCGGGAGGCAGACGCAGGAGGATGGCACGTTTGACCCCAGTCTGGGGTACTTAGTGACTTAGTAAGACCCACTCTCCAAATCAAAAAAATAAGATAGAACAGGGCTGGGAATGTATCTCAGTGGGAAGGCCCTGAACTTGATTCCCACCACACACACCCACACACAAAAAATAACTTGGGGTGGGGCAACCCCCCCCCCCCTCGGTCTGTTACATGAGCCCTCCAGTTCTGTGCTGCTGGGTACGATATTTATTTCCGGCTGATTTCACGTGATGGGGTTCCATTATGAATTTGATTGCTTTTTTTGTGCACGATATAAAATCCTTTATCTTAGCAGCATTTAATTGCGTTCCTGGCAGGTTTGGTTTTCATCAGGGCCTTGCTGTCCCCAGCCCCACAGATAAACCATCCAAGGGGCCATAAATGTCTATGCTGGTTATTGATGCTTCCAGGGAAATTGATTATCTATTTGAGGGGCGGAGCGGCTGATATATGGCAGCCCATTGGGCTGACACGCGCTGCCCCGGGAACGCAAGCCCCTGGTGGCTGCTGGGGCCTTTCTGTCCTAGTGGGTGCTCTCCAAAGGGACATGCATGCGTATTCATATCTGCAAACGGAGGAGACGCGGGTGGTGAAGTTGGAGACCAGTACTTAAATGTTCCCGGCATTTACGGTTGAGTGAGCGGAGCACAGCAGCCGGGCGCTGGGGGGCGGCGGCAGGTTCCCTGCACGCGTCCCTATCCCCTCTACCTCCCTCTGGCCCACTCTGGGTGTGGATCCCGGCTCTGCCACTGAGGTGATGTCTTTCGCCAGATCTGTGATGTACTGACAGGAGATACATCCTTACAGTCATGATATCAACCTGCGGCCCAAGTACCCAAACGGGTTCTGTGTTTCCTTGCAAGCCACCCACAAGGGAGAAGTTGGCTTTGGATGAGTTTAACCTGATCTCAATTTTTTAAAAAAGTAATTTTATTGTAGGTGTGTCCTACCTATGGCCTGCTGGGGGTTTGTGTTTTGCCTATTATTTTGTTTGCTGGTTTGTTTTTGAGGCAGGGTCTCACTCTGTAGTCCAGGCTGAACTCACTATTGGAGCCAAGGGTAGCCTCCAACTCACAGCAGTCCTCCTGCCTCAGCCTCCTGAGTGCTGGAATTACAGGCGTGCGCCACCACGCTCGGCTGTTATATGGTGCTGGGGTATCTAACCCACAGCCTCGGGCTTGCTAGGCGAGCGCTCTAATCCCTGAGCTGTGCCCCTCAGCCCCGTGCCCTTATGATCATTATTTTTTGAGTGAAGAGAAATTGTCTTAGGCTGTCGTTAATGTACATGTGTGAGCAGTAAAATTTGCTTTATAAAAAAATTTTACAATCAAGGGCAACATAACAGCAGGCTACCTGTCCTGTTGGGCACACCTGTTTGAGATTTTTGGCAATATTTTGATGACCAAAAAGTCTTTTTTCCTTTTGTCCCAACTGAAAGAACAACATCTGTGTGGGGTGCACCGTGGCCAGATGGCACCAGGGCCGGGGCCCCTGAAAGGCCAAGACGCAAGATGAGCCTTGGCTCCCCAGCCCCGCTTCTCTGAGTCCGTTGATAACAAGCATCATAAACTCACCAGCGTTTGCTCACCACGAACGCCGATAGCAAGTTCGTAATCAGCGCTGTGATTAGCTGTGTCCCTAGTAAGGTGGCCTAGGCTGTGTTTGCTTGATAACTCCCCAACAGAACTGAAAGAGGTCTTTCTTTGGGCAGAGCTCTGGCCATGCTGGCCCCACCTGGGTACTCTGTGGACACACCTGTGGGCAGGTGGTTCCACCAGCCAACACGGCCCCACACTTTTTTGTCAGGGGTCCCCAGAGCTGTGGTTTTGGGGGCTAATCTAAACTTCTCTCCAACCTGTGTTGGTCCCTTATGAGAGCCACCAGCCCCAGCTGCGAGGGCTGGGGAGCTGCACACTAACTTCAGGGTGCCAAGTGCCCAGACTTTGGGTTTAAGGACCTTATTTATAGGATCACAGGCAGAGGCTCAGAACCTAGCTCAGTGCGGCATGGGGGCTCAAACTGTGCGCCCTCGGGCCTGGTTGCGTGTGGGGAGCAGTAAGGTGCTACAAGTGACGGAAGCCCAGCCCACCCATGACTCAGGTCCTGGGTGTGGGCTGGGCTCTGGCGCTGGCAACTCTGGAGTCCAGCCAGGATGGAACTGCCCCGCCCTGTACAGTAGCTAGGGTGAGGCCTGGTTGGCAGGGTGCTCGGCGCACGGCAGAGTCTGCCGGCGTTCCCCACAGAACACAGGCACAGGGAACAAAGGTGGGACAGCGGGTGACAAGCTGAGAGGCCCTGCCTCTCCCGGAGCGGGGCCGGGGCAAGTGCAGGGCTGCTCGGAGCTCCAGACTGCTCAGGGCCTGGGCCAGGCGGGGCCATGGCTGGGCAGCTGGCTTCCTGTGGAGACAGTCTGCCATCCCTGGCTTTTCTACCCGTGGAAGCTGGGGTCTGGGGTCTGTGGTGCCCCTTCTGGCGTCTGCTGTGTCAGGGGGAAGGGCTGGAAAGGACCTGAGCTCAAAGTCAGGGCGTCCAACACCGAGCTGGCCTGTGGCTGCACCTGACACACCCCCTGCGCCATCCTTGCCTCATGCTTCCAACATGGCCTGCAGTGCTGAGATGGGGACCTGCGGGTGCCGGGGTGCAAGGGCGGAGTGGTCCCACGGGTTCTCCAGCACCATGTTCTAACCTTCGTGGCCTTTTCTATGTAGATTTCTTCACCCCAGCGGAATCAGGAAAGCAGCTCAGAGGCACTGGGCCTTGGGAGGGAGGTAGGTCCCCATAAGGGAACTGCATGTGTGCACACACACACACGTTCAGGCACATACGTTTTGCATGTGCCCCCACATGTGCATGTGGCACGCACACATGTGCACATCACACGTGCATGTGTGCCTGTATCAGTGTGAACCTGTGGCTCTGCATGTACACACATGTATGTGTGTGCTTGCCCATGCATGGGATGGGCATGCTGTGCATCCCACGAGCCCTCCTCTGTCCTGGGTGCCTGCGGGCTGTCAGGGCCAGGCAGCAAGGGGCTGGAGGAGACTGGCCAAGGGCAGCCGGTCCCACCCCTGCTCCTTGGGAGCCTGGCTGTGGGTGCTACCCGTCCGAGGCCAAACTTTTCCTTGATTGATGGCCTGGACAGGACATCTTTATTTCATTGGCCTCGCTTGCACAAAGACGGCACATCCCAGCCTCCTGCACCTCATATCTGTGGACAGAAGTCCCTCGTCTGCGACCCAGGAGGCCAGATTCTAATGTACGGTGAACCAAAGGCTCAGAGAGGCTAAGAGCCTTGTGTAAGACACACAGCAGAAATCCGTGCCCAAGTCCTGCCCTTTGCTCTGTAGGGATCGTTTCCCTACAGACCACAGCAAGGTGAGGCAGTGGGGCCCTCCCGGGGTCTCTGCCCAGGTGGGAATATTCTACACCAGCTCCCCTTCTGGACCCTTCTAGACTGCAAAACTAACTTAGTTTCCAAAGTCTGAGCCCCAAGCCACCCGGGGGGCCCAGATGCTAAGATTGCTATGTGCCCAGTGGCCGGTGGACGCTGGCTTTGCTACTGTGTTGCGGCTCCTCCTGGGTCTGGCGTGGGCCGTGCCAGTCCCTTCCTCCCCAGGCTGCTGTCTGCACAAGGCCCAGAGCAGGACTCGTCCCTGCAGGCAGAAATACCACCTCTAATGGGAGCAGGCCCCCGCACACGGCTTTCCCTCTGGGTTGCTGTTCGCCAGGCTACACAGGGTCTCCGTACATCAGTGCCTCTGGGAGCCCCTCCCGGGTCCTGGGTATGCAGGGTCTGCAGGAATGGGGAGGGGGCTGGGAGAGATCTCCTTTCAGCTGGAGCCTCGGGGTCGCCCCACAGCTCTCCTTTTACAGAAGGGAGCCACAGGCTGGGCCTAGTGGTGCAGGCCTGTCATCCCAGCATTCTGGGAGGCTGAGGCAGGAGGAGTGCAGGCTTGAGCCCAGGTTTGAGCTCAACCTATTGACTTGATGAGACCTTACCTCAAAATCAAAAAAATAAAAATGGGCAGGGGATGTAGCTCAGTGCAAAAAATTTGAGTTCGATTCCCAGGACCAAAAAGCAAAACAAACAAACAAGAAACCCCAGTGTCGGAGGCATCTCAGGATGGCAGCAGGGCCTGAGGGCAGGTGGAGCCAGTGGGCTGGAGGCATCTTGCTCCCAGCTGGACCTGACTGCTTCTTGCCCTGGGTCCTGCGTGATCTGGTCCAGGGGCTGCCAGGTAACCAGAAGCAGACCATGGAACGTGTAGGCATCTTCAGTCTGGGCACATCCCTGGCCACTCCTGGGCTTTCCCGGCCACCATGATAATGCCAGCACTGGGTCCCTGGTGGCAGGGATGCCACCCGGCCCAGCTCCGCCTGGTAGGCAGACTCCGGGCCCACGGAGGTGCGTGGAGGGAACTGGGGAAGATGGACAGACAGCGTGGGCAGTGCGGGCACTTTCATCTGCGCGTGTGGGCACAGACCAGACGCCGTCCGGAGGAGGGTCTGTCTGAAGCGGCCGTCCGGGTCCTGCCAGAGCCACCCGGAGGCTCTGGTGTCTGAGGTTACGTGGTCAATGGTTCTCAGGGGCGGCTCGTTCCTGTCGCAGCGCCAGACATCTGTGGCCAGCACACTGCCACCCGTATCCCCAGGGAGACCCCAGCAGTTCCGGGTGCTTATTCTGCTGTGTGGCCCCTGAGTCCCTGCGCCTGGAGGAGCCCTGCCCGTGCCTCTCCCAGGCAGGGAGACGCTGTCCAGGTGTGGCGGGGTCTCTCCTCAGGCTGATGAGGCCGGGAGCAGTTCAGTGACGGGGACCGGAAGTCCTGTCAGAATCGCAAGCCCTTCAGCCCCGAGCTGGGCTGCCGCGTTATCTACCTCGAATCTCCTGGGTGCGGGGCTGCGGCCAGGCTGGGGGAATTTTCTCATGCCGTGAGCCACACTGCAGACAGACCGGGGTAACCATTAACCCGCTTCTGCCCGCTCCTGTCCGAAGGTGACCGCCCTGCCCGCGGCCAGCCAGGCCCCCGCCCTGCACTCCGCTCGGAAGGCGACCACGGAGGCAGGTCCTCCGGGAGCTGGCACTGCAGACAATGTGTGTCTTGTGTGAGGAATTTAGCGCCGTGGCCAGTCAATCTGGTTTCTGGGCCCGCTGCCCTGACCCTCTTTACAGCGGCTGGCTCTCGCCGGCGCAGTGTGAAACACTTTCTTTCAGGCACTGACACTCCGCAGATTGAGACGTCAGCCCAGTCCAACTGCAGCAAATTAGCAATTTTTCTTCTGCTAATTGGAAATAAAAATGTTTGCCGAGGGAGCCGTTTGTCGGCATGCGGTTTTCGGTTTCCGTGCACCGGGAGGCTGCGTTGAAAATGCACCCTGAGGCGCTGCCCGGTCCCGGGGTGCCCCTCATCACGAATTCAGAGGGGCCTCCTGGGGGCAGTGTAGGGGCACCCTTGAGCCACCGACCCCCGACCCCACGCCTGGAGCTTGTACTCCTCGTGGCCCTGGGCACCACTGTGTCTCCAGGACCCCTTCTTCTGGGGATTGGGGACCCAGGTCCTTGTGGGAAACCATTTTGGGGTGAGACAGGTGGCAGAGTCTCTGGGGGCACTGGTGAGGAAGCCTTTGGCAGGGAGGAGGAACTCTGGGCCAGGAGGGTCCCCGTGGCTGCGCTACACCCTGCCTGGCGCGGAGGGCGGCCCGGCCCTGAGCTCCGTCACAGCCACGCCCGCCTCACCTGACTTGTGGAGGGGAAAAGGGAGGACAGGAGAGCGACAGCAGCTAATTGGATCAGAGAGGCCAAGGGGTAGCCCTGAGTCCCCCCGCTGGGAGGGCAGCTGGGGTCCACCCACCCGTGCGAGCACACGCGTGTGCCCAGGCGCACGCACTGCCATGGTTGGCGGGGCAGGTGTGCATGCGTGTGCAGCAGCCTGGGGTCCCCCACCCCAGGGGGATGCTGGGGCGGTTCAGGAATCAGGGCAGCGGGACCAGCACAGAAAGGGTTACGGAGCCCCCTCCCGCCTTTCTGGTAAAGCATTTGACAGCCATGCCTAATAATTCTTTCTGTGAAGGTTTTTTTCTTGATGTCTTTATGTGAATATGAAGCCAAATGAAAGGCTTTGGGGGACCCCCACGAGAGAGGAAAAGTGCGAACCAGGGAGGAAGAAAGCACGCGGCGGCTCCCTGTGGCGAGCCAGCACCTCCGTGGCAGTCCACGCCGCGGCTCCAGAGGCCCTTTGTAGGCAGGCCGGGTCTTCCTCACTGGCCGTGACAATGGCGGGACGGGGGAGGGGTGGTCGGCAGCAGCAAGGCCCAGAGCCCGGGGTGCAGTGCTGCGCAAGGGGCGATGTCCCACTCTGCCGTCCTTCCTGCCTCCGGCCACGTCCCAGATGCTGGGACTGGTGACAGGTGAGGGCTGGGCCGGGAGAGGGGAGGCACTCTGACATCTGTGGGACCCAGCCTAGACAGAGGCAGCGTCTCAGACGCCTGTGGGTCCAAGGGACAGTGCCCCAGCCAGCCCAAAATGCGATGGCGGGGAACTGGAGACGGCTGATCCTGCCCAGGGCTCCCCCGTGGCAGGAGGGCGTGCGCCGGATGGGAGCCCGGGGACCTGGTACAGCAGAAGTGGTGGCTTCCTTTGGAGCTGCCTGCTTTTGAGGCTCGGGCCTGGCCACCGTGGGTTGGAGCACCCCAAACTCTTGTCCTAAACTGAGACTGAGGCAGCGTGTGCGGCTGCCGAGCCCCGGAGTGGCCAGTGACACTTCCCCGAAGCTCCTGCTCCGTCGTCTCTGGAGCGGTTTCCCTCTCGGCCCTAGCAGGAAAGCCATAAATCCAGTGCGGACGGCTGTTCCCACGGGGTTCCTGCTCCCTTTCCAGACTGGAGAAGTCTGGAGAAGCCAGGGCAGCAGGCAGCCTGGAAGCCTCTGTGCCCTTCCGGACCAAAAGCCTCCCAGCTGCTCGCACGATGATGCGTCCCTGTCTCCCGGCCCGCCCCGATCATAAACCCTGAGCTGGCACTGAGGCTCCAGAGCCCGGGTGACCCCAGCTGTTTCTGGGGAGAGCAATCGCTACCCGATGCCGCGCCACCCAGGGGCCCAGCTTCCCCGCAAAAAGGAGCGTGGGGGGCGTTCCTGGCACAGGTGTGGCGTCTCCCCCCAAAGCCCTGCACCTTCCAAGCAGGAACAGTGTGGATGCGGAGGTAAATCCCAGAGGAGCCTCGGAGTCCCCACAGCAGAGGAACAGTGGCCCCCGAGGGCACCAGGAGGGCTGGGCGGGGCTCGGGAAACGGTGCGTGGATGGGGGACTACGAGAGATCTGCGCTCCCGAGCGCTCTGGTGACGGCCACAGCACCCTCCTCTGTGACACCCAGCGTGGTCCAGAGGCGCTGGCCTGCCAGCCCAGCACTCTGGGAGGCTGAGGCAGGAGGAGCGCAGGTTTGAGATCAGCCTGGGCAACTTAGCGACTTACGGAGACCCTGTCTCAAAATCAAAACCGAGAAATGGGCTGGGGACGAAGTCCAGTCAAAGGCCCCGGGCGCGTCTCAGTTACTACAAAATGAAGAGAGAACAGTCCACGCATCCTCAGCCTCGGGCCTCGGCCCGTCCTCCCCTCCCGAGAGGCCAGGGCAGCTCGGGCTCCTCCCCCAGGTCTGGGAACACTCAGGGAGGGCGGCGCGGCCTGAGGGACCCGGCTGCGGGCACGCTCGGCCCGCAACAGCGTGCCGGTCAAGCGTGGTTCCGCCAGCGACTAGAACTGTGGCGACCCTTTGGCGGCACCCAGCCCGGCCCGGGCAGAGCGGCGTGCCTCGGCGCGCCCCACCCCGGCTCGGCGGCCCTCCAGCCCCCAGCCCCGAGGCATGGACGTCACCGTGTGACGACGACGTGAGAACCGCGCTGGGCTTTTGTTGCTCGGACACTATTTGGACACGGCCTGTCCGGCGTCTCGAGGGCCTGGCAACTGCCACATCAGCGCGAGTTTCTCCCCCAACTTTTCACTGGGATATGCCGGCACATTTTTCCCATGGAAAGAAAGTGTGGCCTTTGGGAGGGGGCACGGCCCGCCCGAGTTACAGTAAAGATTAATCCCGAACAAGAGACAGAGACAGAGACAAAGGCCATCATACACTCCGGCTTTCAATGGATGTTTTCATAAATGTATGAATAATTTAAATTATCATCGCCGAGTATTTATTCGAGTGTTTCAGGGGGAAAAATGCCTCCTCTTTTTTCTCCCTCGATTCTTTTCATTTTTGTCTCATCTCTTTCATGTGCTGCATAGACTGTTTCCTTGCCATGTGAATCGGCCGGGGACAATGGGATGCAAGAGGCCTGGGCCCAGGAAGAATGCGGCCCTTGTTGCCGACGCTGTGCCTTGACATTGATTAATGAGGGTGCGGACACGGGCAGAATTTGTGAGAGCCGAGGGGGGATCGGGACCCGAGGGCACCCGAGGAGGAGGAGGAGGGCAGGGGCTGGCAGCGAGAAGGCCACGGCCGTCCCTCCGCACCCAGTGGGAAAGGGCAGAGGGGAGACCTGTCCCTGATGCCATCGGTCCCGCAGAGCGCGCGACGTGCAGGTCCTCGGAGGACGGGGCGTCGGGGCCGGGGTCGGGAGTCCCTAGGCCAAGGTCCACCTGCGCATGGGGGCCTGCTTGGCATAGGAGGACGGGGCCGCAACTGTCACGTGGGGCCCTGAGTGCACGGACCCCACTTTCCTCCCGCCTGTGACCACTTCCCAGGCATCAGGCCAGTCCTGCCCATTGCTCAGCTCTGAGATCCCAGTGGACTCTGCCAATGGCAGGGTCCCGCCCAGACTTCCAGGAGGTCAGCGCATTTGCCAGTGTGGCTTACACGTCACCTGCTCCGCCAGGTCTGCGGCCCTTCTCTTACCCGTCCCATGCGTCCCTACTTCTTTATTTATCTTTCTCTTAAGCATATTCTTGGGTTCTAACTGAACACGGCCCCAGGTGACCCCAGAGCTCAGGATTGCCCGGGGGACCCGTAGCA
This sequence comes from Ctenodactylus gundi, assembly GCA_004027205.1. Lineage (NCBI taxonomy): Eukaryota > Metazoa > Chordata > Mammalia > Rodentia > Ctenodactylidae > Ctenodactylus > Ctenodactylus gundi. The sequence continues at coordinate 45,616 of PVKB01001597.1, forward strand.
GGGACAGGGCAGGGGTGGGAGGCTGGGTGTGAATGGTGCTCTGGGCATGGCCAGCTGGCTACACAACTGACCAGAGGGACTGGAAGTGAAGGCTTGGGGGACAGGACTCAGGACCTGCCCAGCCCAGAGGCCTGCGTGTGCCAGGAAAGCTCCCCTCTGCTGGTACCTGGCTCACCGTGCGGCCTCTATCTGTGCGGACCTCTGAGGCTGGTGCAGGCCAGGGCAGGGACGCATAGTATCATTTGGGCTGGGGGAGGTCAGCAAGCACCTGCTCTCTTCAGAGTGTGGTGCCTGTCCCTGCCTGATGGTGCTGAGAAGGCACCTGCCCAGGGCCATGTTCCGGGGCCAGGGACCAACAGGGGATTCTGAAAGCCACTGTCACCTAGGCTGATGCTCCCTGGGGCCAGGGATGGCATGATTGCTTTTGCACAGAAGGATGGGCTGGCAGTGGCTGTGCACCAGGCCCACCTTGGTCTAGAAGTTTCTGGGTTCTGCCCAATGGAGGAATTAAACAGAAAGATGCGTGTGAGAACAGGAGGATCTTTGCAAGTTATGGCTTTTCTTTCAAGCAAACCTTTCGCAGACAACGTACGTGTGCTGTGCCGTCAGGAGCGCTGAGATGGCCCAGGACCCAGGCTGCCCTGACCACCTGACCAAGGGGCCACACACAGGAGCCTGGGGCACAAGGCCACTGTGGCTCACCCGGTCTGGCCGCGGAGCATAGCCACACCCTTGTGCCCACTGAGTGCTTCCGAGTTAATGTCCCAGGAGCTCGGCCCTGATACGATCTGGACCTGCAGGACTCATGAGGGCTCTCAGGCCTCCCAGAAGGGCACTGGTTTGGCCTCCCAAGTCCTGGCCTCCAGCCCTGTCAGTGACCTTGTTTGGAGGTGACCTCCAGTGGACACAGTGGTGGGGACACCTCGCACATCTCTCAGGGATATCTGGCTCAGACCAGGATGGGTTTGAGCTGTCCCACAGAGAGGGGGCAACGCTCTGCACCTGAGCTCCCAAGGATGCCCTGCAGGCCTTCTGGGGAATCCACACCGGAACCGGCAAACCCCCCAAGCGGAACGCCGCGCACCACCCCGTACAGCACGTGTCATCTCCCAGCGGAGGCAGCCTGAGTGGCAAATTACAGTCATCGCAATCTTCTAATTACAGCGGCGAAGCAAAGACAACAGGGACCCGTCATCCGCCCCAACACCCCTCACCCCAGCAGCAGAGTTAGTGTTATTTGTATCAGCAAATTAAACAGAAATGACTGTATCCGTGGCTTTATAGATTCGCCGTGTTTAATTCAGAGAGATTTGGGGAGGTGGTTTGTTTGTTTTTTTTCCTCCTCGTGCCTGAATGGGTCATGATGATTGGCAAATTTGGGGATCTGCAGATCTGAGTTTGTGGCAGAGAGGGTGGCTGGGCGGGGGGGCTGTAAATGCGGAGGGTATGACCCAAGACCACGTGGGAAGGGGCAGCCACTCAAGGAAGCCAAGGACAGTGGCCAGGGCCCTTCCCTTTCTAAGGCGAGCCTGTCTTTTAGCCAGGAGGTCCCCATGGGCTCCCCACAGGTGCAGCCATAGGCAGAACGCTTTTAACATTGAGGATGTTCTCAAAGTCTGCTACTATTCCCTATATATGGCGACTTTGGGATACCATCTACATCAGATTTGGTGCCTGAATAGTTTTTCTCATGGCATTAGTTTTACTTTAACTATTATGATGAGTGAACCCTGGGCTAAGTTTTATGCTATGTTATATTTAATAGTTTTAATGAGTATGGTGACCTCTGGGACACCCTGCAGGGTGTGGTGCAGGCAGCAAGGAAGGGGCCTGGGGCTCCGTCCAGCCCCAGGAGGAGCCAAGGACTCCCACCAGAGCGGACAGCAGGGACCGAGGGGACGGCAGAAGGACTCCATCTCCCCTGCTGACCTTCTCTTTTTGTGGGGCACTAAGGAGCAAACTCACGGCCTCCACACTAAACTAAATCCCCAGCCCATTTTTATTTTTGATTTTGAGACATGGTCTTGCTAAGCTGCTAACTTTCCCAGGCTGGGCTTGAATCTGCAATCCTCCTGCTTCAGCCTCCCAGAAAGCCAGGATTACAGACAAGTTTGCGCCACTGGGCCGGACTCATCTTAGTAGTTTTAATGCTCGCTAAGTCCCGATACTGGAACAAAAGAGGCTGAGTCCACGTGAGGACACGCAGGGACTTCCTCCTCTGCAGAGCCAGGAGCAGCAGGTTCCCGACGGGACCCCTGAGGACGCAGGACAGGACGCGCCACAGCACAAGGAGGGGGCTCTGGCCACCCCACGGACACTGGCCTGGGTTCCCAGCATTCCCAGAATGCCCCCACTCTGATGGCCCTGCCCCACAAGCTGGGACAGGGGTGTCAAGATCACCTGAAAAGTCGGCCCCCGAGGGTGACCCGGGTCCTGAGCCCAGCAGGACGGATGAAGGGCCTAACTAGCCCAGCCACATAAAAGAGGCTGGAATCAGGAGAACAAAGTGGCCGCCCCGCCGGTCCCTGGGCTTTGTGTGCCCTGGCCCTTTCCCAGCGATCGCTCCCCCAGTGACCAGGGCGGACGCCTCCCGGTCCTCCTGCGGTCCTGATGGGTTTTCACCGCCAGTGAATGGAGTGCAAATTAGGGGAGGCCTCGGGAGCCTGGTTACTGTCACTCCCAAACGGATGCCCAAAGGCCGTGCCCGGATTAATCAGTCTGGAGAGCCCAACCATTATCTGAGCAAGGTGGGAAGCTGGCTATTGTCCCCCTCCCAGAGCGCAGAGGGGGCTGAGGATCTGCACGCCCGCTACCACGGGCAGGTGCACGCTGGCACACCCATGGTCACGGGGGCCACGAAGCACTCACGGTTATTTTATGGACCTGATTGCTTTTCAGAAAGAGGGTTGCCTGTCCCTGGAATGCCCAGTCAGAGTCATACGGGGAGAGGACAGGCAGGCAGCAGCAGTGGCTCGGAAGACCAAGGCAAAGGCCAGGCTCTGGGGAGCCCGATCCCAGCCACGAGGGTGGCAACGGATCGTGGAGCTGAAGGAGCCGCACCGGACTCGTTCCCGAGACAGGATCCCCTGGCGCCGCAGCTCCACCAAGAAACACCACTTTGGCCAAACTTGCTTCTTTTCAGGTGCCACCTGCAGCTGTTTCCAACTATAGATCAACAAGATCCAGCCTGTGGTCCTTCAGACTCAGAAAAGATGTTCACTCAGCCCGACCTGGGGGCACAGGCCTTCATCCCAGCACCCTGAGAAGCTGAGGCAGGGAGATCCCAAGTTCAAGCTCAGTCTGGGCAGCTTAGCCACTTAGCAACACCTTGTATCAAAAATTTAAAAATAAAATTGGAATGGGTTTGCAGCTCAGTGTGAAGGCCTTGGGTTTAATCCCTGAGTCCCACAAGATAAATAAATAAATATTTTTAAAATAAAATAAGAAAAAGAAAGAAGTACTCACTAATATATATGTTTTTTTCATTCAGCTTCGAGGTGGGCAATAATTCTAGGCAGGCTGGCTAATTCTACAGTGCAACAACAGCTTTGAGGGCTTGACCTGGACGAACATGGGCAGCCAGCGTGAAATTGACAGGTGGCCCGCGCAGAACACATACACCTCTGGTGTGTGCCCACCCCGTAGCTGCCAGCAAATCCACTCAGGTGCCTAAGGAGCGGGCAAAGGCATGCTCAGCGAGGACCCGGGCAAACACATGACCCTCCGGCGCGCGCACAGCCCAGCGAGAGCCCGGCTAACGGGGGGAGACGCGGATCTACCAAAGCAGCGAGGACTCGTCCAATGAACGGGTAAACACACAGAGAGCTGCCAAGCGAGCAAGCACAGAGCGGACCAAGCCGGGTCTGGCAGGGTGGCACCCATCTGTGCGTAAAGAACGCACGCCTGAGGAGAGGAGTGGTCAGCACCGGCCTACGAGGGGACACATCGGAGGGCACCGGGGTAAGCGGTATTCGGGGCCGATGAATGCCAAAGGACCAGTGAAGAGCAGCGCATGGAGGCGTGGTCAGATAAATGCCAAATGGACGGGAGAGGGGTATCTCACGCCCGGAGAGGTACGCGGACGTGGGATGGCCGCGTCTGAGTGGCGCACACGCAGGAGCCTCACGCGAGCCAACTGCCCCACCCGGAAGCCGAGTCTAAACCCTCTCAGCCCGGAGAATCCATGGCCCGGGCTCAGATCCTTCCACGTTCTGACCTTTCCCCTCCCTCCCCCTGCCAACCTAGAGCAGGGTGTCTTTCTTAGGAGCACCTGTCACCTTTAAAGTGCCCCCACGCCGCCCTCCTGCGGCTGCGGCTCTGGCTGGGGAGCGTGACTCGGACTCGGAGCCTGCCAAGGCGTCTGTCACCTTCCCGGGCCTCAGTTTCCCCACCTGCTGCGTGGGGGACTCACTCATCCCTAACTGCTTGGTGCAGGACGGGTGAAGCAGACGATGCCCAGGATGAGTTTTGCAAGCTCCCAGGAGCAGCAGAAAAGCTGGCGCCGGTCCCGACCACAGCCCGCGCCGGCCAACGTGAAATGTAACTGCGGGAAGACACGTGGCCCAGACGAAGCAATTCCTAGTAAAATTTTAAGCACAGGTATGTATTTTATGTGCTCCATACGTGGGTAGTATTCATAAATAAGATTATTGGATGGTCAGCGTGCCCCAGGGTCCCCTGCAGCCGCTCTAGAAGCACTACGGTATTCCCCAGTCGCTGCCAGCAGCCAGCGTGACAGCCGATGCCAGGACCCTGCTTGGAGCTCCCGTTTGGTCCAGGAGTACTTGGAAGCCACAGTCCCTCTTCCTTTGCCACGTTGGGAACTGAGGATCACGTTGGCCACGGGGCTGGGATGCCACGGGACAGCCCGTAAGACTCGGAGGAAGGAAGGTGGGGCTTGGGGTCAGCTGTCAACTCAAGTCCCGCCGCCCCAAAGCGGAAGGGGCATTTGCTGCAAATTGTGCTGACAGCAGCTGCCAAGCTGAGAGCCTGGAACGTTCCAGGATGGTGCTCCCCTTCCCTAGCGCCTGTGGAAACGTCAGAGGGGCCCAGGTGGCCACGGAACTGCCTACACCCAGTCCGGCTTCCCGCTTCTCACCGGGCTCTGGGGGGACGGGGGGGACATACCGACAGGTGAGACCGTCACCAGCCTTGGTGGAAGGAGGAGTAGGCTGGCCTTGGCTGTGGGAGGAGACCCTGGGGCAGTGAGGCCAGGGGCCGGCTGGAGCTGCATTCCTGTGTCAGAGCTGGGTCCTGGGCCACGGCCACCTGGAAGTGGCTCTGCTCAGCCAAGCTGATTTACTTCACAGCTTTGTCCCTGTCCCTGTCTCTTTCTACTTAGACATGAGTTTCGACTCCAGAAATGAATTTTTTCTTGTCCCTGGAACCAACGCTCTCCCATATTTTTGATCAGCCTGGTTGAAGACCACCAATATCTTCCCTCCACGTGCAGCCAGTGTCCCCTCCCAAGTTGTTCCTGAGCTGCCTCCCTCCAGGGTCCCTCTGGCTCACTCCCTGGGGTGCCCCTGTTGGCATAAACACCCCCCCTAGCCCCCCGGGCCAAGGAGCAAATAGTGTAGTTGGAAGAATCCCCCGGCTCTGGCGGCGGAGACGCTGACCCCACACCAAGGGGAGGCCTCCCACACCCCTGTCCACCACAGGGATTGCCACCAGGGGGAGGAGCCCCACACGTGACCCAGCCATTCTGCGGCAGTGGACCGTGTGTGGGGACAGTGTCGGAGCGGGGCAGGGTGCCTGTGTCAGGCGCTCATCCCAGGGCTCAGGGCAGAAGGAGGCCTTGGTGCCTCCCCCCCAGGGGAGGGGCCTGGCTTGAGGACCACGGGCCCTGCAGGGCAGGTGCTGGGCCAGGTGGTCCCTCTCAGCAATCTAGGGTGAGGGGATCACTCAGCAGGTGAGGAAGTGGGGAACAAGGCAGGAACGGGGGGGGGGGGGGGGGTGCTGCCTTCAAGGTCACCAAGACAGTAGGGAGCAGAGCCAGAATTCAATTCCAGGGCTCTGTAAGTGGGTCCCTCGCCCCTCCTTGGCATTTGGCCACTCTGTGGGGATCTGAGAGACGGGGTTTGTTCTAGAAGCTGTGGCTTCCGGCATCTCCTCACGTTCTCTGATATTTGGGGGCCCGGTGGGAGGCAGCAGCCCTTCCCTCTCAGAAGCTGCAGGCTCAGCCTCAGCAGCAGGTTAATGGCATTACCGGAAAATTTGCCCTAGGAAGGGGAGTCATGCTGAATTCAGCCCCTGGGGAATCACACACAGCTGCTGGTCATTTCCAGCGCAGCAGCCATCCCCTCCCGGGGGGCCTGTCCCCTTCTGGTTGTGTATTATGTGTATGTATATGTTTTGCGTATTTGTGTGTGAAGGTATGCTTAGGCGTGTGGGCATGTGTGCAGGCGTGTAGGGTTGTGAGGAACCCAGGCATGTCAGAAGCTCCTCCTGGGTCTGGTTCGCACTCTGCATTGCCAAACCCAGTTCCCTGCGGCTGCTGCGACTCCGGGAAGCACTTCCACGCCTGCCACGTGGTCACTCGCAGGGCCTTCCGGAGTGCCTCTTTCTCATTCCAGATGGGCCCTGCGCTGCCTAGGCTTTGGGCCCTTGTGCCGGGGCTGGATCTGGCGGCCGGGGGCCCCTGGCGACTCTGCACTGCTCTCCTGGTCTTGCGCACACAGCAACCACGAGCTTCGTGTTCCCAGGGTGAACCCGGCCGCCCGAGGTCTCTCCTGCATGGGGCCTTGCTGGGCCCACAGGGTTATTCTCAGGGAGGTTTGGGGGTGACCCCAGCCTAGCCTGGGCCACCGATCTAGCTTGGGGGTACTTGCCCGCTGCCACACGGGGCTCTGCAGCCCCTGGCCAGAGCCCTTGCTAGGAGGATAGAGTCCAAGCTGCGGTGCCGGTGACAGCCAGGGCGGTAGGGATGGCAGGAGTGAGGCTAGCCCGACCCTCCTCAGCGCCACGCTGCGTAAAGGCACCGAGCACCGTGCAGCAGGCGTGGGCAGAGCTGGACTCCCCGGAGGAGGAGCAGGGCCAGAGCCGGGCGTGCAGGGCCCCCAAGAGGGTTCACGGCCACTCGGAGGGCAGAGGAGGGCGAGGGCAGCTGTGCCTTGTGCGGGGGGACCCAGATCTCAATTCGGAGGGGCAAGGGGGCGACCTCGGAAGGTCCAGACGCGAGGGCGCTCAGTCCAGCCCTGGCCCTCACAGGGTGGCCTTTCATATCCCCAGGCGGCCCTAAGCAGCAGATTCCTCTTCCATCTTAATCCTTACTTTCTTTTAAAAAAATGGATTAGGCAAATCTCATCTGGAAAATTAATTAATGTATGAATTCAGCAAATATTTACTGAGCGTAGCACTTTTAAGTTTTTTTTAAACGTAATCTCCCGGGCCCCCACCTTCCATGCTATTCCTCTCAGCGCCTTCCAGGTTTCCGGCTGGCCCACGCCGTTATTCCAAGGGTTTTGCTGCTGCTGCTGCTGCTGCTGCTGCACTTTTCCTAGAAGACGCAGGGGGGTGATCCAAACACATGGGGTGTATTTTTTTTTTAATCCCAGTAAAGGACACAGCGGTAAGGAGTCCACTCAAAATCCCGGCCTTCGCTTCGGACGCACTTACCTCGTCACGCCTGCCACCGTCTGAAGCCGCTTTGGAAGCCCTCTGGGGCGATCAGAAATACAGTGAGCCACGCTGCCGCGTGCCAGCCCACGGGAAGGCAGGATCCTAAGAACACGGCATCGTGTCCCTGTCTACCACATATGGTGCTGTGTGACTCTGGGCTCTTCCCGGCACGTCCAAAATGAAATGACACCGAAGGTCAACGTTTCGGATCCGTTCAGGACATCAAGGCGGCCCCAGTGGCCTAACGAGAGACCCTCATAAAAGGGGACTTCCAGAGTAGCCTCAGGCTGTGGCCAGAGGAGGGGTCCATGGGTTCAAAACGACGGGAGGGCTAGGGAGGGGGGGGTTGATGGCCACACATCTTTCACTCTAATTTTTTGGGGGATTCAAATATTCACGATATTATTTGTGATGACATCTTGCGTGTTTCTTTCCTGGGCAACTGACCACCTCAGTACGTGTTCAACCTCAGAACTTTACGTGGTGCACATGGAGCAAGTTAAGTGAGGCGGGCAGGTGCTCCGAGCCGGCAGCTCAGGGGTAACCGGGGACACCGGCTCCAAGCGGCGGCCCCCACAGTCCCACGTGCAGCTGGGTTCCCACTGCCACCCAGGATACTGTCAATGGCCATCTCCCTCGGTGCCTGTCACCAGCCTAGGTAGTACATCCTCAGGGCGCACCCCGCCCCCAGCCAAACAAAAGTGAGCCTGTGGCCTGGCAGAGAGGGAGGGGCGCCTCTCAGGGCTCTGAATGGGGCCCCTGGTTCAGGCAGCTTTGTGCCCGGGCCCTCATTTGCCCTCCCGGCTTACCTCATTCAGGGGCTTCTGACTGGCTAATTCCACCACAATCCCTGTTCTGAGGGGCCACATTGTCCCACCCATGCCTCCCCCACTGGGGTCCCACTCCCCAATTAGCCAACCACTGGGCCCCTCCCTCTCTACGCCTTTCCTGCCTGCCGGCCTAGCATGTAACCAATTCCTTTTTGAATGAGATGCCCAAAGGCCTTGAGGGGGAGCGTCCCACTGTCCCACCCCGTCGGGTCAGCAGGCCTGGCCCGTCAGCCAGCTGGGTCTACACAGCCCGGTGGGTCCATGCCGCAGCTTTCCGAAGGCTGCGTAATCTCAGGGAGATTTTCCCCGGCCCCAGCACAGAGATGGAGCCCAGCACCTTCCCACTGAGCTACACCCCCATCCCGGTTCTTTTGCTTTTGATTTTGAGACAGGGTCTTGTTAAGTTGCCAAGTTACTTAGGTCGGGTTGAACTTGTGATCCTCCTGCCGTGGACTCCCAGCGTACTGGGATGACAGGCCTGTGCCACCCCACGCCAGTGACGTTAAAGATTGCCAATAAACACACAGTGATACCTCTGGCGCTCCCAGCCTCTCCAGAGAAAAGCAAGCCCGTGGGCTCCTCCAGGGCTAACAGGTATTGCCACTTGGGGTATGTGGGTGGCTGTCACTTTGGGGGTGCTGTGGTTGCCCTTGGATGGGACAGTTTTCCCTCCCCTTTCCTGCCTTGGGGCTGGAGGGGTCTGTTTGGGATCCTTTCCTTACTGTACCCAGGAACTGAACATTTTTCTTGCCTCAGTGAGAAGTCTTTAAAGTCTTGTAGGGGGCAGGTGGGAGCCACAGTCCCCTGCCCCCCACCCCTGATGTTTCCAGTATTGGCGGCCGCACACAGCACAGGGACACGGTAAACACATGTGCCCGCAGGTAACCACGGCGATGCTGACAGCCATTCACTATTGTCATTCCTGGAACCGGCTACAAACGCACACCCAGGAAGCACGGTAGTGTCGGGAGCCGGGCAGCACCACGGCGGGCTCATTACCTGCTGGGAGTTTAACACTCTCCAGTCTCCTGGACCCGGCAGGCCCTCCTGTGTCCCAAGAGGCCCTGGGATAGCCAGGTCAGTTGTGCCCCTGCCCATGAGACTCAGGAACGACTCCGCCTTGACACCTGGCCTCTGAGAGGGCTGAGACCGGCAGCTTCAGGCCCTCCACATTCGCACACGAAGCCCGGAGGATACGGGCTGATGTGAAAACAGGGTCTTTGCAGACGTAGTTGAGTCAAGACAAGTAGGGTATCTCCTAGTGCCATCTGATTGGTGTTTCTAAAGGGGACATTTTGACATAGAGGCATACACAGGAAGAACAAAGCCAGGGGTCTCAGGTGATGTGTCCACCAACCAAAGAACACCAAAGATTCCCAGCGAACCACAGAAGCCTGGGGGTGGGGGGTGTTGCAGATCCCCCAGACTTTCTAGGGAGCAAAGCTGTTATCCCACAATCTAGGAGCCCAAGTCTCCGCTGTGCCCACCCTGGAGGCCGTGTCCCTGGCACCACAGGAGCTGACGCGGTAGTTACCAGGCCTCACCCCGCACTCAGGCAGAGCCTTCATGCCTAGTCATCCTAGTGGGTTCACAGGTACCCGAGACGGAACTGCTCCCTGGGAAACGGGTCTTCCACTGAGGCCCCCTCAGCCTGCCCGGAAGCTGCGCCTTACTGGACAGGTGTCCCCTTCCCACATGAGGTAAATGCCATCAGGCCAGCAGGTGCCACCCTTTTGTGGCACTAGGAACCAATTTCACAGAAGACCATTTGCCACAGGCCTGGGTGGGGTTGGCACTAGCCTTGCCACCTAGGGTAAGTGGGGCGGGGAGGAGGGGAGGGTGTGTTGGTGTCCTTAGCCCCAGCTGTAGGATTTGTTCCACTGTCCCAGCATAGGGAACGCGCCCTCTGGCGCCGGACGTAGCGAGGAGCCCTGACCCACCAGGGGTGAAGTCCACATGAAGACCCTGAGTGGCCGTCCCCTGATCCTCCCCACGCGTGAGGAGCTCAAGTCTCCCGGGCTGACCCAAGGGCTCTGTCTTGGGGCAGAGAGGACAGGCAGGGACAGCCAGAAGCAAGGCTGTGAGGGCTCTGCCTTCCCTGAGCCCCTCCCCTGGACCCAGCCGGGACCTCCTCCCCTGGCACTTGCTGGGCCCACTTCTGAGGACACAGATCTCTCAGGTCAGAGACACTGACTTGTCCTGATGACGCAGTCTCTAAGGCAGGAGAGGCATCCTTCTTCGGCATGGCACAGTCTATGGCCGTACGGCAAGCTGGAGGCTTTCTCCACAGTGTGGAGGCCCCGCGAGGCCCCTGTCAGATGAAGGTAGCGCGTGCTCAGAGCCCAGCGCCTCAGCCGCCGGCCTGGCCTCGGCCACCGGGGGCTGCCTTCCTGCAGGTTGCACCCTGGGCTGGTCTCCGCAGGCCTCTCCTGCCTCTTTCCCACCTCCGCCTCCTCGTCTCCTCCCCTCTGGCCCCCACGGCAGCCCTGGGCTCATCCTCAGGCCCAAATCCCCGCTCCCTGGTGGGTCATGTGGACAAGCTGCCAGCCTCCCCACGGGGGTCTCAGCTGGAAAGACAGGCCAGCCTCCGCGTCTGTGGGGAAAAGCAGGAGTGGGGCTCCCCAGTGGGCTCCCCGTGGGCTCCATCTCTGCGGAACCCCACTGAATGCACCCCAGCTCCACCCCAGATCACTGCCTGCGCTTAAGAGTGTGTATGTGGCCCCCGAGAGGATAGCACGGGACACGAGGCTGCGTGGACAGGTGTCCGGGGTCAGCAGAGCCGCCACCCAGGAGCATCAGGCCCCAGCACTGAGGTCTGGCCTGAGCCCGCGGCCGGGGGTACTTGTACAGGGTGCTCACGTACGGAGTCGGCCTCTGTGTGCCCACAGCTCTTTACCTCCATGTGTCTCCTGAATCGACAGCGCGGTGACGGCTGCTGCTTCTCGGGGCTGAGCACTTTCCCTGGGAGCCAGCCCTGGAGCCAGGATGGTGGAACCTTCTGTACACGGGATCGTGGCTGCCCAGGAGTCTGGGCAGCCGCCGCCTTTTCCTTGACCTGTCCTAACGCTGCTTTATTCCCCAGGGTGGGGGCACAGAGCTTCTGGGGCTCCCATAGACGGGCACAGTGGAGCTCAGCACAGACCCAGTGGCTGGCGTCCTGGGCATTCCCAGGCCAGATCCTTAAAACACTGCCTTTGTTTATGTCCTTACTTACCGTGGTGCTAGGTTGGAGCCCAGGGCCTCCCCACGAGCTACAGCCCATTTTTATTTCATTTCTGACTTTGGAAAGGGGTCTTGCTCTATTGCCTAAGCCATGCTCAAACTTAGAGTCCTCCTGCCTCAGCCTCCCAGAGTGCTGGTGTGACAGGCCTGTGCTACAGAAGGGGCTAAAGAAGCTGGGGAGGGCATGGCCACCCACCTGGATTTGCAGGCCCGAGAGGCGCCGCCCCCGGCGGCGCACCCAGCGCTCCCCCTCCCTCGCCTCCCGGGCCAGCTGGCCACGGTCAGTGGGCTCTGGAGATGCTGCGGGAGCCAGGCACGGGCCATGCACAGCCTAACCCCCTGCGCCCCGGCTCTCCCCGGCTCTCCGGGGCCTCTGCGGAGCGCGGGGCCGAAACCAAGGCTGATAAATTAGTCTAGAGGGAAACAAGGCTGCTTCTACTTGTAAAAGGTCATTTCGACTTTGTTCTGGGTGAGGGTTTATCTCGGCTGCCACAGAGACAGACAATGCCTGGGGCCTAAATGGCAGAAATCTTAGCTCTGCTCGCAAAATTACTGTGCTGATAAGCCGGAATGGACTTCAGAGAGATCTAAATGGGGAAGGAGTGGATGTAGGTATTTTTGAACATGATTGAGCAGGGAAAGCACACTGGGACGTACAATTAAACTGGGCATTAGCCCAGGAGGGAGAGGGGCAGCCGAGAGCCGCAGTCCCGCTCCGGGCGGGTAATCCCTGCCCTGCCCTGTGCTGGCCGCAGGACGAGGCAGGACGCATGGGCACTCCCGGGCCACCGCGCCCGAGGCTTCTTCCCGCACTGGAGATGGCGCGGCAGTCCAGGGGCTGGAGCAAGCACTGGAGACCTCCACGTGCAGGGGCCTCGGAGGCGCCCGCCGTGGGTGGGCACGTACCCACATGGGCCACGGCTTGCTGATGGCCTACCTCGGGGCAGAAAGCCAAGTCACTTCCAGATCGTGCTTTAGAAGATAGGGAAGGGTCATTTGGGCCACGTGAAAGGGAGACTCCCATGGCCGGCCCGGCACCCAAGACGCCAGCTTGTGACTGTTTTCCAGAAAGGGCTCCTGCCCAGCGCAGGGACTGACCTCTAGCTACTGAGGGATGGCCTTGGGCCGCCCAGGCCACACTGGAGAAATCCCAGGGACAAGGACCGTGGGCCAGCCCAAAGCGCAGTGCCAGCCTGGAGAGCTGGCTGCAGGTAGACCACGTGGCCGGGCACCCCTCGGTCCCAGCGAGCAGCACTGTCACCCTGGTTTTTGGCCGAGGCCGAGGTGGCGGGGACACGTAGATCACATTCTTGCCCCGGGGGTGACGGCCACAAGAATTCCCACCGCCTCTGATAAGCAGGAGGCCCGGCGGGGTCCACCATCCCTGCTCACAGAGGGGGCGCGGAAGCTCGCACCCAGGCCGTGCCCGGGAGACCTTTTATGGCCTGGAACGCCAGGGGCTCTTGTCTGACCTGCAGCGGGGAGGGAGGCCCGGAGGGGCTGGACAGCCGCATTGCTGGGGTTCCCCGGGGAGCCACGTGGTCACCGCTGTCCTCCTTGCCTGCCCAGCTCGCTGAGAAGCCAGCCACTGGGAAATGACTCAGACTGGAGTGCGTCCACGGCAATCCCAGATGCTGCTGTAGACTCTCCGGCCTCAGGGGTCCCGGAGGCAGGTTTACCCCCACCCACGCTAAGTGTCCCACAGGGACGTACTAGGACACAGGTGCAGAGGGCTGAGGGGCGGCCTGGGTCACTCCTGTACGGCCCAGTGACAGCTCCAACCTCACTTTCCAGGTGGCCGAGGCCCCCCGCTCACCAGGGGCAACGCTGACTGCTGGGTCCACAGTAGGGAGGCTGGGAACTGCCCTGTTCTCGGGCAGTACTGGGAACGTAAGAGGTGGGGCAGAGAGAAGCCTGGCTGGGAGGGCCGCGTGGGAGTACCCCTTCCTCCAGGCTGCCTCCAAGGACCCACTCCTGGGGTGCAACGGGAAGGCAGTGTCTGGGGTGTCGGCCTGCAGGCAGAGGTGCGCTGGAGTCTGCATTTTGCTAGGGTCCTCGGAGAGGGGGGTTGTCATTCCAATGTTGCAGACTACAGCTCCACAGCAGGACCGAGAAGCACGGGGTGGGGATCTCACACTGCACCCCACAGACAACAGATAAGCCAAAGCTCTGTCTGGACACACTCCCGTCCTCTGCTGGCATACGGGTGACCTGGGCCGCCACAGAACCCCGACATCAGCGTGGAGGGACTCCCAGGGGTCTGGGAACTGCATAAACCACACGGGTACTACTTGCTGAGCACTGACCAGTGTGCACAAGGCCCCACTGTGACTTCAGGCACAAAGGCTGGGGGACTTGTTTCATAAATGAGGAAGCCACAGTTCCTTGGACAGAGCGAATCCTACGGCACCAGAACCAGGGTCAGAGCCCAGTCTAGCTCTGCCAAGTCCACCTGGTACCTCCCCAGCCAGGCCAGAAGTCTCTGTCAGATCCCCTGGAACATAATCCTGATTTTCCTTAAGGAAGCAAGGCAAGAGGGAGGAAGAGTTAGAAAGCCAGGAAGTGCCCGCTCCGGGGGGCGCCGGCGGAGCCGGGGACCTCCCTCCCAGGGCTGGCCGCGCGGGGCTCGCATCGGGGCTCACGCCCGGGCCTCTCGTGTGCAGCCCATGGCACTGTCCGAGCAGGGAGCTCTGCTGTCAGGGAGGGGTGGATGGTGAAATACCATCTCAGAAGTTGGCATACGTGGGTGTCTCTCGAATATGAGAAGAAAACATTTATTTCCCTTTTTCGCCTGTGAACCAGAGTGCTCTATTTAAAGCAAGTGCCCTCTGCCGGGCTGCGGCTGGGTTATTACCCCTTAAGGAAGTGGAGGAGAGCCATCGGGGAGGCATTCTTAGTCACTCTGTCTCCTTTTTTCTGAAATTCCTTATATACCCGGGCCTTGGAGCGGGGCTGAGACAGCACAGGGTTTCGTGGCATTCTTGGGCTAAAAACGTCCTGGCTGATGTCAGGGTCCTTGGGAGAAATGGGAACAGGGTGGTGGCTGGATTCCCTGTGGTGTCCTGGAGGAGCGGGGTCGCCCTGAGTCAGTCCCTGCAGACCTCCCGTGTGGCTCTGCTGGGACCCGCTGCCCTAGCTGATGGCCTGGAAGCCTGAGCCCACTGTGCTGGTGTCGGGGTACTGGTTCCAGGGACACCCACCTCGTGAGCCTCCAGGGAGGAGCTCACTGGGCCTGCACGAGAACATCCGGAGTGTCGCCGCCATGGTGGTGCCTGTCTGTCATCTCGGCACTCGGGGAGGCTGAGGCAGGAGGGTGGCAAGTTTGAACCCAGCCTGGGCCACTCAGTGACTTAGCAATACTCCTAATGAAGCATCAAAAGAGTTGGGGACGTGGCTCAACGCAGACTCTGGGTTTAAACTCTGGTGTCACGATGGGCACGCGTGGTTAGACTTCCTGGCCTCAAATAAAACCCTCCTGGCAAGCAGACAGGGACTGGCCGGCCCCCATCAGGGGCTCACAAGATGCCCTGGCAAAGGAGAGTGATGCGATTCCAGGCTGAGCCTGCCTGGCCTGCTGCTGTCACCGGGGACTTCTGTCCCCTGCATGGCTCCGAGCGGGCGTGAGAACCCTGGACAGAAGGGGCAGTCGGGGACTGAGTCTGGAACCAGGTGACGAGATTTGGGACTGCGCACCACCCAGAGACCCGGCAGCCGCCTCAGGCGGCAGGCTCCCCCGCCTTCCCCAGGCTCGCTGCCCCTCCCTGCTGGCTAACACCAAAAGGCCTGCCAGTGGGCACCTGTGAGCGTGACCCACGTGTGAGCGTGGGGCTCGGGTGGCCGTGCACGGCCCTCTGGGTGGCTCTCCGTGCAGCTGAATCTGCGCAGCGAGAAATGTCCCTCCCAACTGGTCACAGCCTGTCCTGAGTGGCCCCTCGTGGCACCCCAGCCTGGGGCCGTGGCTCGCGATGAGCCCAGGTGTCCCTGGGAAAGCTTTGTCCCCAGCTCCGCCACCCGGTCCCCTGCTCCCGGCCTGGTGCTGGATAGGAGATGGGAGAGGAAGTTCCCTTTTTCTAGGTCAGTTGTTCTGCATCCAGGCTGTAGATGACCGTCTCCTGGGCGCTGTCCCAGCCCCGGGAGGCTTGCCCGAGCTGTGGGACCTAAATGTAGTGTCCTGAGCAAAGCAGGGTGGTTGGCCCCTTATCCAGCCACAGCCCGCTGAAAGCAATGCTGGATACTGCAGCTCAGACCCCAGGAGCGCAGCGGCTGAGGACCGTTCCTGACCTCTGAGGCCGGGCAGGTGGAGGAGGGATGAGGGGCAGGGGTACCAAGTTTCACACTGTTCTAGCAAACCGACTGAATAGTTGGCTGGAGCTGGGGGCTCGCCCCTCCTCTCCTGGCTGGGTGGACACCTCTGGGAGTGACCAGCACATGCAGGAAGTCCTGGGTTGGCCTCTCCGCCAGATGAGGCCCACAGTGAGTCCTCCAGGGCTGGATGGGGCCAAGAGGACAGAGGCTCCATGCCACGGATGAGTTCATGGCTGTGGATGGATCCATGGTCGTGGGCAGTGCCAGGGGCACAAAGGACGCCCTCTGGTCTGCCGGCCAGCTGGCCCTGGAGCTCTGCTCCCCCACGGGGCGGTCAGCTGGGGTGGGCGCAGCTGCCCTGTCTACTTTGGGTTGCGGCAGAAGCCTGAGCCCTCAGGAATCAACGCAGAAAGCCAGGAGCCTGGAAGCCAGTGTTTCCAGGGCTGCCAGGGCACAGCTGATGTCCTGCGTGCTGTCATCCAACCTGGAAGCAGCGCCCTTCCCAAGCTACTGTGTCCTGGGCGCTGGCCATCTGCCTGTCTTTCCTAAATGTTACCATCATGGGAATCACCCGGGATTTGGCCCAGAGCATGCAGGGGCTCAAGCAGCCTGGGAGGGCTGGGCTCCACGTGTCTAACGGGCCTGAGAGGCAGCAACTGTGCCGGCTCCGAGGGCTCTGTGCACCTGGGGCCTTGTGGCCACAGGTGTGTCTCGGAGCTGATGTGCTCACGGAGCTCTGGGGACTAGAGAGAAGTCAGCAGAGTTCTGGTGGTTGAGAGGGAGAGGCGCAGGTGACAGCAGGGTCCCCTGCTGGGGCTCAGACAGTCAATACGCTGCTGCAGTGCCGAGCCCCGAGATGGCAGAGAACTCATGGTCTGGCTCCTTGGAAAGGGGAGAGCAGGATGGCCCCGCCCCGCCGTTGGCCCCTTCTGAGTAGAAGCCGTTCCACGTGAGCGTGTTGTCCCCGCCAAGGCAGGAAGCGCCCAGGCTCGGGGGAAGACTGGCTCTGAAGTCCTGCACCCGCAATTAGTCCGAACCCCGGAAGCATCTCTTACGCAGCCTCTGGCTCACAGAATTCTGGTGAGAACTCCAAGAGAAACAACCCCTACCGTCACCCCCTCGGGCGTGATGCACCGAGCCCACTCCCCCAAGCGGCCGGGCCCATGCAGGCCGAGACAGGGGCACCCTTGGCCAGGACTTTGTGCAAAAGGGAAGGGGTATGGGGGGCCATGTGGGGCATATCCTGCTCATGTCTGCAGGTGGTAAGATTTTCTGGAGGAAGAAAGGAAGGGCTGAGGTTGTGGTGGGAGGTGTGAATCCTGGAGCAGAGGGGATAGGAGGCCCCACAGCCCACAGAGACCCAGAGGCTGTGGCTGAGACCCAGGCTGTGACCCCAGGGCGATACCCGCTCCCTACCCACCACAGGCCAGCTGCACCCTGGAACTCCAGGCCGACTCTGCCCTCCCTCCCTCCTCCAGTGGGCTGAGCTTGGCCTCTTAGCTGCTGGAGGGTTCGCTGTGCCGGGAGAAGGCGGCTGTGCAGGCTGCAATGTTCCTCTGAGGGCCAGGGCTGCCCTGCAGGGAGGCACCCACCTTCCCAGGAGTCTACCGCGAGCAGGCCCCACACCGCCATCCTCTCATCCCAGATTCATGCTTCTCCTCTTTGGAAAAGAAAACCTCAATTTTTTGTAAGTGGGCGGAGGTGGACACGTGTGTGCCCATGAGGCCCCCTCCAGCCCACGCCCCTCTTCACGGCTCGTGTCTAGGACTGTGCAGAAGCTTCGCAGAATCTCATAGAACAACGTCCCCCAGCCCTGGGCTCTCTGGCCGTCATTCAGGGGTGACCAGCATGGGCCCCTGGGACCCAGGAGGAGCTGGGGTGGGACCCTGGGCCTGTTGCCCAGGGAAATGGAGGTCTCTGAGGCCTCCAAGTTGTTTTTTCCAGTAACTGAAGAGATTCCTGTGGGCCCTGGCCCAGGCCTGGCCTGTTTGTTGATTGAACAAAGGCACAGGTCTATTCACATTCGGCCACATGTGCCGGGGACGGGGCATTCACCTGAGTAAATTCTACAGATAATTGAAACTCTGGCCAACTGGGAGGAGACCGTGGCTGATGTCTGTGGAATCCTGTGCCTGCCCTCCCCACTGGGAAGGTCCGTCGGAGGCCAGCTGCAGACCTCCCCGGGCCTCTGGCCACATGTCCCCTGGGCTGGGTCCCTCTGGGCTGTCACTGCCGCCATCCCTTCTTCAGCAGAGTAAACACCACAATGATAAATGCCATGATTTGCTCAACAAATGATCAAAATCGTTGCCACTTTTTTTCTTTTGCAGATTCCAGGACAACGAAGTACCAGGTGCTACTCGCCAAGCCGGGAGGGCAGTGGGCCACAGGGGGCAGGCAGGGCGTAACGCTGGGGCGGGCACCGAGCCCTGTGGATCCGGGTGGGGGATTGGAATTCTGGGGACACTCTCTTGACAGACCATGCTTCTGAGGGACAGGGGCCAGGGCCATTTTAGTGCACTGTGCCCTCACTACTCATGCAGACAGGGACAGCCAGGTGCAGGGCCAGAAACTTGGGTGGGGCCTGTTTCCTTCCCAGAGGACAAGGAGTCACGTTCCGACAGCCCCAGAGTGCCTGGGGGAGGGAAGCCCGGGATCACTGAATGTCTTTAGTAGAGATGTGGGGGTGTGTGGGGGGGGGAGGCAGCAGTACAGGTGGCGGAGGGCAAAGCTCAGAGGGTACAGGGCCAAAGAGAAGAGAGGCCCCAGGCGAGTCCCCAGTGTGCCTGTCCTGCGTCAGGAGAGTCCCTACAAAGGTGAGGACGTCCTGATACCCCTGGCTGCACATAGGAACCCGGAGCTGCCTCCATCTGATTCGTGTGGTCCCTTGGGTACGGTTCTCACCTGTGTGGGCTCATGTCTAGGACAGCAGAGCTCTGCCTGGGTCCAAGCCACCCCAAAACCTCATGCTGATGGGACTTGGTATCTCACATTACAAAAGGAGTAAAAAAAAAAAAAAAAAAACTGGCCACATCATTTTAATTCAATGGTCCAGGCAAGAACTCTGTGCTCAGAATAGACAGAAAAGGACCTCCGCGGTGTTCACAGACGTCAGTCTGAATAATGAGTGTGCCCCATCGCTGACTGCCGGCTAGAGTCCCTGCCCCTTGGTTTGTCCTGATGAGGGCAGGACTCCCAGACCCCCAGGAGCTGTTCCCTGCTGAGCTCTGACTGGTCACGAAGCCACGATCGCATCCAACCTCAGGGAGGCCCAAACCAGACTGGGTCCCCTTTGCTAAAATGTCTCCACGCGCACCTTCTCAGTAAACGAAGACCGCATCAGTGATACCAAAATGCAGTGACTCTGAGCCAGCCTGTGGCACAGGCCCGTCATCCCAGCCCTCTCGAAGACTGAGGCGGGAAGATCCCAGGTTCAAGTCCAGCCTGGGCAACTTAGTGGCTTAGCGAGACCCTGTCTCAAAATCAAAACTTTAAAAAGAGCTGGGGATGTAGCTCAGGGAGAGGGCCCTGGATTTAATCTCCAGTACCGAAAACAATTCAGTGACTGATGCATAAAGTTGACTCACCAGCACGAGTGATCACTTGGGCCATGGTGAGGTTATGCCTACCCTGTGCGTGCCCCGGACGTGGCCTGGCTCCCTGCAGGCACTGGGTTTGCCCTCTAGTGTTTCATGAGCTTTCTGCCCCGCAGATGCCGTAGGAGCAGAGGCAGATGGAGGGCAGGTCGGGACTGCCCGAGGTGGCCGGGAGTCAGCCAGAGGCAGAGGCTCGCGCTGGGCCCTGAGTTTTCCACCTGATTTGGGGCCCGCATTGCTGCGATCGGAGATAAGGCACACATCAAGAGCAAACCAAGGGGAACTCCTGGATGGGGCACCTGCCAGCTGGGAGCTGGTCTCCCTGAGCCACCGCCACAGCTCCAGGAAGGCAAACCAAGTGGGACGACATCCAGGCGTTTCAGGACACGCGTGGAAAATTCCAATCAGCCTGTAGGGAGAGGAGCTGTGGCCGTGCAGGCCCTGGGAGCCCTGCTGAGCTCGGCAGGTCTGGAAACACCTGCGCCCATCTTGCCACGGGTCTCAGGTAAACCTGGGCTGGCCCTGACCCCTCGGGAGCCTGCTTTTCCCAACTGCTCCGCAGGGGAGAATGAAAATTCCTGTGCAGCTCCACCATTGGCTCTGGATCACTGTAGCACGTGTGACCCCAGCTCTTTGTTGGCAGCAAGACAGTCCAGAGATGGCCACCAGGTCAGATAGTGGGCGCCTGAACTCGCAAAGAAAACAGGGTCAGATGAGACCGTGCTGGGCACGTTGGGAACACTCGCAGAGGACGCCGGGTCGTGGGCAAACATTTCTCAGCGCCAGCATGAAAGGAACGGTTGGGTCATGACCAGGGGACAAAGCACGACAGAACAGGCGACGCGCCCTCACGTCCACAGAGGACAAACAACCTCGCAAAGTCAACAGGCACAGGCAGGCGACGGCGGCAGCCTGTACCAGGCCTGGTACCGCGATACAGACCATTTCTTTAAAATTCAAAGAGAAAACTGAAAAGAAAAAAGCAAACAGAAACGTGCATCGGAGCAGACAAGAACAAAGTCGCGTCAAGGTCATCTAGGGCACCACCCGGAGGGTTTGTTTACACTCTCGCATCTACAAGCATATTTGTTCAATAGTCCTGACCTTTTTAAGTGTGCAACACGAACACCCTTAGGTCCGTCTCTGGCACACCAGCCCAGAAGGCGAGAGGAGCCACTCGTGCACACGACAATTCCAACTTCCAGCCTACACCCTCACCCGTATGTGGTTAAAACAGAGCCCTCCTGCCTTCATGGAAATGACGTGGGGCTGTGACACAGGAAGCCTCAGGCCATGGGAGGTCTGTGACTCTGAACCCACCCACACCTCCTGCCTCCCCCACTCCCAGGCCCCACGGTGACCTTGAACTTCAGCCGCACCCCCTCCTCCCCAGCACCGCCTCTGCTGTTTCCAGGTGCACCCGGTTATACCCACCGTGTGCCGAGCCACCAATCCCACCGTGTTGCATTTTGTGTGAAGTTACACACGCGCGCGCGCACACACACGCCTACGCCTTCATCCATCTGGACAACCCAACCTCCCAAATGGAGTTTTAACGCGTTCTAAAGAGCTGGGTCTGGAGGTGTCCGTGGCAACAGGCTGCACAAGAGGGGATCTCCTCACGTCTGGCTGGCATGCGAAAAGCCCAGCCCGACCCTGGCTCTGGGGCACACGGCAGCCTGTCTCCACGCTGCTGGGCCCGGGCCCACACCCAGGCGTTCCGATGTCCCGTGTCCTCAGGGCTGCTCAGGTTGAGGGAGCCTCCCCAGAGCCCTGCAGGGGTGCCGGGCACATGGTGCCCCCTCCAGGGAGCTGGAAGTCCCAGCCGGGCAGGGAAGCAGATGGTGCAGACCTGACATTTTCCCTCATCATCCACAGAAAACCAAAGTGCAGCGTCTGGAAACTTTCCCAAAGTCACTGGGGTGCTGGGAGCGGCAGGGGACAGGAGGCAGGACCCCACCCCACGGACATGCACCCCAGCCCTGCCATCCGGGGCCGGACAGGCCTCCTCTCCCCGTGGCCTCTCATGCCCTTCCCACCCTGACCTCCGTCCAAGAGCTCTGGGACCACGAGCCCCAGCCGGAATCTGGCTTTGCGTCCCTTCTTTCCACCCCAACCGGGCCATGCCAGAAATACTGCTGGAGTTTGGCTGCATGTGGCTGGCATGGAGGCCAGGTCCTGTGAGGAAGCGTGTTTGCACGACGCTGCCTCCAGGCCACCAGCTTGACCGCCCCGCAGCTGGGGCTCAGCGGCCTGAGCGGGGCGTCTCTGGGCACCCCGGAGATACGGGTCCTCGCTCACCTGACACCGTGCGCCCTTCGCCTGGCCCAGCCATCCTCCGGTGGACGCCCACACATGGAGGCGAACAGGGTAAATGAGCGCCGGGTGGGCCACCCTCACTGGCAGCCAGGTGCGTTTCGCCCCTGGAGTCCGTGCCGTGAGCCCTGTGAAGGGCATGGCACGCAGCTGTGGGGACCGACGTGCAGGGGGTACCCAGAGGCGGCACGGCCCCCAGAGTGCAGCCGCCTCTCCTGGGACACGAGGTTCATGTCTCTGCCCCGCCACGACGGCGTGCTCGCACCTACGATCAGCTGGGGCGCAGGATGTTTTAAGACATGAGCTCATGAGAGACACATTTCCGGGAGGACAGCCCACAGGGCCGAGGGTGGCTGATGTTTGTGGAGTCGCGTCACCCAACCCACAGGATAAAATAACCCTGGGAAATGTGGCCTTCAAACGCTCGCTCCCAATCTACGCGCCTCCCGCCCCAGGCAGGGGCTGCTCACTGCTTTATAAATAAATTGAACACAAGATAAATGGCTGTGATCAATCAAAGCCGGGGCTGGCGGAGCTCACCTCCCATCCGAAGTCCGCCTCCTTCAGCGCGGCCCGTGGCGCCAGCACGTAGGGGCCAAACCTCTCTCCGGCCTCCATCTTCCTCCTGGCCCAGATCCCCAGGCCGGCCCCGGGGATGGATGACTCTCGCAGCTCAAAGTCTGGCGGGACCGGGATGTCTTCAGGAATGTAGACGGGGGCCTCATAGGGCGAGCCCTCCTTGGGGGTGAAGTCCTCGCTGGTGGGGAAGGGGGACGGTGGTCCCATGGGGATGGGGGACAGGACGCTATCCTCCGTCTCCTCCTCGGCGCTCTGGCCGGCCAGCAGGTCCGGGTCGGGCTCATACATATTATTTACAATGTCACCGTCACCTAAAAGAGAGGAGGCAGTCAGCTTCTGCAGACCAGGGACCTAGGAACAGGACCCACATGGGACCTGGGGCACCAGCAACCCCACAGGCCCGGCCACCACCCCCGCAGATGCCACCTCTGGGCCGTCCTGAACAGTGAGCCCGCAATGCTAGAGGCTCCTGGGGGCGACGAGGGGGCTCTCCGGGCTCCTCGGGGACCCAAGCTTTCCCAGGTCTGCCCCCTGTTTCTGTGGCACCTGAGGGTGCACTGGTGGCAGGTTGTCTTTGGGGAGCAGGAGGGAGCTGCCTATACCCCACACTAGGACCTCAGAAGGGCATGTTATCACACGCAGCACCAACCAGGGCAGAGGGTGAGACTCATTGCAGAATCGTCCGGTTCCATCTGTGACCTTACACGGTGGAGACTGAGCCAGGCTCCACGGTGCGGGTCGGTAATCCCAGCGCTCAGGGAGGCCGAGGCAGGAGGATGGCAAGTCTGAGCCCAGCCTGGGCAATGCAGTGACTTAGTGAGACCCTGTCCCAAAATCTAAAACCAAAAGAGGGGTGTGGCGGGTAGGGACTGGGGATACAGCTCAGTGTAAAAGCCTGGGCTCAATCTTTAGTACCTCAAAAAAGAAAGAAAAAGTATGAATGAAGGACTCAGAGTGGGGGTTCACGTGTCCTTTGCTCCCCATACACGGACCACTCTGGACTTCCCTCTGGGGGTGGCGGGGCCCTGGACCGGGTTCCTTGCAGGTTCTGATGACCACGGGACAGAGGGAGCAGGCCTGCTGGGGTCGTCATGGCAGCCTCACAGGGCTGTGGGCGGCAGGGCTGAGCATGGGGAAGCATCCCCAGCCAGTCTGGGTGGCATGGGCTTTTCTTTTCCTTTTTTAGAGAAGGTTGGTGCTAAGGCTGTGCCCTCTGTAGGCATAGCCTCTTACAGAGCATGGCCTGCAGCCCTAAGGACAGGGAGAAAGGCAGATCAGATGCAGGACAGCAACTCCATCTCTCTGTGTCTCTGTGCCTGCCCCAAAGACCAGAAACACAGGCCCAAGAGGTAGACCTTCACAGCTGCCCAAAGACAGAAAGAGCCCTCACACGTGCACTGCCAGGTGCACAGATGACCAGGTGTGCTCCCCCATGCAAGGGAACCCTGTCCTGCTGCCGCCACAGGGGCAGGACACAGCCATGGATCAGAACTCAAGAGCCAGGTGGGGCCGGGGCAGAGGCCTGCCATCCCAGCACGCTTGGGGGGCTGAGGCAGGAGGATAAGTCTGAGCCCAGCCTGGGCAACTCAGTGACTTAGTGAGACTATCTCAAAGTAAGAACTAAAAACGGGCCGGGATGTAATTCAGTGTGAAGGTCCTGGGTTCCATTTTCAGCTCCAAGCAAACGAACCAACACAGGACAGTAGCAAGAGTCTCAGCGTCACGTGGTGGTGAGCGGGTTCAAATCCTCCCCGTGAGGTTCGGAAGCCCACATTAGTCTCTACCACAATCATCTCACTACTCAGTTGATGACCAGAACCCACTCCTGCTGCCCAACTGTGACTCTGTCCCACTGGCCAGGAACCCAAACGCCCGGGCCCCCGCGTGGGGGTGGTCATCTGGCTCAGTCATTCCCAAACGTGTATATGTGTAGAAGTATCCCATGGCACCCCATAAGTATACACAATCGTTACTCGTCCAGTAATAATAAATAGGACGCGCAGTCCAAGAAGCCAGACACAAGAGGTAAAGACTGTAGGACCCCCGTCTATGCATGTCCAGACCAGGCAGGTCTGCAGAGACAGACGCGGCTGGAGGGCGCTGGAGGCGCTGGGGAGCAAACGCGCGGGGGAATAGGGTATCATCCTTCAGTAGCGAGAACGTTCCAGAACGAGACAGAGGTGGTGGCTGCACAGCATTGCACGCATGCCAAGGCCACTAGCTGCTCCTGCTGCCACGGCTGTGTCTACTAGCACGTGAACGCCACCCCAGGACACAGTGGGGACGGGGCGCAGAGGAGGGCCGTGGAGCCCAGGCTTGTGCCTGGATCGGACCTTCTGGCCAAGGTCCTCGATCGAGGCCACTCAGGAGACCTGTGGCTGGTACCCTCAGGCCACGGCAGGCCCTTCCCGGCCCCTTGGTGTTGGCTGGGGACAGAGCGTTTCGAGAGAGAACTTTTCAAGAAAAAAGATTCCCGACTCCCCGTTCTGGCTACGAACAGAACTAGCTTGAGAAACAACAAAACCTTTTCTCTTAAGAGAAACCAAAGTCTTGGGAAACACACACCCACACACACACAAACGTGTGGCTAACATTTAATTTAGCAGCATTCACAGAAGCAACGATTATGTTTTAAGTGGCCAATGGTTCGTTTCTAACTGGATCTTTTCAGAGACGCAGCAATGCTGTTTCCCGACCCAAGGCCTCTGGGCTTGGGTGGGAAAGCCACCTCCACCGGCCTTCCCGCGGACTGTGTGTGGCACAGAGGTAAATTGGGAGGGGCGTATTTAGCGTGCCACCTTGTTATTGGGAACAGGGAACTGCGCAGAGCTCACAAACAAAATTGCGCCAGAAGCCCAATTCCCCACCATGGTGGCTCTTAACTCCTTCGGGCATGGCCGCCTCTGCACTGCCGTGACCTGGCCGGGCCGCCGCTCAGGGTGTCTGCCAGAGCCGGAGCAGGGACTGTTCCCGTTGAGTGCATGGCCACTGTGGGGCTCCTGTTAAGTTTTCTGCTTAAATTCTACTTCCCCAAGTCCCTCACCCACCAGAGGAAAACTCCTGCTTCCTGGGCAGGTTTAATTCCTTGGTTGGGCACACAGCACTGACTGAACAGGGGAGGCTTCCTGGTGATTAAAGGCGGCTCTGTGCCCTGGTCCCAGCCTCCGGTCCCCAGCGGTCCCCGGGGTTAAGTGATTGCCTGTGGCCTCCAGGAAAAAACTGGGTCTCCGTTCTGCTGTCCTTGGAGCTGGGCAAGAGCTCTTCTTCCCAGGGTGAGGCAGAGGAGGCCTCGGCAGTGCGCAGGAACATTAACAGAAAATAAGGTGGAAGGAACAGGCCCAGAGGCCCTGTGGGGAGCAGACAGCCACTCAGAGACACCGCGGCCCCTCGGCCCCTTGGGGAGCCAGGCACAGATCCTTCAGCTCGTTTTATTTTTAATGGTAATACGGATGGAGCCCAAGACTCTCACGCTGAGCTATCCCCAGCCTTGTCCATGGTTTATTTTGAGCTAAGTTGCACAGCCTGGGCTCATACTAGTGTCACCCTCCTGCCTCAGCTTCCAGGAGCACTGGAACCGCAGGCCTGCTCGGCTCTCCTCAGGCAGCCAGGACGCCCACGGGAAGGTCCTTCCAGGGCCAGGTGTGCACAGGGCCCGCCAGCCCCTCCAGACAGGCCAGCCACAGCAGTGAACGTCTCTTCCCACTGGCCCCAGGCCTCCACAGAGGCAGCGCACTTCCTGCTGGTGCGGTCTTGGAAATCGGAACACGGGCTCTTTGTGAATTTGGAAATCCAGGCTCTGCAACCCTATACCTTCAAATTGTCGTGGGGCCTGGATTTGTTACTGTGTTTGGTGGTGGTCTCATACTAGGGAATTATGATTGGAGCCGTCATTCCCAAAATGTCTCTGGGGAACCAGGCCTGGTCAGGGCAGGCTTGCAATCTCAGCAGTCTCGGGGGGCGGGCGGGTAGGCAGGAGGATCGCAAGTTTGAGCCCAACCTGGGACACTTAGTGACTTGGCAAAACCCTGTCTCAAAATCAAACCTAAAAAATGAGCTGGGGATGTAGTTCCATGTGAAGGCCCTGGACTTGATCCCAAGGACCCCGCGTGCGCGCGCACACACACACACACACACACACACATGCACGCACACACACACACACACACGCACACACATTCTTTATGGATATCTACCAAAATAATAAAAGCAAGGAACAACACGAGAGGTCCAGCCTGATTGCCCAGCTAGCACACCGAATGAGCCCACAGGCCGCATCACCACAAGGCCACAGTGCTTGCTCCTGGGATGTCCCTGCAGGAGACGTCGGGCTCCAGGTGCGTCTGTCCCTGGTGAACTCTGCACAGGGACCTGAGTGACTCGCCCTGGTCAAAGGGAGCAATCATCATTTGACCGTGTAAACCAGGTCAGAGGAATGACAAACCCCCTGCTCCCTGGGGCTGGGCCACCTGTCCTGGCCCTCCCCATGTCTCAGTTCCGTCCCACCCTGCTTTAGGGCTCGGATCTCCTCAGATCCCTATCCTCCTGCCTCCTCACCAGATCACTGGAAATGATCCTGAACTAAAGCCACCCGCCTTTGCCCCAGAGACCCCACTGACAAAGCCAACCTCTGGTCAGCACCGGATGGGGTCTGGGTGCGGAGAGAGACAGACCCAATTCAAGCAACGGTGGTAAACCAGGCACTATCACAGGGGCCAAACAGTCCACAGAGGAAGGGAGCGTCCATCACTGTCCCCCATGTTGGTGGCCCACAGTCACCAAGCAAGTAGCTTCCACCAGGTGAGATCCTACCGGCCCCTATCCCACAAGCCCTGGATCTAGGTCACTTAGTCACTGGAAGAGGGGAACCTGGGGAACGTGGCTTGTGAATGTCTCACGGGGCTCCTCCTCACTGGGTGGCCAAGTCCGAAGAAGAGGCCATTGGACCTGTGGCCCTGCAGCCAGAAACGGCATTGGTGGAGTCGGAAGGGAAGCCAAGGGTTGGTGTGCGCATGAGCTCTATGTCACCAAGAGGGTGTGACCGTGAGCTAGGAGGTACAGGCAGGGAGAGTGGGGTGTACGACACACGTGAGGTCACAAGAATGTGGCGTGCGTGACCAGGAGGGAGACGGCACCACGAAAGTGTTCCTGTGCTGTGTGTGGGGACCTTTCCTCTGCCTGGAGCCCCTCAGGAAGGCAGGGGAGACCCACGAGTTGGGTGCGGGCCAAATGTTTGGCAACCTCACAATAACGTGCCCAGATGGAGGCTCTCAGAGGGCCCCGATACGCCAGGGATGTCCCTTGGGGTCATCTCCCGGCTGCCCCTGCAGGCCCGGGCCCTGCAGGTCTCCCTGGGCAAAGGCACGCAATCTGCTCCAGCCGGCCCTCCCTCTGTGCCTTGACTGACTCCACCTGCAACTCCACTCTTGGGAGCAGAAACCAAGCCACCAGAGAGGCAGGGCCAAGAGCCTGTGCCAAGTGGGCAGGACGGGTGCAGGTGTCGGGTACGAGGACACCTCCTGCCCTGGCAGGGAGCGGCTGAGGCAAAGGCGGGGGAGGAGCCGGTGAGGGCAGAGCGGCCATCTCTGCTCTGCATCCTGCCGGGCCAGGGGCACACAGAGCTGCCACCTGGGCCCAGAGCTGAGCGCAGGGTGTGAGGACAAGGGGCAGGGGGCCTGAGGCCTGTGTGCAGCATCTGTCCTCGGTATCCTGTGCTGACCGGAGCCCTGGCGCCTCCCGGGGTACTGGGCTGGGCGACTGCCCAAGGACATGTGATCTGCTTGTACCACGGCGACTACAGTACGCCCACTGTGACTTCAGCTGGCCCCTTGACGACAAGAGTGTCCACTTCAGCTCCGTCCTGCCAGTGAGCACGCACACCTGTGACTCCCTCGGTTCTGCGGGCACAGGAGGGTGGGCCTAGCACTCTGCCCGCGGACACTACGCCTCCTGCCCCAAGGTGAGGATGGGGCTGCCTTAGAAGAAACGAAACAATAGGAACCGCCCTGGGGACAAGAACAGATGTTCCCTAAACTTAAACACAAGGGAGGGGCTGCCTGTTGGAGGGGAGGCCACCCGGGCCTGTGATCCCAGCTCTCCGGGAGGCTGAGGCAAGGCGATCACAAGGCCCATCCCTGCTGGGCCACGTAGCAACTCACAGAGACCCTGCCTGTCAATCAAAACTAAAAAATGGGCTGGAAATGTAGCTCAGTATGAAGGCCCTGGGCTTGAGTTCCAGTGCCACAATAAAAATAAATAATAAACAGCAGGCCCATGTGGCACTGCCTCCCTGGGCTGAGACACCCACGGACACCCACAGTCCCCACCCGAGCTGCCACCTGCCTGTGGGGGAGGAGGGAGGGTTGTGAGCGGGGCTGAGGGCCGTCACCCCGGCCCGCCAGTCTGCACTTCCAGCAGAGCTCTTCACATGCCCATGGGACCACCATGTGGCAACCCAGACAGTAGCTGGGGAGGGGAGAGGTCTGGGGCCGTCGTGAGGACAGGTGCGCCCTTCTAGGCCTGGGCTCCTTCCGCTCTACCCTGGAGTCCCCGAGCCTGGGCGGGAGGCAGGGCGGGAGCAGACGCCTCTCGCCCAGGGGAGAAGGCTGAGAGGGCAGAGGCAGGCAGCTGCCTGAGGCCTGCGTTGAGGGACATCACATGCCACGTGAGCCCAGATGGAGCCGTCCCGCTTTGGCTGGTGTCTGTGTCCCTCTGTAGCCACACAATGGACAGGGAAGAACTGGTAGGGAGGAACCACCTGGGCACCGCAATACCACCCTCCGGATGCCAGCCTGGCCCCCTGGCCCCACCCGACACAGGCACAGGCGGGTGGACACACACCCTCGTGCACACGCTTAGCACCTCGTCTCTCGCAGGAAGAAACTTCCCTCTACTCAGAAACCGGATGACAGGGAGCTTTGGCGCCAACTAGAAAGCCACCACCCTGTGGGTCGCTGATCTGCTGCAGTCCCGCTCAGCCCTGGTCATTAGGGTGAGGGACAAACGCAGATGGGCTGGACTTCTGTGCCAGAGCGGTGCACCCGGCCCAGTGGGAGTCCAAGGGACAGTCCAAGGGAACCTAACCGGAGCCCCACCCAGTGACAGCCCGCCTGGTCACTGTCCTGAACAACTGTTCTCAACTGATAGGATGCAGCTTCTGAGGGGCACCACTGCCCCCCGAGTGGGAGACATGGGGGCACAGAAGACACAGGGGAGGCATGGCCTGCCGACACACACGGACAGCCCAGGAAGGGCACACACGGAGCTGTGGCGACTCTCCCGTGAGCCCCAGCTGGATTCTACATGGTTTTGCTGGAGGAGTGCTGTGATTTGCTGTGACACTGGCCAGGCCTGCTTCTGTCCACTCTCGGCCCTCACTAGTTCCCTGTGGATGTGGGGCAGCCCTATAGATACGGACAAAGCCCCACCCTTGTGACATCTAGGCACCCTACAGCCATCACAGCTGCCCAGGGGGCAGAGCTAGCTTCCAGGGCCCAGGGAGACCACAGAGGGACACCGTTCTGATGTGCCCCTGGAAGGCCCCATTCCTCACACCCCGCCTACAGCCACGAGAAGTGGGGGTTGGCGGGGCCAGTGGTACCATCCAGCTGCTCATCAGCTGGTGAGCCTGGGAGGTGTCCAGGCTCCTCAGAGCAGCCACACTCCTGCTATAAAGCTGAGATCACATCCCACCCCAAGTCTGCGGTACGATGCGTGGTGACAGGCCAACTTACAGCCCTGCAGAGCTCCCGGCTGCCCACATCTCTCCCAACAACACACCAGAACGGGCACACCTGGGTTCCCTGTCACTGTGAGCTCAGCACGGGGTGGGGGGGGGGGCACCTGTCCCAGACCTGCTGGGCAGCCGGCACCCTTGGCAGGAGTATACCCACACCCACTGACCAGCCTGCTCCCTCCCTAGCGCTAACAGCTAGCTGTGAGTCAGTCTCACAGTTCTGAGGGTGACACTGTCGGGCCTGCTGGGGGAGGCAGCAGCCCCGGGTGGGACAGTGCTGTGGCAAGGCTGCGTGGGCCGGGACAGGGTCGTCACCTGCAGGCTCAAAGGGGATCAGACTCACATCCCATGAAAAGGAAAGGGGATGGACATGAGGTCTGAGGGAAACGGCACACCTGGAACACCCCAGGGGCAAAACACCGGAGTGGCACCAGCTGTGGGTCAGGCCACGGGGACCCAGAAAATCCTCTCAAGACCCTCAGACTCGCACCCAACGGTCATCATGAGCTGGCCAGTTCTCTGAGTGTCCACACTGTCTGACAAGGACCAGGGCGTGGGAGGGGGTGGTCTGTGCAGAAACCCTCTGGATTCCTGGGTAGACAGGGAGGCACTGGCGGGGACGGTGTGCTGGGATGCTGGGTAGGTGGCCAGGGCCACCAGGGCCGCAGGGGCTGGGAAGGGGCAGAACCAGCTCAAAGTGGGAAGTGCCACCGGGTGAGGTTTATCTAAGCTCACCTTAGCCCTGGACTGCTGCATGCGGCACTGAGACACCTCCGGGACCTGCAGCCTGGCATCCTGGGGAGGTGGGGTCGCCCAGAAGGCCCAAGGTTAGGTCACCTCCCTGAACGCCCAGGCCAGTGCCAGCCTGGGAGAAAGCCAAGTGCCGTGTTCAGAGGGTGGCCAGCGCTGACGTTTCCTTTCATTTATTTATTTTGAGAAAGGATCTCGCTCTGTAGCCCAGGCTGGTCCTAAACTCACTCTGTAGCCCAGGCTGGCCTTGGACTCAGGGCAATCCTCCTGTGTCAGCCTCCCGAGTGCTGGAATTACAGGCATGCACCACTGCATCTGGCATATATGGTGCTGGGGAATCAAACCCAGGCCTTTGCACTTGCTGAGCACATGCTCTAACTGTCACGCTATACCCCCAGACCAGCGAGTGAGTTTAGAGGTCAGGTAGATCCAGTTGTGTGGGGTATGTGTAAGTAGGGTCCCCGTCTTGGCGGCATATACCAGTGTGACTTGTTAGAGCTGCGACTCACTTCCACCAGCCTGCAGAACTAGGAGCCGAGGGGTGGGTGGCAGCCTGCCCTCAGGAGGCCTGAGCCGGGACCCTTGAGCCAGGACCACTGCTGTGGCTGAAACCAGCCAGCAGAGGCCTTTAGCAGGAATTTCCAAAGTTTGAGGGAGCGTCCTCAAAGAGGGCTCCACCCCGAGGGTCCTACCCTCGTAAGGACCCAAAGTTCCCCCGAAACTGGGCTGGCATCGGACAGGTGCTAAGGTATCGGTAACGTAGTTTGAGGGAAACCAAGCCAGGGATGGATGGTCCAGGTAGCCAGGGGCCCTGGTCTCCACCAGAAGAACACAGCCTGGATTGACATCTCCCATGACGCATTTAAAGGAAGGTGCCCCTGCTGGAGACATTACAGTGCATCTCCATAGAGCCTGGTGCCAGCTTTGCTGCTCTCTGATGGTGGACCTTGTGAGACTGGGCCAGCGTGGGTGTGCTGGCCACAGAAGCAACACTGGAGCGGCTCTGAGTGTCACAGGAGGACTGCATCAGTGGCTGTGTGGACAGGGCCTTTAAAGCCCCTAGGGTGGACCCCTGGGAGAGCCTGGGCCACATCCCTAGGGGCTCCTTCCTCCACCGCTGGCAGGAGCGGACTCACATCTCCTCCCCTGGTGGCTCTGTGGCTCCAGGCAAAGCTGCCCTGGCCAGGCCTCTTGTAGCCCCAACATCAGGCCACCTGACACCCTGAGTCCTGGGCCCCCCAGAAAAGGCCCACTTGGCTCCGCGATGTCTTGATTTCCAGCCAGCAGTAAAGACCCCCAACATGACCATCGTGGAGAACAGGGGGAGTCACTCTTATCCCAAGGGCAACTTGTCTTTCGTGGCTCAGACGGGGGCAAACTCCCCTCCAGCCCGTTACAGCAGGGCCTAAAACACACAGATATGTTTCTGTTCTGTTCCATGAGTGGGCACACAGCCACAGCGGGGAGGCAAGGCCACCGGCCGGAGAGGACAGCCTCCCAGCAAGCCTCTGGGAAACACAGAACACACAGCGGATTGAGTGTGGGGATCTGGCCTGGCTCTGCCAGCTGCAGGGACAGCAACATGCTGAGCGTGACGTCGCACGTTTTGGGGACCTGCGTGGCTCAGCACTGACAGGCCCACAGGATACGTGGCCGGCTCTGTGCTTGAGCTAAATCCCCCAGTGGCCACAAGGCAAGCAGGTTGGACTTCACCCTTTGTAGGTCAAGGACATGGAGCTGGGACAGTGAGTGATTTGTGGTGGGCCTCACCGGGAGCCACGAGAAAGCCTTGCTTCTGCACCGTAGAGCCCAGGGAGGAGCCGGTGGGGATAGTGACCCGACCCAGGGCCGGCCTTCCTCAAGCCCAGCAAAAAGGTATAGGACACGGGGAAAGAGTGGGCAGGTGAGTGGACGACAGTGAGTAGAAGGAGGGGTAGGTGGGTCAGTGCGTGGTGGGGGGCGGGGCGGGGGCAGCCCCAAGGGCAATTCTTAAAAGGAGGTAGAAGCTGGGGCCCCTGTGCCATGCCCGACTCCCCTTCCCTGTGGACAGGGCCCCCTAACCTGACTGCCCGGCTCCCTCCCCTGGCTCTGGGTGACCCTGGGGATCTCAGCCTATACCCCCTGTCACCATCCCCGCCCCCCTACATGTCCTGGGAGTCCCGCATCTCTGGGAGGGGGTCATTCCTCTGTGAGCCGCATCCCTCCTGAGCCCTGGGGAGAGGGCAGGTAGGAAGGGTTGCTTCTCCACTTCTGACCCCCCTCCTTCTCAGAACCAGCAGGGAGGCAGGACCCCAGCAGAACCCTGTGAGCTGTGTGTCCCAGCGGCTACCTCACCCCCTCAGCCAAGGACAGGAGATGGGGGGGGGGGGGTCAACACTTGGTGGGCGGCTCAAGGGGACAGACGCAGAGTGCTGCCTGGAAAAAAGTAGAATATTTCTGTTTCTGAGGGAGGATCTGCGTCCAGCCCGCCCGTAAGGAGCAGCCCTCCTGGGGGCAGGTTCTTTAGGGCTGCAGGGACCCTCAACCCAAAACGGGTTTGTCAAGAACGGACACCAGGGAGTCCACGGGGCGTGTCTTGCTCACGTCAGTGACTGTCCCCAGCCCTCAGTGTGGGACTTGAGACCAGAACTAGGCGGCTGTAGCTCAGCAGAAGCCCCTGCGGCGGAGCTGCCGACTCCCACCTTCCTGCAGGCACCCCCGGCCCCACCCCTTGCCAAGGTAGAACAGAGCTTGGCTGCTGCCAGCACCAGAGATTCACAGCCCCGAGTAGAGCCGGCTCTGCAAACATGCTAAATATTAATAATAATAATCAATCGCTGTTTATGTTCTCAAACCTGCGCCGGGGTCCTTGTCCATAGGGACGGGCCCCAGCTGCAGGGATGATGGAACCGGATTGCCATCAGGGCCTGGGGGATCTGGGGGCATCGGGGCGGCGCTGGCTGGCCTCAAGTCTGGCACCACCGCCCTCCCTGAGCCACCCCTGCGAAGACCCACGCACAGAAATTACCAGACAAAGAGGTCGGGCTGCCTCCCTGTCAAAAGCGCCGAGGCAGCAGGGGCAGCGTGCAGGGCACCTCCTCCTTCCAGATGCCGGGACAGGGCCGGAATGAACCGGCAGTGGGTGCTCCAGGCCTCTGACTTAAGAGTGGCAGATCTGCCAGCCCCTCGGCCTACTGTGGACGGCTACGGCAGCTCCCTGAACTCCAGCCTCACACCCAGGGCCTCAGAACACAATCTTAGCCGGAAATAAACTCTTTTCACAGAGGTCAAGTTAAGACGAGCTATCAGGGTGGATCCCTAACCAAGCCCGTGACGTCCTTGGCAGAGGACACCAGACACACAGGAAAAGACAGTCACAGGAGGACAGTGGCAGAGACAGCAATGCTGTGGCCACACCCCGTGGGCTTCTGGGGCCACCACCAGCTGGTCGGGGCAGGGAAGACCCTCTGTGGAGCTTCTGAGGGGACACTGCCCCCAAGACTTAATTCCGGACTCTCTTCTTCCTATGATTTTGAGCCACCTGGCCTGTCGCGCTCTGTTCCCCGGGAACCTGGGAAGACCGAGGCTGGCGGTCTGCCGGGCCCTGGGTCCCTCTGCCTGCAGCCTGTCACAGGTGATGGGGCAGCCCACTCTACAGAGGGCAAAGCAGGTACACCAGGAAACAACACACCCCGGCGCCCTCTGCAGAGTCCGGGGATCCTGTGTTCACCTGGGATGTCCTGTGGACATCGCTTCAGGTCCCTGGGCCACCTGCTGGCCATGGCAAAGCCTCAGTCTCCCTCAAGGTCTGCTCACCTCACTGGAAACCAGCCTCGTGGCTCTGAGAGACCAGACGCATGGGGGTGGTCCCGGACCTCACCGCCCCGCCACTCCTGGGGCCCTCGCAGCACCCGGGTTCCCCCACATTCCCCTCTCCCGTCCGGCAAGCTAAGCCAGCCCGTGCCAGGGCTGTGGAGGGCCCTGACCGGCCAGGCCACCTGGCCCCGCTTAGAGCTGATACATTATTCTAAGATGATTATTTGTCCTGCAATGCCCAGGGGACCACGCTGCGACTACAGCTCGCATCTTCCATTTCCCGGCCGCCTCCATCGCCCCGGGCAGGCGCTGAATGACTCCAGTGCCTCTGTCATTTTTATCAAGCCTTGTTCCTGGTAAAAAGCCTCTTTGTTTCAGAGAGATGTGATTTGGCCTTTCTGTCCTCTCCTTTACTCCTTGGTTAATACACCACTTCCCCGAGCCCCGGGGCAGCGAGGTAAGCCACGGATGGCTCAGGTCTTGGCGCTCGGCACAGCCTGGCGGGGCCCTCTGAGCGGGCAGCGTGGACGGGTGGGGGGTGCGCCCTTATCCCTCCACCTTCAGGGATGCCGATGCGCCACACTCTCAAACGTGCTGGGCTGGGCTACAAACGCCAGCGTCACCAGCTCCAGCCCACAGCACACAGCCTCCTTTAAAAGATCAGTGGTGAGGCCAGGGACGTGGCCACGCGTAGGTCCTACAGCAAGCGCGAGGCTGGAGTTCCCACCATGGCCCCACACCTATACACACATACGTGTGCACACACACACACACTTGCAGTTAAACACATGCACCATAAAATCAACCGTCCT
The DNA here is from genome assembly GCA_004027205.1 of Ctenodactylus gundi. Classification (NCBI taxonomy): domain Eukaryota; kingdom Metazoa; phylum Chordata; class Mammalia; order Rodentia; family Ctenodactylidae; genus Ctenodactylus; species Ctenodactylus gundi. Next base: position 81,173 of record PVKB01001597.1, read on the forward strand.
GACCGTTTGCAGGGGACAGGGGTGTCGGCGGGGCTATACAGCTGCCACCCCCATATCTCCAGAGCTCCTCCTGCCTGCGAACTGAAATTGTCCCTGTTCAACGCTACGACTGCATCCCCACCCCAGCCCTGCACCCGGTGCTACTGTCTGTCTCGGAATCTCGGAATGTTGCTGCAGCGAATGTGGGCGTGCAGATGTCTGTGATCTCACCGAGTTCAGCACTGCTCTCTGCCCTCCCTCCTTCCCAGCGCCCTGGGGAGAAGGGTTCTAACCAGCTCCTACCAAGGTGAGGCCAGGCTCCGAGGGCCAGTCCTCTGCCCGATGCCCGGGCTCTGGAGGGCTGGCTGCTCTCCCTGGGCTCTGGGCTAGTTCCCACTTCCTGTGGCTAGAGCCACAGTGCCCTCTGGACCTCCGTCTTTCTCTGCGAACAAGGATGGCATCCAACCTTGAAGGCTCATGGAGAGCAGTGCCACCGTGCCTGTGGCACTCTGGGTCCTGCTCTGTGACTGTGGCGGCGCACAGCCCACACGCCTGGCACTGGTGGGCAGCCAGGCCTCGGAGCTCAGGGCACTGTCTGCCTACAGCCTCTCCCAGCCTTCAAGGCTCTTGGGCACCCCTGAACAACAGATATCTCATTCCTCTGGATGGCGGGCACTCTCACATTCCAGTGGAAATTGGGGGCCCTGGAGGCTCCCCTGAAAGCCAAGCTTTGCTCCCTGAATATGAGATTCTGACTGAAGATTTTACACTCAGGAGACTGCCTGATCTAACCAGGGCTTTGCGGGAAACATAGAGCTGGGGGGGACGTCTCCCTCTCAAGGCCCCCAAGGTTCTTCCTGGATGCTCCGTGGGGCTTGTGAAGTCCTGGAGTTCTTACAGAGGGCAAAAACCCGGCTCTGTGTGCCGACTGGACCTCTGAAGGGTCCTGGGATTGTTCCGGCAGAAGGGAAAGGGCAGGAGTGACTCGGGCATGGCCAGGGCAGGTTTGGGGAAGGGCGACCCTCCACAGCTCTTGCACCTGTGTCTCTCTGCAAACCCAGAAGCCCTCCGTGCAGTACAGACTGAGCAAGGTGGGAGGAGGACGGTCCCCCTGTCCCAGGACAACCACGGTGCTCTCCGCAGAGCCCTGCAGCAGGCTCTACAGCCCCGGCCACTCAGGACCCGCCACGCTGCATAGGGGAGAGGACGGGAGACAAAGTACATGTTGTGAATCCTGTTTCCCTTGCCTCTGCCCGGGCAGCCCCGGAGGAGCAGGGGGTCCAACGCTGAGCGAGCACCGAGACGACGGCTACCGACCTACGTGTAGACACGTTGGCCTCTCAGCCCCTCCCAGCCAGGCCCGTGGGCGCCATCACAGGCCAGTGCAAGCCGAGCTGCAGGTAAACAGACATCACCCTGAAGTAAAAACTGCCGGAGGAAAAGAGCAGCCCAGTGCTTCACGGGCCCGGGGAGCCCGGTCAGAGCGCAGCGCCCTCCCCCAGGCTTCTCCCGGAGCACGGAAGGGCGGGCGGGCTCTCGAGGCAGGTGGGCAGGAGAAGCGTGACTGCTAGACTGATGCCCTCCGTGGAGTGAGGGCATGGGCTCTGGCCTCACACTCTACGGCCCAGAGGGGCTGGGGTCTGCATCAGAGGTGGCAGAGAGGGGCCACCCACGCCTGCTGGCCTTCAGCAGTAGGAATGGCTTCTGCTAGTGGTGGGAGTAGGCCCTCCGTGTCCCCTAACGCTCCCCCAGCCCTGCACTTCCTGCACAGTGGACACTGGCTTGCTGCCCTGGGCTAGCTGACCACCGGAGCAGTGATCCGTGAGGCTGAGTCCCCTGAGGCATGCCACCCAGCCCTCGGCTCCCGGGGCTGGGGCAGGAGACCACCAAGGGGAGCTGGTGCCACCAGCTGAACTGGCTCTCGGGGTGACCGGAAGCCCATGTCCTGGTGGGCAAGTGCCCCGTCGCTCTGCCCGACAGACCCCAGGACTCAGCTTGGGAGAACCCTGCCCTGCTGGGGCATGGGGACATCCTAAGAAAGGCCCTAGCCCGGTCCCAGCCTGGGAAGGACTGCAGGTGGGCGCCCCCCGGACCCTCCAGCCGCATCCGGCCCTAATAAAAACGTTTATAGTTTTAACCATCGAATCAAGTGCTTAACTCCACCGAGCTCCTGCGCCCCGCTTCTCTGTGCTATGACTTCATTTACCAGGCCAGTGGCGAGAGGAGGGGGAACAGGGAAAGAAAGAAAAAAATTCATTAATTTTTATTAACAGGGAGAGCCATTTGTTCCTGTGACAATATTTGACTTGTCGAAATGATTTTCACCTCTGCCACGAGGTGCGCGCTCCCCACATACATCACCCGATTACTGGGAGTGCGCCGGCCCCGGCCATTAGGCAGTGAATTAGCGACAGTCCTCACCACTATTAATCACCCTGACAAAGGCGTTAGCTCGCCGCTGACCCGAGCACGGCCCGCGGACACCGCAGCCCGGGAGAGAGAGCCGAGAGGCTGGCGGGGCACGGGGGCAGTGAGGGCACCCATGCCGACCGGCCCGGTCCCCGGATCTCCATGGGGGGACGGGGATGCCCAGGGAGACACACGCGGGCGGCGGCAGGGTCCTGTGCGGCAGGGCAGGGGGCTCCCTGGTTTTCTTTGCTGGTCATGGGTTTGCTTCCCTCTGCTGACCTCTGTGGGGGCACGAACAGCGTGTCTCACGTGCACCAAACTTCTCTGTTCCTGGTCCCCCCCCGCCAGCCGCAAGAGCAAGAGTGGTTACTTCCCATTTCACAGGTCAGGAGACCGAGGCTCAGAGAAGGCCCACCCTGCCCAAGGCTGCGAACTGGCGTGCGTGGCTGGAAACCCAGGCTAACAGCGCCTTAAGAAAGATGTTGGGGGTCAGCCTGCCTAGGCACACAGGGAGAACTGGCCAACCCGACGTGTTCTGTGGGGCCTTGATGCTTGAAGATCTCAAAAACAATAAGTTTCCAGGAAGTTTAGTTTTTCCTCAGGCCCCAAAGCTGCAGGGTTTTGTTGCAAAGGAAGAGCACAGAAGTCCTCACCCAGCACCCTGGAGGTCCCTAGGCAGTGACAGGGCCTCAGAGGCTCAGAGAGGGGAGGGACGAGGGACCAGGGCTCCCGGCCAGCCTCAGGCCCTGCAGAGAAAATACCGAGGGCTCGCGGATGGGCCTTGGGATTTCTGCCTTACAGGGTGGGAGTTCATTTCTCAAGACTCCATCCCAGGCCGGGTCTAGTGGTACAGGCGTGTCATTCCAGCACTCTGGGAGGCTGAGGCAGGAGAATCGCACATCTGAGCCCAGCCTGGGGAAGCTACCAACTTAACGAGATCCTGGCTCAAAGTAAAAATGGACAGGGCCTGTACTAATTTGGGGCCAAGGCCCTGGGCTTGGTTCCCAGTACTATGAAAAGAGAGAGAGAGAGAGAGGAGACTCAAAACCAGAGCTGGAGCCCCGTGTCTCCTGCCGCAGCCTAAATCTGTGCGGGCTGCAGGTCGGGGGTACGTGGCGTGTGGGAACAACCTGGCTGGGTGAATCTTACCACCCCAAGAAGGGGAGGGTGGTGCCCCTGCCCGGTCCCCATTCGGCACATGCGGCCCCACGCCCCGACATACTTCAGTCAGTTTTTGCCCATTAATCCAATTAATCGCCAGTACATTTAAAACCAAGTTCTCACATTAACCCGGGCGTCAGAACTGTGTTTCAGTCGGATCTACACCAGAGTGGGGCGGAGTGGGGAGAGAGGTGAGGACGGGGGGTGAACCCCAAACGCATTTGTCTTTCTCCAAACCTCTCGCTTTTATGCCTCAGCAAATTCCCTAATTTTCCTCGTTAGCCACTCATTCACAAGTCTCAACAATCTTCCCGCCTGTTCCTTTCTCCAGGGCTGTCGGGAGCTTGGGAGAACCCTTGCTGGCTGGTGTGAGGCTGCTGCTGCGGGTCCCAGGGGCCAGCGCAGCACCGTGGTCCCGTGTGGGCAGGGGGCTAATCCAGGGGCCCTAAGAGGTGGTGAGGAGGAGCCTCTGTGCCTGCGGGGGTGTTGCGAGGGGAGACCCCGTGAACCTGGGCAAACCCCTCCCTCGGCCCTGCCCAGGGGCCTTGCTGACGGCGGATCCCAGGCCTGGCTTGGGTGGGTCCTTTCCGGGCCCTTCTCGAGGGGAGCCCGGCTACGGGATTGTGCACCAGCGGCAGTCCTCCCTCGGACTCTTCCCCGTGTTGTTAGCAAAGCCACCACCTTGAGCTTGCTGGCAGTGCTGTCAGCGCGTGAGCCATCGCCCTCGGAGCCCTCACTAGCTGCGAGGCCTAGCCCGGGCCTTCGGGCACACAGTGGCCCCCAGGGGTCCCCTGGATGGGCAGGAGGGGCTCAAGGCATATGATCCTCCTCACCAGGGGTGTCTGGCCATGCTCTTGGGTGTGAGCTTCACGGTCCCCGGGCCTCATGGTGTGTCCACACAGCAACACTGCCACGAAGATGGCAGGATTTTAAACCGGGCCGGGCACAGGGCCAGCACCCGCGCCGGACTGGCCTCGTGACGGTGCCACTTTACAAACGAGAGATGTGGGATCCTGCAGAGAGGTGATAGTCCTGGCCCCGGACAAACTGATGACTACTGTCTCTCCCTCCCCACCCACGGGAATGCCCTGGCAGACCAGGGGTCCTGGGCTGTGCCTCATGGGGTGGGGGGCTAGGCCCTGGGGCGTGCCGCATGGGGCGGGTCAGGTCTCAGGAACACTCCGGGGCGCCCCCCTTGGCAGTGCTGCTTCAGAGCCCCCTAAAGGCACACCTGATGATGTGGTACCCCAGGAAGCTTCAGCTAGAGGGAGCCCAGCAGGGGTGGCGGCTGAGCAGAAGCTATTGTTGCTGGCAGGGGGTCTGGACCTGCCTCTTCCCAGAACTGTCCTTGCACCCTAGACCCATGCCCCAGAGCCGGGCACTCACCCTCACGCCTGGCGGTGGGTGGCGTCAGAGGCAGAGCCTTGTGAAGTGCCACCCAGGCCGCCCCACGCAAGGCCACAAGGCGGTCCCCACAGCGTGTCTCTGGACTGTTTCTCATTACTAGCCAGAATAGGTCCGGCTGAGCGGAAGCTGGCTTGGGAATCCATGATTTCCTGGCGGTTAATGAGTTTCACCCAAACGGAAAGTAAGGTGATGTTCTTGTGTGCTGCTCAGCCGGGCGAGGGGAGGACCGGGCGAGGGGCTCCTCCAACCACGTGCCCACAGAAGCCCCCTCGGCGGTTGGCTCACCTGGCACGGAGAGGCGCAGGCCGCCAGGGAAAGGCAGCTGCACGAAGCCGGGCCCCCACCACAGCACACGGGTCCAGGGCGGGCAGGGCTCCCAGAGGGCCCTGTCTACCCCATGTGCCCTGCAGGAGCTGAGGTGCCCGAGCACAGAGGCCCACATGGGCTCGCTGGGCAGAACTTCAGAGCCCACATCCCACTGGCCACACAGCCCAGACCCACGCCTGGATCGCTGCTGCTGACAGCCTGCTCCGCCATCTGGGCCACCTCACTCCCAGGGTCAGCTACTGGTCGGTGCCTCCCCAGCTGCTCGCCGGCCGCCGGCCCTTGGCACTGCTCGCACTGCTCGCACTGCCGCACCACGCTCCGGCACAGGTTTCTGCTCGCGCTCCCATTGGCGGCAGTACCTCCCCGGCGCCCGGAGACACGCCGATCACGAGCCGGGCCTTCCTCTATCCCGGCAGGGCCAGGGTTTGCTAGCTGGTGGCTGCCTGCACCCCGGAAATTCACCCCCACAGGCCGACATGGGTCACATCGCTAGGAATTAGGCGCAAGGAGGCAAACCGCTCTGTCCGCAGAACTTCGTCTTCTCAAATTGCCCGCTACGCCGCTCGCCAGCCAGGACAACCTGAAATTATTTTAATCGCTTTTCAAACCTAAGGAAACCCCGGAAGCAAGCGACGGGTCCGCTGATGGCACATTCTGCTTAAGCTGCTGGCCGGCATCTCGACTGGGTAATTCACCTGGCGGCGGCAGCCTCCGGAGGCCGGGGGAGCTGGGCGTTTGCGGCCCACAGCGAGCTGCCCGGCCACAGAGTGAGGGGCCTGCGAGGGGCAGAGAGGGGCCCACGCAGCCTCACTGGCCCCGGCATCGGCTGGACAACATCCCAGGAGGAGCACCTCCGTCCTGGGAAAGCCCACCGCGCACCATGAAGCCACAATTACGGGCTGAACTGCGTGTCTGTCCGCCCCCCACGTACTGAAGTTCTGTCCCCAGAATCTCAGACAGTGGCCTTATTTGGAAGTGCGGTCCTTTTAGGTGTGAGTGTGTAAAATGAAATCCCGTTGTTGTAGAGTGGCTTCTAACTTGACCTGCCCGTGCTCTCGTTGAAAGGGGCACAGTGAGACACACCAGCCATCTCAGTGTTCAGGAGGCTGACGCAAGACAATCTCAAGGTCAAGCCTCGTCTGGGTGACTCGTGAAAGCCTATCTCAAAATAAAAACCGTTCTGGGGTGGCACTCATGATGGAGTCCTTGCCTGGTTCCCGTGAGGCCCCGGGTTCGATTCCTAGAAGCGCAAAAGCCAGACAGATACATGGAACCGAGGTCAGGTACGTTTGGAGACAGAGCCCTCACAGACATAAAGGTGGGTGGGGTGAGGCTTCTGCATGAAGAAAAACAAAGCCCAGGGCCAGAGCAACCGCTAGAGGACAGGGGGGGACCCAGACAGGGGCGGGCCCAGCCCGGCTCTGCCCGCACTCCGTGCCAGACTTCCAGTCTCTAGGGCTTTGAGAAGTCGCCTGTCTGCACTAGGGCATCCAGTCTGGGGTATGTTGTTAGGGCAGCCTTCAGGTACCACGTGCGTCTACAGGTGCGTTTGTTGTTGTATTTGTGGGACAGCGCCCGGCGCCTTCATACCGAGGTGCATCCCCAGCCCAATTTTATTTGCTTTGTTTTTATTTTAAGATAAGATCTCACTAAGTCACTGAGGCCCTGCAGGCTGCACTCAAACCCGCAATCTCCCTGCCTCAGCCTCTCAGAGGGTTAGGATTATAATTGGGCATCACCAGGCAAGCCTGGCTGCAGTACCTGAGTTTGATGAACTGATTATGCTTAATACCTTATGACTGAACACCTACTCTGTGCTGGTCAGTCACAGGGCACCTTTGAGTTGGCACAATGTGCTAACCTGACAGTTCTGCATCTCTGTGGAATGCTTTGGGGAAATGGGGTTCTGGGGAGGGGCACATCAGAGGCAGGACAGTACCAGGGGCTTCCACACTCACTCCTCCCTCAGACTTCTAGGGTCCTGGGGACCCAGAACCACGCTTGAGATGGTACTGCATTCCCCCCACTGAAGCAGGGACTGGGACAGCCCCCCCCCGAACCCCCTTCCAGATAGCAGGAGCTCTTACACTTCTTTGTTTCTAAATAAAGACCTGTTTTTAACCTATGCTAAAAAAATTTTTAAATAAAAATATGAAGCAGTGATGCTCCAGTCCCTGCACGGGGGAACCCATGGAGAGAAACCCGCAGAGGGGACACAGAGACAGCGGACTCGCTGAGCCCCCCGGGCAGCCAGGGCTCTTGGCTTCCATCAGCACGGCCTCTGATTTCGCCGCCGGCTGCTGTCACTCCTAAATGACTCGACCCGCCTCCTGCCTGCCCCAGGAGCAGGACACTTTCACAGCCAGGTCTCTCACAAAGCTAGGGGGAAGGGGCATTAAATAAACACCCGGCGACAACAAACCCAGGCAGGTGACCTTGACCACGAAGAAGGGAAGACGGGGCTGGGTGTAGGGCTGCGGCTGCCCAGATCCACCCGGGAGGGTCTCCCAGGAGCCAAGGTCACCACAACTTTCCAGAGCAGCTCTCCCAGCTTAACGACACCCAGTAGCTGAGCGGACCAGGGCAGGTGGGAGCTGCCCAGGCACCGTGGAAGATGGTGGGGACGGCTACCGAATGGGCACAGTGACGGGCTGCCGAACAGCAAATAGGACTTGGTGCCGATTCTGATACACAACGTAGCAAGTGGGTGCTGGGGCACAGGGCTCCCCGCCGTGTCCACGGCTGTGCCCAGCTTGGCTAGGTCACCCTTCTGCTCCGCGCAGGTCAGGCCCCTTCCCGGCCCCAGCCACGTGTACACGGTAACACAACCAGCACGAAGTGACTTCGCAGGGGACAGGAAGGAGGTGCCCCCCGCGTGGGCTGGGGTTTCGAGGGCTGGGCGGGCGGGCGAAGGGGAGGAAAGGGGGCGGCTGGCAGAGACCCCTGGTACTCCAGCGGCTGGCGACAAAGTGCCTCCCCGAGGGGCCCTGCCCTGTCACCGGGAGCACAAAGGACACTGCCAAGGAAGAGATTTGAAGTCTAATTGTCCCCATTTCTTTTGTTGAAAGTCTTCAGGGGCTCACAGGGAATGCAGCAAAATCAGAGCTGCGAGGGCCTAAGGGGGACAAGGCCCCTCTTGGGGTTCCTGATACACAGGAAAAGCCCGGGAGCAGATGTCTGGTATTTGGAGAAAAAGAGCCCCACTCCCCCTCGCCTGGGGAGTGCTGGGGTTGGGGCCATCTCGGCTGACCGGCCTCTCCTGCAGCCGGGCGGGCAGGGGACACTTAATTGTGGAGCCCGCTTGCTGGCAGGAAGCCCTGCCTCGTCCAGCCGGCATGATAATGAGACAGTTTCTATGGAAATGGGCTTATAACTATTCATTTTCTCCCCATTCCCGACCCATCCACAAAGAGGTTTTCCAAAATGACCCCCATTTTCCTGCCCCGGCATCTCCTCACACCACTGCCCAGCCGCTAATCAGCTCGAGGAGAAAGGAAGGAGGAAACGCACTCCTTTGACAAGATGTGGGAACCCACCGCGCTGCGGGCTCGGCGCGCTGTGACCAGCAAACAAAGAACCTCGGGGCTCCGGGGCCAAGTTTGCAGCAAACTTTTCCGAGCGAGCACTTGCGAGCGGGTTTTTGTGCCTTCCGTAGGAGCCAGGGCGCTGCGGCCGCCTCTGGGGGAGCCAGGACCCTCTTGCTCCCAGATCGGGCCGCGGGAGGTTCTGAGCCGGCTCCTTCTGGCCACTAACCCGCCTGCCAGCTGCTCTCGAGAACCTGGCCATCTCGGAGCGGGGTATCCATTTTCTCTGCCTTCTTTGTGGCTTTTGGGGGGCCTCAAGGCACCTGATCAGAACAGCTCATGGGTAGAAAAGGGTGAAAAAAGGCATCCTGCCCACAAAACACATGACACGCAGCAGCTGTGTGGCCTTAGACCGGTGCTTAACCTCTCTGAGCCTTAGCTGTGCAGCTGGCAGTCCAGGGGGATCTGCTGCCTGGCTCAGTCAGGAGCAAGGAACACAAAGATCCTGACGCACTCTGGGTCTGGCACGGGGCAGAGCCGCCAGGGCCTGGGATCACTGGGGACTTGACGTCTGGGGCTAAGGGTCTGGGACGTGAGGAGAGGACCCGGGTCCAGCACTGTTCAGTCCTCCCTGTGGTCCGCCCAGGAAGGCAACCTGGGTTGTTGTCTGGTGCTCTGTTCTCCGTGCCATCCCCAGGGGGCCCCACAGATCACGATCCCTTCACATCCTTCGTGTACCGAGCAGTGGCTGTCCGCACAGTACGTACCCCATGAATGGTGAGTGGCTTTGTAAGGCAGAGAGGGAGAGAGCAACGGGGTGGGTGACATGACACGTCGGGCTGGCGCTGCCACACCCCTCGTCTCCTGGGACCAAGGACAATGGAGGCTGCGCTGGCTGGGCCAACCTCCAGCAGCTGCTGGCCATTCTCCCTCCTTCCATCCTGTCCCGCCCTTCTGGCCTGTCCAAACGGGCACAGAAGCAGAGACCAAGGTCTGCTCGGGATCCCCCAGGACTGGTCCTTGCAGCGGCCCACCAGGCTCTGTGCCACGAGTGAGGACCTGGGCGGCGGGGTTCAGAAGTGCCCGTTGCCAGTGCTTCCCAGGGACACACCTTCGCCACGCGGTATATGATGCCTTCAACTTGAAAAATGCGGCTAAGACAGAAAGGAAAAGTGGGGCTGCAGGAAGGGCCCTGAGGCTGAAGCGCGCCCTCGCAAGTGTCAAGCCCAACACCGAGGGCCCGAGTTCGATTCCCCAGCACCACATAATCTGGGCGTGGGGGCACACGCCTGCAATCCCAGCACTCGGGAGGCTGAGGCAGGAGGATTGCTGTGAGTCCAAGGCCAGCCTGGGCTCCACAGTAAGTTCAGGACCAGCCTGGGCTATAGAGTGAGGCCCTGTCTCAATAGAAAAAGAAATTTTAAAAAGAAAAGAACAGAAAGAAAGAAAGTAAAAACACACCCCAGCTAACTTTGGAGTTCTGAGCAGCAGCAAACAATCGCTCAGCCCCGGCAGAGCCCATGCAATATGGCAGAGGTGCTTGTACTGAGATCGAAGCCACAGCCCACCAGGAACTCAGATCTAGTCTTCAGCGATGGAGACTGGATCTCAGCCACTTACCCACCACGCTGCTGGGCAGATGGCCCTCGCTGGTACTGGCCTAGAGGGTCTGAGCCCTTGGCCAGCGCTTCTGCTTGGCCAAACAGTCTCGGGTGGGTGGCAGGGCTCCTGAGCTCTGGGTCACCCTCCACTTCTCCTGCCTTTCCCTTCTGAATCTTCAGACCCTTCCTTGATCCCTGACTCCGGCACCTCAGACTGTGACTCGTTTGGAGACAGAGCCTCTAAAGAAGTCATCGAGGAAGGATAGGGACATCGGGGCGACCCTAACCCTATGCAGCTAGTGTCCTTGTGGCAAGAGGAGATGGGGACACAGGGGGACAGCTATGGTGACCCCAGGGAGAGGATACCATCTACAAGCCAAGAAGAGAGGCTTCGGGAGGAGCCAGCCTGCCAGTGCCTTGGTCTCGTATTCCGGCCTCCAGAGTGTGGAGGAAACACCAGGCATGATTGAAAAATATGGTACCTGCGTTTACATTTTTAAAAAATTACTGCAGTTAAAGATGCACAGAATGCCCCTGAGAACCCTGCTGTCACTTTGAGCACACTTGCCCACGCTTTTGCTGTGTCTGAAGCAAGTCTGGAAGTCCTCTCTCGTTAGGGTCTTCAGGGGTACTGTCGTGACTGCCTCCACGTCCTGAGTGGATTCAAAGCATTGAGCTTTCACGGTCATTTTGACTTGGGGAAAGAGCCAGAAGTCACACAGTGCCGAATACGGGGACTAGGTGGGTGAGGACGCACCACCGTGTTTTCACAAGGCCACCTTCCCGTGGGACGGTGGTCAGCTGTGGCACTCCGAGTTCCCAATCACGCCTTGTAAGGACAGTCAGGAAGGAGGACTTCCAGGACGGCTTCAGTAAGTGCACCAGGCAGAGTGGGGTATTCTGAGGGGAGCTTGTGGCCAAGGACTTTCTACTGTAGTACCTCTCTTACACAGTTACCTAATATTTGATCACATGTAGTGCCTGGGTGCTGTTAGGCGACTGAGACTGTGACAGAGTTACAGCAGCCTGGAAAGGCTCTTGGAGCTGACCTTGGGCCCACGGCTGGGCGCAGCAGCAGGGCACCCTGCAGCCTAACAGGAAGAGGCTGCGGTTCGGGTCCTGATCACCTCCTTGGGCCTACTGGTCTGCTCCTGGGTCCAGTCAGTGATCCCGGACCCACACAGAGGACCTCCCTGGAGGCTATGGGTAGAGGCTAAGCTTCCGTACTTTTTAAAGAAAAATATCCAGCAAGCCCTCATTTCTGTCCCCTCTGCGTCCCACAGAAGTTGATGGGGTCTGTGGAATTACAGCTTTCTCTAGGGCTTGTGAGAATCAGCCCCTAGAGAACACACAATTACAACATTCAGGCTGGACTCCACGGGGCAGGTCTACAGTCCCAGCACTCTGGGAGGCTGAGACAGGAGGATCACACGTTAGAACCCAATGTAGGCATTGTTGCGGCTTAGGGAGACCCTATCTCAAAACTTTAAAAAATAATTTTAAAAAAATTTTAAAGGCTGGGGATATACCTAAATGCAAAGGTCCTGCATTCAATCCCCAGTATCATTAAATAAGTAAATAAATAAATTAAATAATTGCAAATGACTCAGGGAAAGTTCAGAAACTTCACTGACTTAAGTATAGATGGAAAAAAATCCCTTATTTTTCAAAAAAATTTTTTAAATGTTTCTAATTTAAATAACAAGACTACACGTTAAACTGAGGAGAAGTTCTAAAATTTGAATAAGGCTTAATTCCTTTTTTTAGGAAAGTTCCCCCTGATGGCCAGCCCCTGGTGTGACTGCATGGTCCTTTCCCCTTGGACCTAGTCATCCACTCTCCCAGAATGCCCGAGGTTTCTCTGTAGAGATCATGGAGGAAGAAACGCAAGGGTCCCCTCCCCTAGCAGCCCAGCTGCCAGCCCCGTGTGTGGCTGCAGAGCAAGAGTCCCAGGGTGGTCGCAGCTCCGCGGGGAGGGAAACAGCGCCCTGTGTGTGTGTGTGTGACCACAGCAAAGCGCCGGCACCCTGTCCCCCCCGGTGGCCAGAGAGGTTTTAGTTTCAGAATCTGCATCTGCAGTGCGCAGTCACGATTCCTACCATTGTTAAGTTTGCCATTTTTATAACGTACAAGTTACACGTCGAGAACGGACGTGCCCAGTCCGGAGGGAATGAGGAGGGCCCCGGGGTGACCTTGAGGGTGTCTGTGTCACCTGTGGCCCCGGGATGCTGCTGTCTCAGCATCCTGACTGGAACCGCTTTGTGAGTTGCCGGGTTGGCGACGCCCCCGCAGCCTCCCGAGGGAGCCGTGCCCATCAGCTTTGGGTCTGGCAGGACCAAACCCAGGGTGGCCCCAAGCCTGTCTGGGCTCACAGTTCCGTCTGCAGAGGAGCCCAGAGCGCCCACACCCCGTCGGCGACCCGCGACCCCACTGTGCTGTGCCACTTCTGTGCTCTGTCATCTGTAATCCCTTTCTGCCCCAGACTTCATCCGACCCAACAGCTGGGCCCAGCCTGAGCCTGCTCCTGGGGGTAAATCAGCCCCCTGCCTCCGCCTTCCCACCCCAAACTGTTCGTTTCTTTCAAATGGGCACGGCCTTGGAAGTCCAGCTGCTAGAGAAAACTCCACCAATATAGACAATAAAATTGAAGAAGTGCAAAAAAAAAAAAAAAAAAAATCCAGTTAAATGCAAGCTGGTTGCAGGATGCACTTAAGATTGTGGGCTGTTCGTGTCAGGTTTAAATTTGGCTGGATGTCATGGAGTTGCGTTCACTAGGCCCGGACACTCCCTGATGACTGGAGCTCCTGCTCCAGCCCAGCTGCTGATGGGTAACCTTCCACCGCCACACGCTGCTCCGTGAGCAGGGTAGGCTCAGCCAGGCAGGTGCCAAAGCCCCAGTTTTTGGGGACTGGGCAGCCGTAGCCAGCTCAGGCCTCTCCTACAGGTTCCAACTCCCAGACTTGCCCACATACTCAGAGATCCACACCGTGAAGCCGTGAGCAAATCTCACACAGCCAGGCCTGCCCAGTCCCCCAGCTTCCCCCGCCCTGACACTCTGGGGAGCACCCGTCCCCAGTAGGGCAGCTAGAGGTGTCCTGTGGAGCTGTCACCCACCCAGGGTCCGGGAGGCCACATAATTGGCTGGCACAGAGACCCAGGCAAAAGCTGACCTCTCTGCTCCCCTCCTAGTGCTAAAATCAAGGCCAGGCATGGATTCCGACCGGGAGACGCTGCCCCAGCTGGGGCTGCACGGGTACACACGGAGTGAGCCCACCCGGATCCCAAAGCACAGGCTTTCTATCAGAGTCCGAAGTGAGAATCCCCAAAGCACAGCTGTGTTCCCCTTTCCCCGTTCCCATCAGTTACAAACCAGAGAAAGAGAGCGCACTCCGGAAAGAAGGGTGACACCAGCCAGCAAAATCCTTCTGACCCCCCAGATGTCTTCTTTGGGGGTGCTGATTTAGCTTTGGTTCAATGTGTACCCTCAACGGTGGCCCCTGACTTCCCCAAAACCTAACCACGTAGACAGAAGCAAAGGTCGGTTTGCAGAGAGGCGAGTGCACAGGAATCACCTCTGATCCCCCTCCCCAGGTGCGCACAGACCAGACGTGGCACTTGCAGACCCACGGTCACGGTCACCGTGAGGGCCCCGCTCCCCATCTGTGGCTTGGGGCAGCGGCGGGGCCCGCGCGTTCTGCCGCGGCTCAAAGGAGGTTATCGGAATAGCTGGGAGAGGACATCAGGGGGATGTATGAGCGAGGCAGGGTATCCGTCACCGGCTCTGTCCTCCCTTCCCCAGGAGTGCCGGTGATGAATTTGCAAATGGCCCTGGATTATGACAGAGCTCTTTCCCCTCTCCGTTATTTATCCCTTCCCAGCGCACCTCGATTAGAGGCCACAGTGACAAACGCATGAATAAAAGGGCAGAGACAATATTTTCGCAACGCGTTGTAAATCTCCCCCTACACATTATTAATTTAAAGGGGCCCATTACGCTCAACAGCTCCGAGGAAAGAGACGAGCCGGACGTAGGAAGGGCTTTGCCCGGGAGGGTCGGTCAGGGAAGGAAAAACAAAACCAACCTCACCCCCGAGCAGAGGCCAGCCTGGTCTTTCACCGAATCCCGAAGCTTCCAACTGCACAGATTTATTTAAATAAAGGATCGAAGTGGTTCCCCGCCACCCGCCCCACAAGGCAGGCACACTTTGCAAAGCGGAGAACAGCACAGTTTGAAACGGTCTTGTTTCTCTGAGGAGGGCGAGGCCCGGGGACGCTGGGAGGTGGGTGTCCCTCCTGTCCCTTCCCCGCCTGAGAGACCAGGGAGGAAGAGAAAGGAAAGCGGACGCAGAAGGGGCCGGGCGGGCAGCACCCGGAACAATGGGGAAACCGAGCAGGCCCTTTTCTTCTCCGGAGGGGCGGCGCGCCGTGCCAGTTCCCGAACAGCGAGGCCGAGCCAGATACCATCGCGGCCAGGCCGCGACCCTGCGCCCAGCTCCGTGGAGAGAGGCAGGCCGCGCCAAGGCAGATCGCCACGCCACAGCCCTGCGGCGGGGACTTCTCTCCCCTAAACGTCCTGGGTGGAGCAGATCCGGCCCAGGCCTCTACGAGGGGCTCGCCCAGGAGATCAGGAGCACCGGGAGCATCACGGCGACTCAGTGTGTCGGGGCAAGGCACCCAGGAGACGGGGACACCAGGCCAGCGTCCGGAGCTCTGAACCTCGGGGAGCCCACCTGCCCGTGGAGATTAGGACGGAGCCCCTGAAAGCTCTGGGTTCCAAGGGGATTGGGGAGTCAGTTCGCAGAACCCTCCATTCATTCACATGAACGAAAGACTTGTTTTAGGTGTTTTTTTTTTTTAAGACAGAATTTGAGTTTTCTTTTTCTTTTGGCCAGACCAAGACCACCCCCTCCCCTCCACGTGAAGCAAGGCAATTTTCTTAGCAGCTTCCCCAAGTGCTGCAGCCCCCACTCCCAGCTCCGCCACCCACCTTTGTCCTTAGGAACACCGGGACCAGAGCACGACAGGGGTCTGCGTGACCCTAAGTCAGGCCCTGTCCTTCTTCCTCCCCGGGGCAGCACGAGGGACACCAGCAGTCTGCAGGAAGCTGCAACCGGGCCAACACGGGGGCTGTGGGGCCGAGGCATAGTAGGAAGAAGGCAGAAGGCCCCTCGGAGCCACCTAGGAATGGCCCGCGCAGTCCTGGACCGCAGGGTCGGGGAGGCGACGGCCTGGAGCCCGTGGGCAGCCACCCTCATTAACCCCACCCCACTAATCCTGACAATACCGTCGCAGCCATCTTTCCCCCAGAAATTTCAAGCCATGCCTATCACGCATAAAAGGCCACCACGCCACCAACAGCCCCATCTCCTCCTGACACAAGCCACCAGGGGTTGATACAGGCTCCGGGCTCCGAAGTTTCCCTCTCCCCAAGGGAGCGCGCGCCAGCCCACAGGGACAGCCTCGGCAGTCCATTTAGGGGCTCCATGGTGGATTGCTGGGCCGGTCCTAATGACTCATCACAGGCCCGGGCCTGGCAGGTCCGCTTGAGAGCCCAGCAGCACACACAGCCGGCCGCGGCGGGCCCAGTGGGAACTGCGGCTCTAAAATCAGAAACTCAGAAGGGGCGGGCGCTTTCCCTCTGCCACTGCCCAGCGGCCTCGGAAGAACATGTCGGGAGTGGCCGCGTGCGGATGGCAGCTCGGACGAGCACAGGTGACTCTGGGTTTCGTACCACCAGCGGCCGGCTCGGGACGACGCGCTCGGCGCCTTCTGCGGCGCGAGGGCCGTGTTCAGCTGGTGTTTACTGAGCGAGTGCCTGTTAATCAGTGTAAATTAAATGTGTACTTGAAACCCCCACTTAAAGCCCGGCTAATTATTTTTTGATCCAAACAGGACTGCCTTTTCCGGAAGGATGAATCGAGGCTCTCCGGGACCAAGCGGGCGCGGGGAAGCCAGATGCCCCAGTCTCCTTGCAGAGAGCCACGCTCTGCACATGCGGCCTGGCCTGGGGCAGCCCGTGGCTGGCCACCCCGTGCCAGGGTGCCACGAGGGGCAGGTGTGGCTTCTACCCAGGACGCTGCCCAACAGGTGTGTGGTGGTCATGCGTTCCACGTTCCCAGGCTTTTGGCTGGACAGAGCCCAAGCCGCATGCTCACATGCATACATGCATGCATGCTTGACACAGGTGTAGGCACACAGCCCACTGGCGCCCACTTCCAGCCTAGGGCTTCCAGGGTCTGCTACCGGCCACGGCCCTCACCCCTTCCAGACCCTCCCGCCTCAGCCCACTGCTGCCTCCCTTGCACCAGCACCCCCTTCCTGGCCACCCCTCGATCTGAGAGGTGTGGCTCAAAGGCCTGGGAGGGGTCAGCCCCCTGCCTGCTCAGGGAGAAGGGGGCAGACCCAGCAGCCTAGGAGCAGGCTTGGGCGCGGCCATAGCCTGCCCCAATCTGCGGGCCCTGAGGGTGGGGAAGTCCCGAGAGCCTGCCCTGAGCTGGCAGGTGTCAGGAGGTGCAGCGGAGGCAGGCCAGAGCCTCTGGGAGAAACCAGCCCTCCTGACCTCAGGGACTGGCCCAGGCTGGGGACCCCTCTGCCACAGCTCGGTCAGCCGAGTCAGCTTGGGCTGAGTCCACGCCATCGTCCACCGGGTCCCACCCCCGCGTGTCCTGGAGGGCCCGCTCCTGCTGTGGAGAACCCATGCGGAGGCACAGCAAGGGCTTGAGAAGTGGGCTCAGCGCTGCAGGGGACAGCACAGTGGGTGGCACCCGGCGTGGGGCAAGGTCCCGACTCCTCATTACCTGCCCCTTACGGAAAGAGGAGGAGCTCAGTCAGAGCAGAGCCAAACCCAGGAGTGGGGCAGGCTGGCCAGCAGAGGCACTCCACCTCTCTGCGGACGGCGGGTGGGCCGGGGACAGACAGACGTGTGGGTGGGTGACGGATGGACATATGGACAGATACGTAGATAGATGGAAGAGGAATGGATAAGTATGGCCTCTCTGATCAGCGCTCTGGTGGGCAGGTGAGCTTAACACATCGCTGTGTAGATTCCATTGCAGGGATCATCAACACTATTCTGCCTTCCCCACACCCGCTGGCTGCAGGGACCTCTGCGGCAGGGCCTAGACCCCAACGCAGTGTCCAGACACAGGCTGGGCCCGGCCCTGGTGTCCTGGGTGATCTCGGTGATGATGAGGTGCCCTTAGACACCCCCATTCAGAGGAGACTCAGCTGAGGAGAGAGAGAACACCCTAACTACCAGGCCCCCTCCGTGAATGGGGTGCCTTGGCCACAGGCCTTGGCCAGGGGTTTCGGCACTGCTGCCAGCCATGTGGCAGATTCCCCGGTCACACAGACCCGTCGTGCTCCGGCCCCGGCGTTCCGGCCAGACGCGCTGCCGCCAGGGTGGAGGTGATGGACACCCCTGGGGCAGTTCCTAGGCCTGGGTGAATCTCACAGCCCAGCACCAGACTGGCTTATCCAAGCGAGAAGAAGGCTCTGGTAAAGGACCAGCTACAGGAATGCTATTGGGAGCTGATGCCATGGTCACCGTAAAGCCAGATCTGCAAGCCACTAGTGCCCACTGGCCTCTGCGCAGGGCCTGGCTGGGATGCAGCTGACGCACACGCTGAGCTCAGGAGCACCCCATCTGTTTTCTTTGGCCCTTGCGGATTTTAGGGAGAGAAGCGGTGAAGGCGCCAGTGCCCAGCATAAGCGGACTTGGGGCCACAGGGTCAGAGCCTCACTTTTCCTTCGGTGCCAGGGCTGGGTCCTGGCCCCTGGCCCCATCTCAGGGGGACACCCCCATCTGGGACGTTCTGTGGCTTTCTGAGCACCACTTCCCTAGTTCACAGACAGCGGAGGCGCAGAGAGCTGGTTTTTCCTGTAGGTGCTGTGTTCTCCTGATTTGGGAAGGAGGCCTGTGCCTGTCCTGGCTGAGGGGGGTTGTGGGAAAAGAGGGTAAGCTGTCCCTCTCCCTCTGGGTGGAGCCACACTCGGGACCCCACGCTGACCAGAGACCGGGCGCGCTGGCCTCTTGGTCCTTCAGGTGGCATGGCCTGGAAGTCATCACAGCTCCTAGCCTCCCCAGAGCTCCTATGTGGCAGGGCTGTAGCTGGGGTGAGGGAGAGCCGGGGAGAAGCTGTGCCAGGCTCCAGGGCACATGGAGCTGCCTCATACTGACAACACAGGAAAGGACTCAAAAATCAGTGAGTGCTGGCCAGGCTGGGGAGGGGAAGGGACCCACCTTCTGCATGGTTAGTGGGACTGTGGACAGTACAGCCACCACTGCGGAATCAGCTCAGAGATTCCTCAAAAGACTAAAAGCAGGAATTTCATTTGACCCATGTGTGCCTCACCTGGGCTCCTCCCCAAAAGAGTTAATGATAGCACGCATACATCATAGCAGCATAACTCAAAATAGCAAGTGAAGTTATGTCTGAGGCCTCTGGGCCCCTCAGTGGTTGAGTATGGATGTATGCATATACCACATTTTCTGTGTGTGTGTGTGTGTGTGTGTGTGTGTGTGTGTGTGTGTGTGTGTGTAAATATATAAATATATACTGGAGTGCTACACTGCTATAAACAAGGGAAAACTTGTTGGAAAATGAACGGGTCCTGAGACTATAATGCTAAATGAAATAAATCAGACACAGAAAGTTAAATATCACATTTTTTTCTCATACGAGAAACCCCAAATGTGAGCGATTTAAAGAGCAAATTAAAGGAGAGGGGGTTCGAACGGGGAGGTAGACTTTGTGGGGGCAGGAAGGGAATCTGGGGAGAAGGAAGAGGGGAAGGGAAGAAAATGACCAAGATGGGGTACACACGCCAGTTCCCCCAAACGAGCGTCGTAATTATGAATCACAAGCGCGCACTAATTTCAAAAGATGTTTAGAAAGAAAGAAAAGTGTCTACCCAAGAACAAGCCAGCCGGAACCAGCCCGGCCCCCCTGCCCCTTACCCAGGAAGATGGACACACACGTCCGTGAATGAGTAGATTTCTCACTTCCCTTGCTAGTGAAATGGCATCTGGCAGAGTCATGGCGTGTAAGGACACCCGGCCTGTGGCTCAGGCCGTGGCAGGGGCTTGCGCCAGCCCAGCCATAGTGGAGACCCCCGGGGCACCATGAGAACTGCAAGCGCACGGACCTTTGCTGTGAGCTAAGTTGCTTCCTCGGCCGGCCCAGGAAGGGTCAGCCTGGGAGCTGTGCTCTGTCTGGGGCCGCCTGGTCCTTGGGGCTACCTGTGCCCTGGGGCCCTGCTCTCTCCCTGGCTCTGACTCTGTCCCCAGCATGTCACAGGGACCGTGGGGTCCACAGGAAGCTATCTGTGCTGGCTTTGTCTGCCTTCCCAAGTGAGAAGCTATGGGCCCCTCCAGGTCAGCCCCCTGTGCCTGTACCTGAGGCCAGGACCGTCCTCTGGTCCTCACCCACCACGGCCACCACTCTCTGCCTCCCAGTCCCCGGCTCCTCCAACTTCCTGCTGACCCTGTCGTGAGAAATCCCAGAGGCCCGAGGACGTAAGGGACCCCAAATGCCACTGAAGTCAGACTGCCATCCCTCCTTGTTGGCCCCATGTCCGACACCGTTTCCACGACCACGAGCGTCCGGTTTTGGAATTCTGACCCATGTTGCTTGCCTTTCCAGAAAGCCTTCTCACGAGTTGGACAGCAGGGCAGATTTAGGAGGCTTCCGCCAGCCCTCACGAACCCTGGTGTCTTGAGGAGGTAGCGGCGAGAAGGGCCTCCACTCCCTCCTGTGAACAGTGGCGACACTCAGCCCATGTCCTCTGCGTGCCCATGGCAGGATGGCTCAGCGGGACAGCAGACTCTGCCGTGTGCCAGGTAGCAGGCAGCCGGACAGGGTCCTTCCCTTCCCGAGGAGTCATGCCCACGCTGCTCAGGGCTCTGGGGGACGAGGGGAACAGCGAGCAGGGCAGATGCCAGGGGGCTAGGGACAGCCCCTCTGCGCCGGCCCGTGCTCAGCCCCGAGCCTGTGGGCTGCGGGGTTCACATGCAGTGCCTCCGACTCCTCTGGGGTCCCAGCCCCAGCCAGTGTCGCTCCCATCTCTTTGGCCTCTAAATCCCAGGGAGCAGAGTGGGCTCCTCTTTCCGTCCCTGGTCCTCCCTCTGCAAGAGCTAGAATCACACCCCGGACGGGCCACCATCAGCCCCGACCGCAAGCAGACACAGCTGGCAATCGTAGAAGGTTCTATTTCCACATCTACAGATGAAAATGAAAGTTTCTCTAAAGCTGCTCGAGGCTCTGATCCCACTGAATGCCTCCCCTGGGAAGCTGGCAGGGGTGTATCTGGTGGGGAAGCTGCCAGTAGCCAAGGTCGGTGGACTCCTGGTGTCCTGGCGGGCTGAGTTCCCTGAGCAGGGACACCGGGGTCGATGTGCCCACAGCCAGACCCTCTGTCACCCGTTGCCACTGAGCTTCAAGGCCAATGAAAGAGATCACCCCAGCAGCCCCGGCCACCTGGAAACCACCATGAGCCACAAACACTGGCAGAGTTGCAGGACTGCTCCTGTAACCCACGGTCACACCCCAGTCCCATGGAGCTGACGGCCACCACGAACATGACCGAACTTTCTAAACCATTTGCCAAGTGACTGCAAGAGGGAGGGTTCCAGGTTCAGCAGAGGGCCCCACAGACGCCTGGTGTCCTTTACTGGGCACCTGTGACTGAGGCACAGCAGCCTGATGTTAGGTCTGGGGACACAGAGGCCCAGAGCGGGGGCAGAGTGGCCCGCTGTAGGCTGCTTGTCCTGCTAGGACTGGTCCCAACTAGAAACCATGACATTGTCCATCAGGTAGGCAAGACCACACCTATGCCACCCAGTTTACACAGAAGGCCTGGCCTGGGCAGGGCCAGAGCTGTAGTTCCCAAACATAGCCAGCCGGTGGGACCAGCACACAGAGGCTATAGGCACAGGGCCAAGCACCAGACCGAGCATCGCACACCTCGGCCCCACTGCGTGACCCGGCCCACCGGCCCCACCTTCCTGCATGTGGCAGCCTAGTCCTCTCCTCGGTCCACTCAGAGGCACACTGTTGCCACACCAAAGACCGGAAGACTGCTTCAACCATTTCACACCCACCACTGGGAGGGGTGATACGGGACACGGGGCCACCATGAGGCTGCAGGCTCCTAGGGGCCAACTGGCATGGCTGGAGCAGCCCAAATGGGGCGGGGAACCCACCCTTTCCCAGAGCCTCAGGATGCCGAGCAGCTGCCCAGATCTCCCTATCTACCTCTCCTGTCTGGGGTAAGAAATGGCCCCCAGGGACCCTCGTGCTAAAGCCAAGACCTGCCCCATGACAACCCATAGGCGGGGACCAGGAGCTGCCGCCCCAAGTAAGAGCCAGGCGGGGCTGAGGTTGCACCCCAAGTGGACCGGTCCTGGCTCCTCACACACTCCCTGGCCTGGTGGCCTGGTGACAGCCCCTCCCCGCCCGCCTCACCCCGGCAAACTCTGCCACAGACTCTGCCCTACCTCGGCTCTCCTGTTTCTTTGATGGATGCCAAACCCGGTGCAATGGCCTATCCAGCAGAGCGGGCCGTGATATGTTCAAACTAGGCTTGGGGACGTGAAATCCATCTCTGCGCATAGCTGTGAGCCTAAGTGGCCCCTGCAGGGCAGCATCCAGGTTTCCGGCCCTTCACGCCGGCCTCTGATGCAAACTGGACATCCATCCAGAAGGACGGGACAAGGGGAGGCAACGGGGGACCGGCTCAGTGGTAAGTCACAGTGCCCGATAGGAGGGCCTGACTCGGCGGGAGCCTTGGAGGCCCAGAAGGAGCCCACGGAACTTGCTTGAGCAGGTCGGCTTCCATTAGCCCTTGGCCTCCCCACTACCCAGGGGGAACCTCAAATTTGCCTGCGCAAAGCCTCTAGCCAGGTGCTACTGCTGCTGGCCTACGCCCCAGCTTTAGGGATGAGACCCACAGAGACCAGAGTGGCGGCATGGCTGGCCTTGGGCCCCCATGGAAGTGATAGGCCAAGCCCTGCATGGGGGCAACACTGTGTGGTGTGACATGGAACTGGGACCCGCCACATGGTTCACAGTAGGGTTTGTGGTCTCACTCTTCATGGTGACATGACAGGCCCCATGCCAGCTCCACCCTGTGTGAAGACACCGCAGGACGACAGCGACCCTGTGTCACCCCCTACAAGGACACTACAGACCACCAGTGACCCGGTGTCACCCTCCACAAGGATACCACCAGGTGCCAATGGGGAATACCCTCCCCGAAGACCCTGAAGAACACTGATGACTGAAATCGGCAGTAATGGGAGACTCAGCAGCTGAGAGTCTTGGTGCTCCAAGGGTGGCATGTTGACAATGGTGGGCGCGAACACGTGGATGGCATGTTGGTGGGGTCCACGACACGGTGATGGAGGTGGGAGTGGTGTGGTGGGGATAGTTGTGTGGTAGTGAAGCAGGTGGCATGGTGGTGAAAGTGAGGTGGGGGCATTTTGAGGTGGTGGCTGCACGGTGGTGGTGGGATGGCTGGCATGTTGGTGGTAGGGTGGATGGGTGGCATGTTGCTGGTGGTAGGGCAGGTGGGTGGCATTTTGGTGAAGTGGCGGATGGCATGTTGGTGGTGATGGAGTGGCTGGCGTGTTGGTGGCGGTCAGGTGGCTGGCATGTTGGTGGTAGGGCAGGTGGGTGCCATGCTGGTGGTGGGAGTAGAGTGGGTGGCAAGTTGATGCGGTAGCAAGTGGCAAAGAGGTCGGGTGGTGGGTGGCGAGATAGTAGCATGGTAGGTGGCCAACGGTGGGTGACATGTTGGTGGGCTGCCAGGTGGCACCGTGGCGGTGGTAGAGGTTCTGGGGTGTCCAAATACCTCCCAGTTCAGCCCCACCTTCCGGAGTGCGGAACGTGTGTCCCTGAAGCACTGCTGGCCTGGCCTCGGAGGCTGGGTTCCGGGGGCAGGTGTGTCAGCCCTACCTCGTGACGCTCACACTCCGATGACCTGTGGGACCCCAGGGGCCTCCTGGGGACCGTGGGGCCAGGGCGGCCCCACGCTGGGAGAAAGGGGAGGGGCTCACAAAGAAAAAGTAGATGATTAAATGGAGGCCAGCTAGGTAAACTGCATTTTCGGAATGAGGCCCTCAGGAGTCCCTGGTGGCAGCAACTGTCTCACTGTCGGCGTAGCCAAGCCGCACTTGGCTAGGGGTATCCTCTGCTGGCAGCCCTGTCTGTGGCCTGCAGACCCAGTGATGCACCATGTGGTCCCACTGGTGAGATCTCACTTCTTCTGGGTGCAGATGGAAGGTAGGAAGGTGGGGGGCACAGAGGGGACCCCTCCTGACTCCGCTCTGGCCAAGCACACACAGACCAGGAAGGATAGGTGAGAAGGTCCGTTTTCCTGAGGAATCTCATGGTCCTACCATAAGGAAGACTGGAGACAGCCTGGCACCTCTCTTCAGGTCGCTGCCCAGGGCCCTGTCCCACCTCCTGAGCCAGGGAGGCCTGGCTGGACGGGGCACCCAAAAATAGAGACGGCCAACCCACCCGGGGACAGCTAGGAGCTGCCAGTTGGTGGTCTCAGGGCCCCACCCCCCACTCCAGCCCCTAAGGGCCCCTCCTCTGGTCAGTGGTAGAAACAAGCTCAGAGTGGGTAGGGGCATTGCGGTGGGGTGGGTACCACGTTGGTAGAATGGTGGGTGGCAAGCTGGTGGGGTGGCAGGTGGCTAGTTGTTGGATGGTATATTGGTGGGGTGGGGATTGCTTGGGTTGGTGGCACATTGGTGGTGGCAGTAGAGTGAGTGTGACCCTGTAGTCCCATGCCTGCTGTGTGGAGTGTGCCCGCCTGTGCTGCTGGCTCTGTTAGCCTCTAGACACTGCGACTCCCCGTGAGCCCTTCCTACCAAGCAACCAGGAATCCAAACTCACGGAGGACAGGGCTCGGTGGGAGGAGAGGTGTGGCTGGCGTCTCCCTGCAGTCACCTGCCCACCGCTGGCCAAGCCCCTCAGATGCCAGGCCAGGGTAGCCGGAAGGGTCACCTGTGAGGTTGGTCTGCGGGGGAATGAGTCCAGGGGATTCTGGGAATAAACCCCAGCAGCCCTGGCATCTCTACCTCAGGGGCCCTCGCCTCCTACCGCCTCCGGTCACCCAGTGTCTCCCGGCTTTCTCACCCAGCGGCCCTGCCTCCAGTGTTACAGCAGAGGGACCCGTACTGAGGACAACACAGACACATCTGAACCTCGGCTTTCTCCCCTGTCTAGTTCTTGAGACCACAGAAAGTGCCCTTGGTCAGGGGCAGCTGGGCCTGGTGGCTCCAGTCTCCCTGTTCCTTGGTTTCTTCACCTGAGACAGAGGGTGGAGCCGCTCTCCCCAGTGGCCCAGGGTCTGGGACGGACAGGCCCACGGAGCCTGGTACCTGCCAGCAGCCCCTGCCTTCCTCACCCACTCAGCCACTGTACCCAGCCATCACCATCCCCAAGGCAGACGCCAGCACACCTCCTGGGTCGAGACCAGTGGGAACAGCACTGAGGGCCACGTGATGGTGCAGAATCCACACCAGCCTGGCTCTGAGGATGGGAAACCCGGCAGGCAGGCGTTTCTGGCAGTGGCCCTGGGGGCTGGAGCCCAGGCCTGTCCACAGATGGGTGCTCAGGCCACCCTCCTCCTGGAGCTGGGCCCTGGCACGACTCAGGCACCAGGCCCCAGCCCCATGCCTTGCTCTGTTGGCAGTGGCAGCCAGGCCTCTGCTACCTGGGTAAAGGCGGGGAGCCCAGATAATGATGCTGGACTCCCTCTTACCCGGCCAGAGCCTAGGGGTTAGGTGAGTCCCAGGGTCTTTGAGTCCTAGAGAGCTACAGAGGGGCCCTGAGAGCCAGAAGAGGAAAGGGGAGAAACGAGGGCCAGATGGATAGTGGGGGACATTATGGGTGCCACGTGGACACCTAAATACATCACAGAGGGGGCTGTGGTCACTCCCCACACCTACCACCAGTAGCGAGATACATGCAGTGTAGCACAAAGGATAGAAGCCTCAGGACTCGGTGATTCCTCGGTTCCCTCCCTCCACACCCAGCCACGTGTCAGGCCAAGGACATATAGGACACATGACTCTTCCCGGGACCTCACAGTTCAAAACATAAAATGTTTCAAGCAATGTCTTTTCTTTAGTGAGGGAAAAAGAAAAAAGAGAGAGAAAAATGGAGGCGTAGAATCCACACACGCTCAGGCAGAGGACGCAGGGAGCTCCCCAGGCGGGCACCCTCGCTCCCACGTGAGGGGAGGGACCACCAGAGCACATGGCATCGGGCCCTGCTGTCCCCACGCCGACCCTTCCCGGAGGAGGCTGTGGACGCGCAAGTCTCCCCATGGCCGGCACATTCTTCTTATTTTTATTTAAAATGACAGGCCACCGAAAAGACAGAACGCAAGCTTCTGTGCGCGCACACGCCCTGGCCCTGTGTCATCTAATGAAAAACACAGCCTGCGTCTCGGAAACGTTTAGGCCTCCCTGGCTAACAGAAAAGCTGCGCCTCAGGGACCTGCATCCGCCTGGGGTGCTGCCCAGAAAGCCCCGTTTGGGAAGCGCTGGGGATGGCATGCATGGTCCATCCTGGCCCTGTGCTGGGGTAGCACCCTCCAGCCTACAACACTGGGGTTCTAGCCAGGCTGTTATAGCAGTTTCCTTTGCTCAGAGCCCTTTGCCTCTCTGGAGGCTGGCAATCACCCCGGGTCAGCTGGAAGGTAGCAAGGTGAACTTCCACACTGCCCAAAGGGTGAGGTCTCCATCCAGGCAAAGACATGCTCCCGGGCACCCAGACCCACCCTGGGCACCCGTGCCCCAGAGGAGGTCACCTACCCTAACAGGCCCCCCACACTCCTGCAGGCTGCCGTGTGCCTCTAGCAACCCCTGGGTACCAGCCCCCACCCAGAGACAGGAGCAATTCTGCAAGTGCATTAAAGGCTTCTCCGAAGCCAGGGGCAGTGGGGCAGGAGGGCTACAGTTCGGGTCTCTTTCTGGCTAGAGGCAGGAAGACCCCCCCAGAACCCCGGCTCCGGGACAGGCTCCACACATTCGGCGGGCCTGCGTTGTTAGCATATCCCGATGTTCCCGCTCGATCCCATAAATCGGCTCCAGGCCTCACACACCGCTGTTTGTTCTAGAAATCAAAACGTCTTGCCTGGCTGTGAAAGACGCCTGCCTGCTCCAGCCCCGCCCCCTTCCCGAGGACCAGGCCCCCAGGCCCCTGGGCAGAGCAGGCCGCGCTGGGCCGCTTCTGGTTTCTTGGGTGCCCTTGGCTCCCACAGGCTAGAGGTCTGTGCTTGTCTCCAGCACGGAAGTGTGCCCAGCTGGGGATGAGGCACACGGGACCCCAATTTCAAGGAAACACCCTGTGCACGCAAGTGCTTGTTCCCTTTGAGTCTGAGGGCCACTGGCTCCTGAGGGCTAGGACAACAAAATCCTGTCCACAGGAGATAATCTGCTTCTGCAAGGGCTGAGCAGTCAAAGGACAGGGTTCCCGTCCTGTCCCCCAAGCCAGGGGGCAGTCTTGGATCCAAAGATGGGAAAGTTCTGAGTTTACCTCCCCTTCTCTGTCTTTCTGTCGCTGTCTCTCTCTCTCTGTTCCCCTCTTTCTCTCAAAAACTAAGCCTAGCACAGCAGAAAAAAACACCATTTATTTCCGTAAAATTTATCATCCCTCTAACGGGCTGCTGCGGCCACAGTATTATTATTTATACGGCGGCGGCAGCGGGACCACTGGACGCTGCCCTCCCGACGCCGGTCCCCGCCGCAGGGCGGCCGCGGAGGGTCCAGGCTGGGGCCTGGCTGCCTCCGCTATCTCACTGATAACGTATTGTACAATTAGATCAATTTGACAATTTCCATTATGGCTGATAAAATATTTATCGAGCCTTGGAGAGGATGTCTGATCCCCGCGCCATTTGTTCTGCTAATGGGGGGGCTGGCGAGGCCGCAGACAGCGCTCCGAGCCGGCTCCCGTACCCACCTCCCCATTAGGATTGCAAATTGCCAGCGCCAGTCATAAATTACCGCCCAGCCCCGCGAGATTGATGCCAAGCTGACAGGGCAGGTGGGTGACTTGCGATGACATTGTTTCATAGAAGCATTAATCACGGCAGAAAGAGAAAACACCCTCAAATTGGCCCATAAGTCTAAATATTAAGGAAGGAGAAGCGGGCAGAGGAGGATGGCTTCAGAGAGAGCTGGGAATTGGGAAGTGAAAAAACATTTTCTATTATTTAACAAATCATCTTCATAATTTCCAGTGCTTTTCCTTGGAGTTCCGAGGAGCGGAGGCGGCCGGGTCCGAACCTGCTAGGCCCTCTTGCCACGGGAGGTGTTTAATAAAACATGCCCGGAACATTGCCACAGGTTGCCGTTTTGGGGGACACGGGTAACGGCAGGGAGGGAGCCCATCCCTGCTGCCGGCTCAGCCGCTCCTCACGCCATCCGCAGCAGCCCCTGGCTGTTTTTGGCAGGGGCCGTGCTGAGCGCAGGCCGGCAGAGGCAAAGCCTTCCCTGCCCGCAGCCACGGGTTCCTGGAACCGAGACGGGGACGGGGAAGGCGGCAGGGCCCTTGAGAGATGCCTGTCGCGGGGCCACCCCTACGCCTGCGACGCCACCGCACAGGGACCGTGCCCACACACTGCCTCGGAGCCACGGAGGAGCGGCTCAGCCTTGGCTCCGGCTCTGCCACTAAAATATCACCGCGGAAGATGACAATGAACCAGACAGAAAGCCAGCGTGGCCTCAGTGGCCAGTGAAAGCCGGCCGCATGACTAAGCCACGGGAGATTGCGGTTCCCGCCAGAGACAAGGTGGGGTTGGGGAGGTCGGGGCTCCGCACCTGGACCCCCATCCCGGGCTGTCCCCTGATGTCATCCTGAACCGGGGGCCGTGGCTGAGACCCCGGTAGCCACATCTCGGCCGAGAGGGCTGCAGTTCAGGGTAATTAAATCAAATTGATGCTGTCCCTGTTTTGAGGCCACCCTTGATTTAAGGCCAGAAAGGGAAGCAATTAAATTTAATAAAAACCAGGTTCCGAAACAAGGATACACGGCGAATGCGGCCGTCCGGAGACCACATCCGCCAGGACAGAGAGCACGCGTGCAAACGGGCCCGCGTGGGGTCTGCTGATGTCGGCCTGACGTGCGCGCCGCCCACGGGCTCCGGCCGCCTTCGCACAAGCTCCTGCACCCGCCACACTGGGGGCGACTGCAAACTCGCAGCCCACGGCCCCTCTGCCGGACGAGGTTCATGGCTGCGGCCGACGACAGCAACTTGAAGCTGACCCTGTGACCGGCGGGCATGATTGAAAGTGGGCTGTGCGGGCTCAGGGTCAGGGGGCATGTCCCCGGGCAGGGGCAGGCGGAGAGGACAGCACCATGTCTGGGATGAGGAAGGAGAGGTGGCCGGGCATGCTGGCCTCCATCTGCCCCTGCCCGGCCGCACCGTGCCCAGACCGGAGTGGGGAGGGGGTCTTCCCACGCCAGGGAAGCAGCTCTCTGAACCTCTTCAAAGGTGGGTGTGCACATGGCCCGCAGGCCAGCTCAGAGGGCTCCTACACACAGAAAGGTGGGGACAGTCAGGCCAGCCTGGGCTGGGGGACACAGAGCCACCACAGATCCCTGGACAATACCCTTCCTGTTATCCAGCGTGACAGATAGAGCAGCAGACCAGCATTCCCGAGAGCCCCCGAGACACGGCCCTGGGGGACCGCACCTTAAAGGGCGTTGGGGTCCAGAGCTGGCCCTCCACCCTGTCCAGCTGGGTGACTGACCTCCACAACCGCCCTGCCACCCACGTCCTACCCGCTCTGGGCAAAGGGCACGTGACTCACTACCGAAACACGGGTCCCCACACCCAGACTCACAGACAGGGGAGCCTAGCCTGCTCCTCCCACGGCCCTCAGGCCAGTCCAGGCTGCTGCAGGGGGCAGGGGGCGGAGCCCCACGGGGTCTGTGATCCCTGCATCGGATGATGGTGACCTCCACCCCCGCCCCAAAATGGCACAAACCCACGACTGCTAAGGCGCCTGCATTCAGACCGTCTCCAAGGGCCACGCAGACAAGCGACCTCTGCAGAGCGGGCTCCTAGGCTGCAGCTCTAGCGTCTCCATCAACAGAAGCCCCATTATCTGATCCCAAAGGGCAGAGTTGACCGCCCACAGCCTGCAGGAAAGCTGGCCAAGGGGAGCGAGGGAGCCACCAGGAGTGTCCTTCCTCCTTTTCTTTGCCCGGACATCCCGAAAACAGTCACAGAACTGGGTAAGGCACAAATTAGCCCCTCCTGATCGGACCAGCTCTTGTGGCCGCACGGCCGTGTGACCACCTGCCACCCTTCCTCCCACTGCTCAGTATCGGACGACCCAGGCCGTGGCGTGGTGGGCCTGGGTGCCAGGGCAGGGAAGCCTTCCAGAACGTTCTGGAACTTTCCAGGACACATCCTCCTCCTCTCTGCAGCACCGTGACAGGACGCCAGGGTCCCGCAGTTGGATCCCCAGAAGTTTACCCACCACTCAGAGCAGGGTAAAGTTCTGGAGGCACACGTCTGTGGGCCTGCTGGGGAGGACGCTGCCTCCGTGGAAACTTAACTTATGAGTGACAACCGGAAGTCCAGCGCCAGGGATGGGTGCAGAGGCCACAGGCTGGCTCTACGGCACCTTGATGCCAGGAAGGGGACAGGGCGGTGGTGCGAGTAGCCAGCATCATCCCGACGCAGCCCCGCCACGCCTCGGCCAGCCAGCTCCTCCCTGGACCGGCCCCTTCGCAGCCCGGTTCACAGCACCGGGACCTAACGGCTGGGTTTGGCTTTCAGCCTTCCCAGAAGCTCCCGTGTCAGCTGAAGAGCTCAGCCCCCGCACTTCCGTTTTCACACGCAGGACCACCTGGCTGTGTCCCTGGGGTGGGCGGGGCTCCTGCTTTCACCCTGCACACCCCAGATCCCAGAGGATGGGGTCGGGGACAAGGCAAGAGACGCCGCACACACAGTCATTTGAAAAGAGCGTCAGGCGCTGTCCCCCGCCTCCTGCCCCCCTGCAGAGCCACAGGTTCCTGACTAAAATGGCAGGAGGCAGCTGGCCGGCCAGGCCAGCCTCCCGCTAGGGAGGCAGGAAACATCACCCCTTGACCTGGCGTGCGTGCGGAGGGTCCCTGTCGCCTCCGTGCCCGCTCTGCACAGGTGGCTGGCCCCTCTGCCTCATGGGTGTGGTAGCCAGAGTGGCACGCTGGGGCTGGCCTCAGAGGGGTTCCTGGGCACTTGGTGGTGGGCAGGGAGCATCTGAGAGCAGGAACCCGGCCAGCAAGGCTGGGAATTCCTGGCCTACGAGAGCAGTACCCACAGAGAGCACAATTCAAGAGAAACGCAGAAGCAGAGGTCCTAGCATCAGGGCCACGTCCATAAACCCACTCGGTCCCATGCAGCTGGGACAAGAAGGTAACTCAGGCTCGGGCCTCTGCCACCCACATGGAGAAGCTGCTACCTCCAGGGGCGGGGGGAGGGGTGTGGTCTCCCCAGATGGCCCTTCCAAGGCACAGGTCAAATCCAGCCTGACTCCCAGCCCTGCCCCAGCCAACAGGCCCCAGGCTCCAGGGAGGGGTGCAGGACCGGACGGCACTGGCAGCCGTCCCTGGCAGCCACCACTGTCCCTAGCACCTCTCGCACACATGACGGGACTTTGCAGGAAGGGGCCGGGTGACTACATTCCTGGCTCAGACACCGTGAGCTTGCATCTAAATCTGCGCCGTGTGACCCACCTCACGTGCTCTCTCAGCCAGGAGCAGCCAAGTTGCGGGGGGGTGGGGGGTGGGGGTGGGGGGGAGGGCTGGGAGGCCTGGGGTGCTGGCAGGACTGGCTCTACGCTGGTCCCCTGGGTGCCGGGGCACCAGGGACAGCCAGGTTCACCCATGTCCTTGCATACCACACGAAGCTGAGCATGGACATCTGCCTCCCACACTGCCTCTCTCTGGCTCAGTTTCCTTCCCAGTCAAGTGAGATCTGTCCTCCTCTGTCCACCCCATCTACCTGATGATCCCACTTGCAGGGTCCCTGCCACCTCCACGCCAGCTCTGCAGAGGCGACCAGCACCTGCCCCTCCCTAGCAGAAGAGTCACCCACCACTTACAGTAAGAGCCCCCGTGGGGGCCACAGGCCAAGGGGGATGAAGCCAGCTCAGCTCCCAGCACCCCAGAGCCCGGGCACCTCCTCTCTCACAGAGGTGCTGATGTGGCTGCCAGGGGAGGGGGCTATGTAGAGGCAGGAGGCTGTGGTCATCTTGAGGCAGAGTTGGCCTTCCAGGAACTCAAAAGTGGGGTCCCTGGCCCATACCCTGCAGCCAACGCCAAGAGCTAAAGGAAATGCCCTCTGTGGCCCTGGGGACCAAGGGAGGCCCTGTCCCTGAAGGGCCGCGCCACTTTACCAGGGCCTGTGGACACTGGGACTTGGAGGACCGCTGTACCCCAACTAGGGCCAGCTTTCTCAGCTCTGCAATTCAGAAAAACAGGGACAGTCCCAGTGAGACAGTGACCTGAAAGGGCCCCAGGTATGGCCAGGCCTGGGCTCAGACCCCAGCTCAACAGCTACCCATAGACTGCCCCGTCCGTTCTCTCCCTCACCTGCACAATGGGCACACAGAGCGCCCCCTTCAGGGTAGAGACCCTCCTTGCACTCAGCGATCCCTCTGCCTTTGCACCGTGCTCTTCTGATGGGCAGCCTGGAGGGGGTCAGCATCACCCCTGTGTTAGGAATGCCCCAGGGAGGCAGAGCCCGGATCCCCTTTTTTCCTGGGCTTGGCTGGGGGGACAGCTCCCAGGCCCCAGTCCCGCCCCTGCCCGGTGTCCTACGGCTCAGGACAATGTGAGCAAAACGATCTCATGCACCTGCACTTTTAACTTCAACTTATGGAGAGATAAGAGGAGACACCCTCATTCCCCACACCCCAGCCCTGCATCCAGCACCCCAAGGTGGCCTGTCTGCTCCCTGGGCCCCTTCCTCGGGTGTCGAGGAGGGACCTGGGAAGGGCACCAGGAATCCTGGCACACAGGTGATGGGGAAGAATCAGGGGGCTGGGGCGGCCAGGTCCAGCGCTTGGACCGAACAATGCAAATACCTGTTTCTCGGGGTAACCCGACCCTGTAATTATGCCTAAGCCCCAGGAGGGTGTGATGCCCCACTGGGTGAAGAGACCCTTAATTGTCACTGCCACACCGGGCCCATTGAGTCAAGGGGGCTCCGGTTACTCGGCCTCACAGCTGGTGTGTCACCTGTCCTCCCGGAGTGGGAGCCTCTGTGGCGGCAGCCCCGGGTCCCCAGAAACGTGTGGCCCGGCAGGGTCCGCACCCGGCCTTGGCAGTGGTTGCCAAGCTCTCCTGGCGCTGGCCGTGGACCCCTGCCCAGAGCAGCCCTGGTCTCATTGTTTGCCCTCAGATAAGAAACGCTGGCTTGTGTTCTCTTCCCTTGAGAAAATGTCGGGCCCACAGTCAGTGTCAGCCAGGCAGGAAGAGCGGAGGGGCCCACCCTTCCCACACCCGGCAGCCACGCCGCCCGTTCCCAGGAGGGAGCCCACGTGGACCCCTGGGGGACTCCTCGCTGCTTTTGTGGGGTGTTCTGTGGCCTCCAAATAAGCCAGCGAGCCCAGCCACAGGGAAGGCGTCCTCCTACCCAGCCACCTTGACCCAGCGGGCAGCCGGGATATATAGGCACTGGACTCCCAGTCCCCGGCCTGTGGGTGGCCAGTGGGTCCTGGGCAGCACCGGCAGCTCTGCCGTCTAATCCCTGGCTAATTCCTGGCGATCCCCTCTGCCGGCTTTTGGGGAGATGGGCTCCTGGGTGCCCCACGCAGGCGCGGGTGGCCAGGCCTGCTGGTCGAACAAAAGGCCTCCTGTTCCCGCCTGCGCCTCGTCTCAGCTTAAGGGCATTTTTGTCATTTTTGACCAGCTAATGTCTTGAAAAAGAAAAGTAAGTTGTCTAATCGCTTTAAGTTTAATCTTCACCGCTCTGAGCACTGTAGGTGCGGACGCGAACTTTGTCGGACCAATTAGGTCAAGGTCCGTCCAGGCCGTGGGGTAACTCCAGGAGCTCACTCAATTCTCTTCCCTGTTTGTCTGTCTGTTCTGGGGAGGTGGCTCCTACAGGACACCCGCGCCCCTGAAGTGGACCTCGGCACAGGATGAGGCCAGAGGCAGGCCAGTGCGGGGCAGGGGCCAGGGGTCAGTGCCAGCGCTGCCCTCAGTCCTGGCCTGTCCCTGTTTTCTGCCCTGCAGACTGCATCCTCCCAGCTGACATCCGTCCCAGCCTCGGTGCCCGCATTTATATGGTACCCACTGCCTGGCACACCTAGCCTCTGGCACACCCACCCTATGCCCACCTCCCCAAAGCACCGATTCCTCTTCTTCAGAAGCCAAGATGGTGCCATGCTCTGGGGACCCCTGGGTCCCTGTCTCCTCCCTAGCCTGGCACCCTCTGGCCTCTTCCACAGGACCCGCCTCCTGGCGGGGGATGGGCTTATTCCCCTAACCCTCTCTACCCGCAAGGAGCTGGCGCAGTCCCTGCCCTCTGGTACCCCAGTGTCTTCATATGTCCCCTCTGCCCTCCCTCCACAGCTGAGCTTTGGGGCTGCCCTCCGCAAGGCCCGTGTACTCGAGGCCCTTCCTCCTGGAAGGAGGAGGGACTGACTTATGTAAAACAACCGCAGATTTTCCAGGAAGGACCAGTGGCCCCCAGGACTCGTGCCCAGGCAGGTGGCACTGGCCTCTTCCTCCAGGGGATGTCTCTCTGTGCCCCAGGGACCACAAGGGAGGTCCCCGCAGCAGCCAGGTCTGGCTGGCTTTGCCATCCCTAGCAGGGTGGGGCCTATCTTCTTTGTGGTTATGTTGCAGAACACCTCTTGGGGGAGCCTGCCCTGGGCCTATGCGGACTGGCAGTGGGAGAAACGGCCCCCGCATCCTGTCGCTGAGCCGTGGGAGAGACAGGGAGAATTTCCCTGGGAGAAGGCAGCTCCGCAGGCCAGGACATCGCTGGTGGTCACCACAGGTGCCAAGACTGTAATGTGTTGGCTACCACCGAGGAGTCCAGAGGGTGCAGCACACTTGGTCACTGAAGGGCAGCCGTGTACGTATGAGCTTTTAGCTTGTCTGAGCCACGTATAAAATATTAATAAACTAGTTGGGCCAGGTGCAGGCCTGTAATCCCAGCACTCTGAAAGGCAGAGGCAGAAGGATCACAAGTTTAAGCAAAGCTTGGGCAAGCCAGGAGCTTAGTGAGACCTTGTCTTGAAATTAAAAAAAAAAAAAAAAAAAGCGGATGATGTAGTTCAGTATAAAGGCCCCAGACACAATCCCCGATATCACATAACAAAAACAAATGCAAACAAAAAAATTAACATACTTTCTGCACCACAGCTACTTCAGCTTCCTAAACTGTTCTCAAAATAACACAATCCCAAGTTTAATAGTTAAGTAAGAAAACGTACATGTCGCTCAATCAGGGCAGTCTGCGCAAGCACTCATGAGCCAGTTGGTTGAACTACTAGTAATCGCTGTGTCGGACTTGCCAAGTTACCCGAACACGTGTAATGTCTGATACACAAGGGGCTCCACTTAACTGAGCGTGAGCGTGCGGTGGGCACAGGAGGGGGAGTTAGCATTGGGTTTTTTTTTTTTTTTTTGGAGACAGGGTCTTGCTCTGTAGCCCAGGCTGGTCCTGAACCCACGATGGAGCCCAGGCTGGCCCTGGACTCTCTGTTATCCTCCTGTCTCAGACTCATAAGTGCTGGGATTAAAGGCGTATGCCACCACGCCTGGCTAATGTGGTGCTGGGGAATCGAACTCAGGTACCTGGCCCTTGACTTAGCTGGACAAGCACTCCAAGCCCACGTCACCTACTCAAGCTGCCCACATGCCACCTGCTGTAACCACTGAGCCATTCCTCCAGCGCGGGAAGTCAGCACTGTCCTCTCCCCTACAGTGTTCCCTTATCCCCTGTTCCAAGGGTCCCAAGACAGGTACAGGTTCAGGAAGTACCCAGAGCAAAGCTCCGCCTCCTCTCAATATGCTCCTATCCGGGTCTAACGTCGCTGCTGACTGACAGGAGGCGGTGATTTGGACCCACTACCCTCCTGCAGCTGCTGCCATTTCAAAGCTGTCCTCCAATGACTTACTGCAGAACAGGCACACACACACACACACACACACGCACACCTGCCTGTCCTCGGAAGAATGGTCTTTAACTCACAGTCCCTGGTATTAAAAGGTGGAGGACAGCTACCCTGCCCCGTCCCCACTCAAGTTCCATATAGTCGAGTTATGAAAATACGCCTAAACGTTGCAGTGAGTGTGAAAAGCTGACCATCTTGTGGGAGCACGTCACGAGCTGTCCAGGACCGCGCACAGGCTGTGGGCCTCGAGTTTACCCGGTCTATAAAGTCTGTGCTTAAGGATTGCCCCACCGAGCTCAAATCCATTGAAAAGAGAAATTTTCATAACTTTGTATAAAAGCTCGTCAAGGCGTGATGGGCCACATTCGAAGCCACCCTGGGCAGTGTGGGGGCTGCACGTGGGACAGGCCTGCCCTCGGACACCGGCCCAGGGCAGTGCTGGGGGGCAGACCCTCGTATTTGGAGCAGGCTGCGCAGGCGTGGGAACACCAGCAGATTCACTCTCAAAGCCACCTCAGGAAGAAGTCCACTCGTGAAAGACAGCCAAGGACGGGGCCGGGAGCTCCGTTGCCACCACACCCACACCCTCCCGCAGATACACGGGTGTTATGAGAAAGCCGGCAACAAGACGTCTCCAGGAGCCCATAAGTCCCCCAAGATGGAGCTCGGATACTCGAACAGACAAATTTCCACAGAACTCAAAAAACCAAGAGCGAAAGTGGTGTAGAAGGGACAAATAGACCGCCGAGCAGAGTAATTCCGAAGAGCGCGGCACGCCCCACCCAGCACACGGGGCAGGCAGGCCAGGTGCACACCACAGACTCACAGGCTGCATGAACAACCTGCCCTGTGGGGCGGGGGACCAAGTCCACGCCACCTACCCAAGCTGCCCACAAGGCCGCCCGTGGTCAGCACACAAGAGCCCCTTGCACACATGGAGCACCAGCGCAGGAACCGGGTATAATTAGCAGCAACGTGTCCAGATAGTCCACGGCATTACCTGTAGGCATTCACAGTCCTGTGGACCTAAGCACAGTGCCTGGTCAGTTACAGGCGCCGCACACCTATGCAGGGCAGAAGTACAGTATTTATGGCTACCAGGAGGCAGCGACTCTGCCAAAGCCCCCAGGGACCCAGATCTTGGTCTCTGACCCCACTCTCCAGAATTCCTAGCCAGATGTGCTAGAAGCAGAGATTAATGTCCCTTTGCCTCCCCCGGAGGCCGGCTGTTTCAAAGGAAACATCCATTTTCTCTGCGGAAGCAAAGGTGTTGATTACTCCAGGGTGGACAGGTGGGTTCTAGGGTCACCTACCCCTCGGGCCGTAGACCAGTATCAGTCCACGGTCCTGGAAGGGCCTGCCCGCTGGGACAGAGGAGCGTAGCCCTCCCTGCCAGCACTCGCTGATCAGGTCCTAATGCCCCCACTGATCTCAAAGGAAGTGGACGCACTGTGGTGCAGCACATACGGTAAGACCACCCACTCCTGTTCCACACTGGGAGAGACACACCCTCCTGAAAGGGTCTGAAAATTTCTAGCAGGTTCTGGAAAGTTCTGGAAGGTTCTGGAAAGCTCTATGAGGCCGAGCTCAAAGCACGGCTCTGACCAGACTACCGTCTCACATCTGTGTCCACCCACCAGCCTCCTCTCCTCTGCCCAGACACTGGGGAAACAGCCGGACCCCATAATGATCACACTTTCTGCCCCCCTGGGCCCTCCAGCCCTGGGTTCTGAGACCCTCCCTCCTCCGAGACCCTGCCATCCTGACTGCTTGCACTGCAGTGGCCCTAGCGCGGACTCCCAAACTCGGATAAATAAGTTTAAACCTTTGAAAAGTGCCCTCAATGCCCCATTGTGCCCTTGATTGTGCATTCCCCAACTATATAATTAGCACATAAAGAACTCTCTCCTCCGAATTAAAAGGCAGTAATTGGGTTTTTAAAAAACTAATTTAAATCCTAAACCCTTTGAAAAAATTGTCATTGTTTACATATTAAACGGACTAGCATTTTAAGTATTATGGGGCTAATTTAACAGCTTATCTGGACCTGGGCAGGGAGAGGAGGAGGGAGAGAGGAAGCCCAGGAAAGGGGCTGTGCTGTGGCAGGGGGGCAGCTCCCAAGGGTGGCCTGGGGGCCCCATTCCCCAGCGACCCTGCCAGCCCAGGCCCGTCTCCCACGGGGGCACCATCCTCTCCCTACAGAGCCCGTAACACCAAGACAAGGGTGTGGGAATACTTGCTGATTGTTTCTAAAATTGTCTCATTAAAGCTTCTCCCCCTGCCTTACGGTACTGAAGCCAAGCAATGGAGGAGTTTTAATTATTTCTACTTAAACATTTTTTTTCTTTTACTTTTCAGCCTTTAAAAATAAAAATCCTTTGAGGTAGAACTCATTGAGAAATGGTTTGGGCCTGTACGAATGGAACTACAAAATTTTAGTGAAAATTATTTTTTAAACCTTGAATAAATGAACAGACAGGTCCCGTTCTACCGTTGGAAGAATTTAAAATTATAAGGCCTCCCATGCCCCCACCATTAGCTGGGGAATGTAGTAGCATTGCAAAACCTTTTTAGTTCCTTTAAGCTTGAAAAAACAATGACTCCAAAGTTCTTTCTCCTGCCCCCAAGGGGGGAAAGTATGAGGCCAGACAATGGCAAAAAATGTCTAAAACAGAATATCCTGGCCCTTCTCGGATTCAAACAGCCCACAAGAGTGTGAAGATTATAAAAGTGAAAACAAGCCGGTTGGAACTTGCGGGTAGCAGAGTTAGAAGTGGGGACGGTCACGCATACTAGTGTGTCATGGATCAGGGGAACAGGGTCCGTGGACAGCCCACCCCGAGTCCCGAGAAAATTGGTAGGGCCTGGGGGTGGGAGGAGGAGTGGGCGTGGCTTTGCCCCAACATCCAGACCGCTGCCCCACCAGGCCAACAGCGCCCCAGAAAGGGCGACCCCAGGTGACACTGGCTTCCGATCGGCTCATGAAAAGAAGACACAGGAGACAAGGGTCCCTGGAGGGAAGGGAAGGTAGGTGCAATCACAGCCCCAGACGCCAGGAGCAGCCACCCCCACAGGGACCCAGGGCGCAGAGCCCATGAAACCGCACGAGGACAGCCTCAGGGCAGCAGAGAGCAGGGCCCCACAGGCCCCACTGGATGGCACGGGGGGCCCACGCCTTCCGGCCCCTTCTGCCGGAGTGCTGTGCTTGCAAAGGGAACATGGAGATGTGGCGCAGAGCAGTGACTTGGGACTGGCCCGCTGCGGCCTCCAGGGAGAGCCCCAGCTCCACGCAGGCCCCAGGGCCCCCTTCTCCCCGGGACCCCAGCTGGCAGGGCCCCGCTGCGGGCTGAGCTCCCGAGGCTCATATGTGGCGTCCCGGCAGGTAGGGATCCAGGAACCAGCCAAGCAAGGCCCAGAACGGGGACAGAGGGGTACGCTGGCTTCTCACTGAAATCAACAGCCCTGGGAACTTCTGGGGTTTCTCTCTCCCTCTCAGGGCTTGGCCTGCCCCCAGGGTGGAGCCTCTGTCCTGCCTGTGGAGCCCAGCCAGCTGGTGGCCTGGCGGCTCTGTCCTGGGCCGGAGGACCTCGGTGGATGTGGGGTGTGACTCTCCCCAGCCCTAAGTCCAGGAGTGGTGGGACGGGGACTTCAGCTCCTGGGGCCGGGGTGCCCTTCCTTCCTGCGTTCATTTATTTTTGTATAAAATAAGAATTCCTGCCAGGCTATGATGGAAGGATCCCAATTTTGAGTCCAGTATGAGTGACTGAGTGAGCCCCTGTCTCAAAATACATACGTAAAAATATTCAAACAATACTTTGATATAAAGGGCTGGGACGTGGCTCAGTATACAGACCCTAAGTTCAGTACTAGAAACAAACAAACCCGGCATATTCTCGTGAACAGAAAACTACCAATACTTAAATGAAATTTATATTATTCATGATAATAGGTAAGTTCCGTGTAGTAGAGTGCCTGACATGCTCACACATGCGTGGTGTATGCAGGTGAGTGTATGCACGCATACATGGATACACGCAGCGCACAGGCAAGGAAGGGCAGGCAGGGAGGGAGCAATGAGACGGTGGTCTACGGGGACACGGCCTGTCAGACCATCCCTCTTCCCAGATGAGGCAACCAGGCCTGGCCCGCCACGCCGTGACCTCTGGGACAGGCAGTTCCCAGAGCCCCGCGCGGGAGCCAGTGGAAGCATCACCACCAGGAGATGTCCTCGAGCAACGGTGTGAACCGGCACAGGGTGGAAGACCAGGCTTGTCCCCAAGAGTCTGGTCTGGCCACAGGGGACTCTGTCTGGGGAGCCACATGTACCTTGCCGGGGCCTATTCACCCCATCGGGGTCCTGCAAGGTCTCCTATGGGGGGACAGGCCGCTTTGGGACCTGCTGAGCTGGAGTCTAGGGGGACAGCAGATACCCCATCAGGCATGTCTCCAGGAATCCCAGGAGGAAGTGGGGTACCGAGAGACACCACCCAGAGTGGATACGACGCACACAGAAGGCGCGCTCGGCGAGTGGGCCATCTGCGTCTGGGGCTGGATGGACGTGCACGTGTGCCCGTAACCGTGACTGCAACACACTGCCCGTTGGTCCATGTGCAGAGCTGCCAGCCTCGTGTCCCGGGCCCACAGATCCACCACAGGAGATCATGCCTCCAGTGGAGCCTCCCGAGAGCTGAGCCTGGGCTCTGTCCATGCCCCGGCGCTGAGGCTTTGCTTCCCAGGAGCGGGCACGAGGTATGGGAGAGAGGGGGTGCAAAAGAACCCCGGAAGAATTCAAATCCTACTTTACTTAGGATGAGGTAAGGAGCCCAGGTCCGTGTGCTGGCCCCTGGAGTTCCCAGGCCAAGGTACCGGGTGTCCAGTCTCCTGCTCTGGGTCTCCCTTCTGCAAATGCTCACTCGTTCCTGGAACACAGACAGGCTAGGGGCAGATCGAGGCCTCTCCATCCTTTTGAAAACACTCAGAAGTCCCCCGCAGGCAGTGGGAGGGGAGCCCAGCCGCAGGGCTGATGCGGGGCTGGGGCTTAAGTTCACACGTCCTGGAAATGGAGGGAACCAGGTCCCAGAGTAGCAGGCCTGCCATCTTAGTGCTCTGGGAGGCTGGAGCAGAAGGGTTACAAGTTCAAGCTCAGCTTGGGCAACCTAGCGAGAGCCTATCTCAAAACCAAAGGTAAAAAGTGGGCTGGAAGCAGCTGGGGTGAAGATCGCGGGCTCCGTCACGAGCACAAAAGAAAGAAAGACAAAAGGAAAGAGGAGAATCGAAGAAACAAACACATTGGCCCTTTTCTCCAGAATTGGCTATTTGGGGAAAGGCTCACAAAAAGGCTTCCAGATGCCAGGAGCCTCCCTGCCAAGGCCAAGTCCAGAGCCGACCCTCGCTCAGAGGCCCTGCACTGGGGCCCACCCCGCCCGGCCTCATGGCGGCCTTCCCCTCCCCACCGTCCTGATGCTCCCTTGGTGCCTGCCCTCTGCAGGGACCCCCAACCTTCCCACTCACGGGACAAGCCAGCCGCCTGCTCACAGACACGGGCACAGCCTCGGCACAAGCAGCAGGCCTGGATGGGGTAGCCCGCTGACCCTCGGACTACTGTCCCGGCAGCGGGGAGAGCCCCGGCCCCGAGCGTCGGGATCGCTTTACAGGCCGAGGGGGATCTGCTCAGCAACCGGTCTTCCAAAATGAAACAAGAAACCAGGTCTGATCATCAGAGCTCGATAAAGATTCCCCAAGTGCCGGGAAAGCCGGAGCTGGGCCGCGTGGGGAGCGGGTTTCCTTTCTCCCCACACACAGGGCGTGCAAGCGCCCGAGTCCTCTGGGGGCACCCACGGCGTCGCGGGCTGGGGGCCCTATCTCCTGGGGCATCGTCTGGGTAAGATGATACCAGATGTAGCAAACAGGAAAAGCAAAGTTCATGAAACCAACATACATCAGCTGTGGGCCAAGTGTGTGCGCCCTGTTATGCGTTCACGACGCTCCGTGCCAAGCCGTCCCAGGCTCCCCTGCCAGGGCCTGGCGAGGTCAGGCGAGGACCACAGAGTGTGCAAAGATGCCTCTTTAAAAAGCACAGCTCTGAGGTCTATTTTGAGTTTCGCAAAACAAGAGAAAGTCTGCCCCCCCCCCCTTTCTCTCTTCATTTTAAAAGTTGCATCGGAGCGATGTTCCCACCACGGGCCTCCCCCTCTGCGGTGCTGGGCCTGGTAGCAGAGGGGACCCAGCAAACTGCCAGGCAGTCTAGTTGGGCCCCCGGGCTCCCAGGCACAAGGGACACACAGGCGCTTCTGGTCAGGGCAGCGTGGGGGCAGTAAACGCCAACGCTGCCAGGTTCACAGGACGGCGGAGGGGGGTGATGCGCCGGGCCCTACCGTGGCCCAAGCCCACGTGGCCCTCGCGCTTGGTCGCCACGCGGAGTCAGAGGCCTCTCTGGACACCCCCACGCGTCCCTGCCTCTGCCTCTCCCTGGTAACTGTCCTGGCTCGAGAGCCCACGCTGCACCTCTGTCTGGGGTCCACTGCCAGATCTGGCTCCTTCTGACCCCTCCTGCCTTCCAGCAGCCGGGTCCAGCCCCAGCCTCTGTCTATAACGGAGCCCAAGCAGTGTGTGAAGACTCGGTCAGGCACCATCCTGTGGTTACAAAGCCCACGGGGGACTCTTAGAAGCCACACTCATTTCTGAAAGAGCCATGGGTGCCCCTGAATGCCCTGGTCAAGAGCCTCTAAGATGCTGCCCACAGGTGGCCTGAGGGGCCACTTGCTGTGACCTCAGGCCTCACCCTGTCCGTCTGTACAATGGGTCTGCCCCCACTCGCCCCCAAAACCACAGGGCAGGGCGAGGCCCGGAGGGGAGGATGGCAGGGTCTGGGTGACATTTTCCCAGGCGCCGAGAACCGCCCAGGCAGCCAGGGCTGCAGGGAGGCTGCTGCCGCCTCTGCAAGCCAGCAGAGTGGGGCCAGGAAGGGAGGCCAGCGGGGCCTGGGCCCACAATGGCCCCTTTCTCCCCTTGCTGATTGAGACAGTTGAGTTGGGAATATTTAAACAGTTGTATATTCACAGATTGCAAGGCGGAGCCGATCACCGAGGGATGAGGTTAGACAGGATCAGTGAATAAGCAGATAGCCGCCGCTGGCTTGCCCCTCCCAGGGCTTCCGGAAGATCAGCCCCTCTCCCTCCAACGCCTTGTGCTAATTAAGCAGCCTGTTAATTGCTCCTGGGCCTCTAATGCCCTGTCATCATGCCTGTAACAGCCCCCTGACAGCAATGAGCCCTGAGCACAGGGCCCACAAAAGAGCCGGGCCCTTAATGAATTGGGGCAGCGCGGGACCTGGGTCCCCTTGGCTCCGCGCCTGGCCTGTGCCGAGCCGCACTCCGAGGGCCGGGCACCGCGGGGTCAGCTCCCCTCCGGCAAGCAATGGCACACGGTGCAGATGTCCTGTCCACAAGGCGAGGTGCCAGAGGCAGCCAGGTTCTGCAAGGGGGACCTGTTTCCTCCCCTTAAAGAAACAGCCAGGCCAGATGACACGGGACCGCAATCACAGTGCTCTGGGAGGCTGAGGCAGGAGACCCGTTAAGTCTGAGCCCAGCCTGGGAAACGTGGCAAGAACTTGTCTTAAAATTAAAAACTAAAAAACGAGCGGAGGATGCTTAGCTCCGTGTGAAGGTCCCGGGAAGAAAAAAAGAAAAGGAAGGAAGGAAGGAAAAGGGGCCAGCCACGCCCGGCTGCTGTCCTCATGGCCCTCGGGACCGGGGGTGGGCAAAGCCGTACCCGCGTCTCCCAGCGCCCTGTGTTTTCACCTTGCGGGCTCGGGGCTGAGGGGCCAGGAACAGTGTGCCCAGGCATGTGGGCCTCAGTTTCCCCCTGTTTAACCCGCAAGGGACAGTGGTTTCTGGAGAGTATGTGGAGAAGACAGGAGGGGTAAAGCGGACACCGGCGTCCGTGTTCCACGAGGAAGGCCCCACGCTGGGCCAGGCCAGCTCTGAGGCCTCCTGGGCTCAGACTCAGGGGCTGAGGGGCTGGAGACTGAGCCTAACCCTGGAACCCACACCGGGCTCCAGAAGTGCAGCCGCCACTGCCTCCTCCAAGTGTCCCCCGAGGCCCAGGGGACACGTCCTGGTCCTCTCCCCCGAAGTGTGTCCAGCAGGGAGAAGTCAGAGGCTGAGGCATGGTGTTTTGGGGTCTCGGGTTGGGCATGCCCCTCGCTGACACCTCACATCTGCCTCGAGGGCAGTGAGCTCACCCCCTTGCCACAGTCGTCCAGGCTGAGCAAGGGTCACGGTGGTACGGCTGCCAGGCGGGACAGGGACACCGGTCCCAGGG
Source organism: Ctenodactylus gundi (assembly GCA_004027205.1). Taxonomy (NCBI): domain Eukaryota; kingdom Metazoa; phylum Chordata; class Mammalia; order Rodentia; family Ctenodactylidae; genus Ctenodactylus; species Ctenodactylus gundi. The sequence goes on from PVKB01001597.1 coordinate 125,050, forward strand.
CTGCCTGACCAGGCCCTTGCCCCACCTCCCCTCCCGGGACTTGGGAAAATAGCTGGCGTGGCCCCAGCAGCCAGGCCTGGACCGAGGCCTCAGGTCTGCACAGTCCCCTGCCAGTGACCGGACAGAGCGTCACATCTGCAGGTCGCAAGAGCAGAGGGCCCAGATAAGAGCCCTTGATTGGCCCAGGCCAGACCACGGGCACGGCTGAGAAGCCAGTTATGGCTTGGAGAAACCAGCTCTCCTCATGGGGCCGCTGTGCCCAGTACCGCATCCTGAATGCCCCACCCCTGGAGTAGCTCAGTGTATCGGGAGCCTTTAATGCCCAGGGGCCACTCGCCTGGCTGCAGAGGGATCAGAGCACATGATGCTCAAAGTGGCCGAGGGGCCACTGCAGGGCAGGAGGCCCAGAGCCGCACATAATGCCCACGGCATTTGCTCTTGACAGACACACTTCGTCTGCTGTCTGCCAGTGAAGAGAGGCTGGTGACTTGCTGAGGCCCACAGCCTGCACCCTCAGATTAAGGACTAAGTCTCCCTGCACAACCACTGGGCCAGGCTTCAGGCTGGTCAGCACCAGCCACACCCTGCCCAGGGTCCCCTGGAAGCAAACAAGGAGGAGACAGGAGCCGCGCCTTCCCGCCCCACCTCCTAAGTCCAGCTGCTCTAGGCTCTGGCCCTCCATATGCCCAGGGACAGGGCACAGGTTGTACCCCGCCCCCCACACACACCCCAGCCACAGCCCCGGCAGCCTCCCCTGGGAGAGGCCTGGGCTTCCTCATCCAGCAGCGGGTTCTGCCGTCCGCACTGGAAGTGACCTCAGACGGGGCAGACATGGGGGTCCCAGGGTGGTCCCGGGATGGTCTCCGTCCACTCATGCCCGGGACAGTTTCCTCTGGGCCCCACGCAGCTCAGCCCCTCCGTGGAGGATGGCCTACTACCGCAATCAGCTGGCTTTCCTGAGGCGCAGAGGACAGACATCCCGGGGTGACCGGTGTCAACACCCCAGCCCCCAGCCCCTGTGACAGGGCCATACTGTGGGTCAGGCCTAAAGGTGAGTGGCCTGGCTCGGGTGGCAGAGCAAGACAGCGCCAGGGTCTCCAGAACTTGTCAGCGCATCAAGTACGACCGCGCGCATCTGCTCACAGCTCGAGCGCTGGCCCGGCTCCGCGGCTCAGGCTTGGCCACAAGGAACGGCGTAGCCCACACGGAAGAAGGGGGGCTGACTCCTCCAGAACACGGAGAGCCTCGAGTGCCCCCAGGCCGGGGCGCCCCGCAGGCCCTTCCTGCCCATGCTCCTCTTTCGGAAGCCTTCTCTCCTCTGCCTCCCAGTCCTGGTTTGAATTTGCAAACTGGGGCTGGTTCTCATTCCCCTGGCAGCCGCCTCCTAGGGCCCTACAGGAAGGTTCAACCTGCTCAAAGTAGGAATAAAATAAAACGCAACGGCATCTCTCCACCCCTTATTAAATTAAAAATTCTGGCCAGCAAGAGGAAGCCTAAATTTGATTTCCTCTCCGAGGCCGTGCCCAGCGCAGGGGCTGAGCCAGGAGGAAGGCAGAGCCCCGGCACTTTTTGAGTCAGGACGTTCCCTTTTTTTCACTCATATAACGGTCCTTTCTTGTCCTGCAGGCACTTGAGTTTTGTTTATTCTGCCCAAACCCTAAACTGGTCCACACAACTGCTGAACTGCCAAGGAGGGCCCGGGACTGGGCGGGTCACCGTCAAGTGGCCTGAGGGCCTCACAGCAGGGCTCTAAAAAAAAAGTCATCACGCCTGGCTTGTGAAAACCCTCGAGGCCTGGCAGAGCCAGCCTTCCCAAGCGGCCTGCGCGCCCGTGGGGTGTCTGCGCTGGGTGTCCTCAGGGCCGCTTCACCCCAGGGGCCACGCTTGGCTGCTTGGAGGACACGTAATTGCAGGGATTAGATAAAGGGCACAGTTGGGGCCAAGGTATTTGTGGAACGGACAGAAAGTCCTTGGAAGGTAAGTTCGATTTCTACCCCGCTACAGAGGGACGCGGCTGGGGCTGGGCAGGTGGGTAGGCGACGGCTTTAAGCCGGCGGAACTGGTGGTGCCACCCTCAGGCTGCACCCTCGCTCGCCCAACCTCCCCAGACACCGTGTGCAGGAAGGGGGCTCACAGGGCGGCGCAGTCAGTCCCCCTAATAAGATCCATGCTCCGCCGGGTGAGCATCTAATATGAAAGATCTGGCCGTACCCACGGCCCGCGCCCGCCCAGGCTGGGTGCAACTGAAAGGCCTTTGTTCGAGGAGATTACGGTGGGATTTGCTTTCATTTTCACAATGTGTCACTACTACATCACGGCGGCCCCTCCGCTCCTTCACGTGGCACCCAGGCCACGTAGCCCAGGGGTCTCGGCGTCCTCAGGAGGGGGTGCTGGCTGGAGGAGGCCTGCCCAGACGACCCGCAGACCTGGCCGGGCAGCCAGCAGCCCAGCTGGCCGAGGCCGAGGCCCTCCTGCCCTGCCTGGGTCCCTGAACCGGGCCCCTGTCCACCCCTCCACGGGCACAGGCTCACATCTGTTTCTCTGTATTCGGAAGCCCGTCATTTTTCACTGCTGCCCCTTGTCCCACACTTCCCGGTTCTGGCTGAGGCTGGGGCCTCGCACGGCCACATGGCAGGGCCTCGGTGGCTGTGTTACGGGCTTGCAGGGCCCCCCAGGCACGGGCTGCTCTGGGTAAACCCTCAGGCGCCAGTGCGGCCTCCCAATCGGGGCAATCTTTTCGTGCATGTGTGTATGATACAGAGGACGGGCCCAGGACCTTCACACCAAGCGACACCCCTGACCTAGGTAATTTTTAAATTTGAGACAGGGTCTCACTAAGTTTCCCAGGCTGCACCCAAACTCATGATCCTCCTGCGTCAGCCTCTCCAAGCACTAGGATTAAAGGCCTGTGCCACTGGGCCTAGCTGGGCCACACTTTTCTGAGCCCATTTTCTCCTGACAGATGGCTTTTAACACAAAAGCTGCTTTTAAAAATCAAATCGTGTTGCCCCTCTACCACCTCCAGTGTCATTTCCTTGGGCTCCGGGCCAGGGTCTTGGCCCCCAGGGGCACAGACCCCCGCAGCCAGCAGGCCCATGGCCCCGTGGCCCTCCTGCCCTACCCCCTCCCGCAGGCCTCGCTGCCCCCCAGGCCCCGCCTCAAGAGCTGGGCACTAATTGCAGCATTTTTCTGCACAGAGAAAAGAGGAGAAAACACCCACTTAGACTGTCCCAACACAACAACCTGACATGTTAAGAAGTTGGTTATATCCTGTTTCTGATCTAAACGCAGAAGGAGTTTTGTGCAGAAGCGGGAAGTCGGCCTCTAACGGTCCTGTCCCCCGCCTGGCCCCGCGCTCTGCCTGGCTGGGTCACTCCAGGGGCTGCTGCCCAAGACCCCTCCCCACAGTCCCCTCCGCTTTTACCACCAAGGTTTAGGAGCACCAGCCCGCCTGGGGCCCGCAGGCCTCCAGCGGTTGGGGGCTTCTCCTTCTTGGGGTTCAAGGGGCTTGCAGCAGATTCTTGGGAATCTTGGAAATCAAACGACCAGGCACACACCTAAAATGATCTTTCTGTGTACAAACCTCTCCCTGTTCATGAATAGGCCCACACCCATCCAGCCACCCTGTACCCGGTGTCCCTCGTCTTCAGGCTGAGCCCCTGGACATGTGGGCGCCTCTGTGAACGTGGGTGTACGCCTCTTCCTGGGTGTCTTTACACACTGCCCATTTTGCGGCGGCTAGAGGTCACTGTGAACGAGACAGCGACCCTAACCAGCTGTGCAACCAGCCGTGAGGCAGGCAGCTTCCAGACCCAGGCACAGAGGATGCGGGTACCTAAGGGGTGACAAGACACAGGGCCGGGCAAAGACGGCCTCCAGATTGGCTCCATCCCCTTAATTACAGGAATTTCAGACCACTAACTGTTGGGGCAGGCCTGTAGTCTTGCTGTCCCCCTCCTCACAGCAACTCTGGGGCCACCTGTGGAGCCAGAGGGCAGACGGACCCGCCCCAAGCCGGGAGGGCCCGTGCCCAGCCTGTCCCTGCGACCCCCCGCCAGGAGCAGGGACAGAGCTGCAGGCCCCGTGTCAGGGCTCCCTTCCCCCTGCCCTCCCCAGGCACGGGCCCCAGGTGAGGCGGGACTGTGGGTGCTGTGGGGATCTGAGGGGCCACCCGCCAGCCGTGTCCTCTCCCCCACACTCCCAGGGCACCTGATAAGCAGTGAGTACCAGGCGTGACCAGGGCAGGCTCTCAGCTTCTGCGGCCAGCTCCCGCCAAGCTCCAGCTACCATCAGGAAAAACCGTCTGTCATAAAACCTCACCAAGCACAAACCTGCCACCCCAGGTCACTCTCCTACCTCTCGCCTCAGTTTCAGGCAAGTACGGAACCATCTGGGGCACAGGCCAAGTCAGGGGAGACCCAGCATCGCTCCCACTACCATGCCAGCTACAACAGACACAGCCCAATTTTCACCATCCCTGTCACGGGCGGGGCCACGGAGGCGGCACTGTATCACACAGGCCCTGTCCCTCCAGTGGACAGGCTGCAGAGGGGCCGAGGCCGTGAGAGCCCCCAGCCCCCCACCTCCATCCTTTCAGGGAAACGACTTTCCACAACGGGGTTTGGAGAGAAGTAATTAGCAGGCCCCAGAGGGCAAGCTCGCCGGTGGGTCCCCCGCCTGGCTGTACAAAGAGCCACCGCAGTGCAGAGCCCGGTCACACCACTCCACGTCCGGCCCGTGAGGCGGGTGACACTCTCAACTCTCCTGGTGCCCAGCGAGGAGGGCCCCTGCAGCTGAGAGGTGACGTGGGGCAGGCGGCCCCTGAAAGGAGCCGGTGAGGCTTGCCAGCCCCCAGTTGATCAATGTCTAGCTAGAAGTCACAGGATCTGATCCACAAAGGCCCTCGGCATGATAGTAGCACACAGTGTAAAGGGGAGGCGGCTGGCAGAGATTGTGGAGGGTGTGGGCCCCCCTAAACGCTGCACACGCGCGCACACACACGTACACACACGCACACTCGTGCGCCCTTCTGTCCTGCCACGCAGTCTCCTTGGCAAGCCCCTAGAAGGTGGGCCGGGATTTCCAGTCCTCGATGCTGAAGGCCTCCGTCCACATGCTGCCAGGTAATGCACACACACAACACATTTGCACACATACTTTTGAATGTGTGACCCCTGCACTGGCCCAGCCCTGTGCACATGGGCCTGGGTCACGCCCTTCCCCACAGAAGGTGGACTGGCTCCAGGTCCCCCCGACACCGTCCTTTGTCAGTCCTTGCCTTGCTGTGCCCCCAGGCATGGCAGGAAGCTTCATTCTCTAAGGAAGGGCTTGAGCCACCACACTGGGAAGGTTCCAGTACACGACCCCAAGTCCAACCTCTTCTGGTCACCTGAGTGGCCCCTGTGGCAGCAAAGCCTGAGCAGGTATCCAGGAGCCCAGAGAGCCCTGCAGGCTGCTGCTTAGGGCCCAGGACGTCTAGCCTTGACCCCTGTCAGGAGCGCCTGCTTTCCCAGGGTGGAGAGAGGGGGCTGCGTGTGCGTGGGGGGGGGGGGCAGGTGTGCAGGTGTCTCCCCCTCACACACATCTGTCCGGGTGTGCACCGGGAGACGTGATGCTCAGAGATCTCATGGCTCCGCTCCCACTACAAGCTCAAGGCGGCTGTCCCTGTACTAAGTGAGAGTATTAGACTTCATGAGGACCCCTCAGCCCCCACGCCCTGCCCCACAGTGGAGATGGACAACTTCGGCGGTCATGCAGAAGCCCCCGGGAGGCTGAGGCAGGAGGAACGCAGTCCAAGGTCAGCCTGCCCAACTTGGTGGGACCTGACACAGGCATCTAAAAACAAGCCGGGGATGCAGCCAACTCGGGTTCTGCCTCCAGCACCACATGCACACACACGCACACACGCACACACACATGCACACACATGTGCACACATGCACACACATGCACACACACACATGCACACACGCATGTGCACACATGCACACACACATGCACACACACACATGCACACACGCACAGAACAGAAAACTAGAATTCGCGCTGGGGTGCGACAATACCGTTGAAGACCCCGCCTAGACCTGGGGCTCGCTGCTTCCCGGGGACACGGGAGCTGCCGGAACAGGAAGGAGGCTGACCCCCCGTGTCCTGCCAGCCCCCTCCACCACCTCAACATAGACCCTCAAACCCCTGGTTTCAATTGGCCCCATGCCTGCACGGTCTAATCCGATTTCCTTCTCCTAAAGGGGGCCGTGGCCATGACCACCGGAATGCTAGGCCAACACTCCTGGCCCCGGCTTGCCATATTTGTATTTAAAATGCCCTTGAACCTGGGCCAGCCTGGGGCAGGTCTCAGAATTGCGTATGGAGACGGGGGAACCAGGAATGAATTATCCTAGAGGATATCAGCCGGAAAGGCCATAGCTAACAACCTTTGCACTGAGATATGTAAAGGAGGGGTCCACCACGCATAAGAATCAGTGTCCTGCCAGACGCCCCTAATCCTAACCCTTCACGTGGTGCCAGGGGAGCAGCGCTACCCTCACCCGCACGCTGGGGCAGGGCTTTGCGGGTGCTGAGCCCTGGTCCGGCAGTTCAGGTTCTCTCTCTGCATTTTCAGGACAGACTTGGGGCTGGGACTGCCGATCTACCCACTCCAGGGTGAGAGTTGTGGCGGTGGGAGCAGGGCCTGGGCTGCGGCCCAGTTCGGTAGGAGCCAGGGGTGCCAGAGAGAAGGCTGGTCCCTGGGTGTGCGTGCAGGCTAATGGGATACAGCACAGACCTCTTCCTCGGCCCACAGGTGAGGCCTGCTGAGGTCCGTGGCTCCAGGCCAAGGAACCAGCCTTGGGTAGGGCAGATCCAGCAAGAACGCAGAGAGGAGTAGCCTCTACTCCCACCTGGGGTGGCCTTATGGCCAGGGAGACCCTGACCATTACCTGGCCAGAGACTGGGTAGCCAGTGGCCTGGGCCTCTCCCCCGTGGTGAGCCAGCCACTCCACCTCGCTGCCTCCCATGCCTGCGGGAGAACACTGAAGCCACCACCCGTGTCCCCTGTCAGCCACAGCGCCTCGGCCCTTGCTGCCGGTGGGGACCTCCATGGGTCTGGCCTTGACCTCCCGGCCCCCGACTAGGCCAGCTCAGTCCAGGTGAGGACCCCTGACCGCACATCTGCCTGGGTTTGGCACCGGCTACTGAGCCCAGCCCTCCACGTGGCTGCCTTGAAGCGCCGTCAGAAGATGGGGCCCTGCTGGCTCCCACGAAGCTACCAGGCACTGGACAGGAAGCCACAGCGCAAGTCTCGGGCCACTAGCGACCCTACAACTCACACCCTGGCCGGAGAGGAAGCAGGAGGTGGGTGTATGGTGGAACAGGGGCAGCTAGAACTTCACCCCACGAGCCCCCCAGCCGCAGTCTGGGGCCACCTTGCCCTCAAACCCGGCCTGGTCCCGTCACTCGAGCCCCCCCACCCCCACAAGGCACTCCACTTAGTCATCAGGGCAGCTGTGCCGGGCAGCGTGTGCACAGAACACCACTGATTCCCTTTGTCCACACGGTGCTGTGCCCTGGCCCCACTCTCCCGCCTGATGGAATATTGATCCTCGGGTGCAAAGTTCAGCATGCCGCTGGTCCAATCGTCTGGGCCGACACAATCCGCCATTTGTCATCTCCCCGCCCTTCGGGGCTTACTTGGGAGCGGGGGTATTCGCTTTACCTGCTACTTTCCAAGCCTCCTACCCTCTCCCTGATGGGCGCTAATGAGGCCGCCAGGTCCTCTCAGTCCCTCCATCCGATGCTGAGTTCTGAGGTCTGAGCAACAGGGTCCTGGGAGCTCCAGTGTGCCAGCACCAGCTGGAGCTGGGGCTTCACCTGTGCCATCCCAAGGCAAGCACGTGCCCCCCACCAATGGACCCAGCAAGTCCGATCACTGGGGGCGGCGCAGGGTCACACAGGCTGGGCTGAAAACTCCGATGCGCTGTCTGACTACAAGGGCTACGTCCTAGGCACTGGGATATCTTCCAGCCAGGGCTGGGGGCACCCAGGGGCATGGCTGTGGCATAAGAGCACGTGGCACTTCTCCTCACGCGAGGGGCCTGAGCCTCAGTTCTAACTCTGTCCCACCCCTCACATGTAGAACTCTGCCTACTTGATGGCTGGTTTGGGGTGCCAGTAGACTGGGCTCCTGATCAGAGATTAGTCTATCTGCAGCAAGGAGGTAGCCTGCTCTCTACAGGTGTGAGCATGAGTGTGTGTGTGTGTGTGTGTACACATTCATGCATGCATGCATACATGTGTGTGCTTTTGTGGGGTGCACATATGTGTGCACGCATGTGTATGCATGTGCAGGGGTGCATCTCTGTGCCTGTATGGGGTACACCTGTGTGCATGGAGGTCATGTTGTGTGTGTGTGTGTGTGCATGTGTGGGGTGCATCTGTGTACCTGTGCGGAGAGGCATGTACACACATGTGCATGGATATGTGTATACGGATATCCCTATGTGAACACATCACCAACATCTAAACCCAAATCTGCACTGGCAATTTTGCACCTGAGACTCCTGTTCACAGCGCTTGTGGGTGACACAGTTAAACGGGACGGATGGGGACAGCTCCAGAGTTTGTCCCTCAGCATACTGTTTGTCTACAAAGAAAAAAAGAGATTAGGAAATATTCTCAAGGAAAAATTCAGGTCCTGTGGCCTCAGAGGTCTTTGGCAGTGACGGGAGCCATGAAGGTGCCGCCAGCACTTGTGGCCAGAGATGCTGCTCAGCCCCTCGCAGCACGCAGGTTGGCTCCCGGCACTGGAACCCCCAGGAACAAACCCAAGGTCCCAAGGTGCGGGGGCCCAGGGCTGCTCCAGCTCACACCGCCCGGGCCCAGGGCCTTGTGCCCGCCCTCCGCCCCCTAGGGTGAGTGCCTGACTAAACCTTGGGTGACCTGCCCTCGGCACACAGCTTTCAGGGGACCTGGGTTGGAGGGGCCCCTCAGTGGCCAGGGACACGGTACCCGGCCTAGATCCTCCGGGTCCCGTCTCACCCTCAGGAAAGATAGGCTGGCCATGGCCGGAAGGGGCACTCCGTACAATCTGGACACTCAGGCCACACCCTCATGGGTCTCCTGACACCCGTGCCATCTCGAGTCATGCCCCCATGCCAAATTCCCTTCCCTAGCGGGCAATAAGCCCCCAGCTCTCCAGATCTGCTCCCAGGCGACCGGGGCTGGCACACCCAGGCTTTAGCGACATCTGATCTCTGTTCCCATAACTGGCCCCTGCGCACATGTGACTCAGTTGTCCCCCAGTTCCATTCCCAATGCCCTTCTCCAGAAAGGGGCCGGGGCACGGAACCCAGTCCATACTGTGCGGCCTCTAAGAGGGGTTCTGACTGGGGGAGCTGCAGATCTCAGATGGGCTTGCCCATGGAAGTGTGACTTTCCCATTAGCTCACAGAAGCAAGCCCAGGCCCAAGAGCAGCTGACCAGCCGTGGGAAGCCCCCACCCTGGCCCCAGAAGGCCCTGGAACCAGGAAAGTCCTCAGATGCGGCATGCCTCTGGGAGGAACCGCAGCCTGAGCTGCAGGTTGCCAGAGCTGCCGGCAGCAAAACCTAACATCCAAGCAGAGCCGGTGAGTCCAGGCTGGACCCACAACAGAAGGTGGTTGGTCTGTGCCTGCAAAGCACAGGCCTGTGCGGACAAGCAAGCCCCCTCCCACGCCCCAGTCTGCACGCCACGCAGGAGGGAGCCGCCTGGCGACGCTTTGCTCAAGAGAAATTTTCACAGCAGCAAAATCACATCTGCGACGGGGCAGGCAAATGCCGAGGCCAGGAAGCCGTGGACCCGAATGGACAGCGGTGGATGGTGGCAGATGCTCGGGCCTGGGATTTTAACATTTCTCACACGTGGGAGCCGGGGGACAAAGATGGAGCTTTATTCTCTTCCTGTGCCCTTTGTCACCCTCCCCAGGGGCTGTCTAATCCCTGACCCAAGTTCTCCTCTCTAAATGAACACAATTTTTGGCATTCCCATCTAAAATTCACCCCCCACCCCCCAAAAATTAAGCGGATAAAAAGGAACTTCTGGAGTTGGCGGACAGGAGTGTCACTGGAGTCTATTCTCCTTACTTCCCACCTAGATAAGATCTTAATCACAGCCCCCAAATTATCCGAGCTGACATTTGTCAACGCCCGTCACCCGCGCCGCCCGCGCCGGGCCATCAGCCTCCCTTCCTGCCCTCCCTCTCAATGGAAGTTAATTTCGAGGACATGATTTATCGGGCCGGGGAGCGGCGCTGAGGCGGCCCACCTTTTCAAAGGGCGGGCGGGGAGTGAATTATCACGGCGCTGTCCAGTGATTGGGTTCCGTGGGGGAAGAGAATAGACTGCAGGATGTCGCCTGACGCGGTGCTGGGCCTTTTCAGCCCAGAGGAGAAAAGATTAGGCCTCTGACGGCGGGCTGACAGGCGGGCTGGGCAGCAGACAAAAGGCCGCACCTGAAAGCCGGAGGGACGGAGGCCCTGCCCCAGGGGTGTGTGCCCCGCCCCGGCTGCTGCGGTGCCCGCTGCCCCCACCTCCCGGCCCTCCCTGGCTCGCTGCCCCTCGCCCTCTCCTCCTTCTTCCTCCCTTTCCCTTCCTCTTCCTCTTCTCTCTGCCCTTTCTTCCCGCACCCCCTGCCCTTTCTCTCTCCCCCCTCCCCACAGCCATTTCCAGAAGAACCCGCCCCCGTGTGGTGTGGTCCACAGTCTCCCCCTCTAGTCCACCCGGCACTGCCCCCCCGCCCCACCCTAGGGAGCACGCGCAGGCTTGGGCAGACACGCCCCACCAAGAGGGTAGCAGAAGACACGGCCTGCCCCTTCTCCAAACCTCTGGGAGGACTCGGCAAGGCAGGCTGGGCGCATGGGCACAGGGTCCATCTGGGGGCACCAAGGACCCGGGGCAGAGGGTGGACCAAGACTGAGATCGGTGGAAGGGGCGGGCAAGGACCAGCCCCAGAGGCTCCCCTGGGGAAGCCTAGGCCCCTGCAGGCCTGCAGGGGGGGGTGTGGTTGCAGCCTCAGAGGCCAAAAAGCTTGCCTCGCTACCACCATTTTCCCCATGACCTTGCGCGGTAGTCTCCGCCTCCTACTGTCCGCCCCAAATGTCGGCAGAGGCAGGGAGGCAGCAGCTGCTCCCATCTCGGGCGTGTGACCCCACGGCCCATGGATAGTACACGCCCCACAGTCCCTGGACCCCCGGGCTTCCATGTTCAGGACCCCAGGACGCCACAACGCAGACACAGATGAGGGAAGAGGACCCCGCAGCCGGCCGCCACAACACCCGCTGGAGAGACACCTTCTGGGTGGATCTGCACCGATCTGGGGGAAGAGTCACTTCAGATGCACCTGTAGTCACTAAAATACACCCACTTTGACATCAGGCGCAGCCGGCAGAGCAGGCAGCCGTGGCCACAGCAGTCTAGAGACTCCCCTGAAGGGAAAAAGGGGTGTCCTGCAGGCCTGTCCCGCCTGCTCCACCTCTGCCCGCGCCACTTGCCCCACATGGGACCTGCCCCAGGCATTCTCAGAGCAGCTGTCCCCGTGGCCGGCAGAGGGACGCAGGCTCCGAGGCAACTGTCACGGTCTCCAAGGTGGCCCGGGTCCCCGCAGCCTTCTCGGAGCGGAGGCCGGGGGGAGGTGTCTACGTGCCCCACGATGCTCTCCCTTTCTCTTTCCCCCAGATGACCACATCCCTGCAGTTTCCAGGTACCCAGGGTCCCGGGGGTAGAGCCACGGGAAGGGAAGGCTAGGGCTCTGGAAGCCACCAGGACGTCACAGGCTCCGGCCCCCTTTCCTACCTCAGCCCCTAGATCCCAGGCGCCGGAAGGGCTGTGAGCCAGGACCCGCTCCCGGTGGGTGGCTGGCAAGTCCCATCCCGGGGCTGCAGGGCTGCATTCACAGCTTCTATGTCCCCTGGGCGTCAGGGGCTGAGATGGGAAGCGAAACTGTTCTGGGGAGACGGCTCTTCCAGTGGTTCCTGGGCAAACAATGACTATGGCATGGCCTCTGGGGCAGAACACAGAGCGCAGGACCATGGGCCGGGCATCGGACTCCAGGACGCGCCAGGGCCCGAATACCCCGGCCCTACTGCCGCCCGGATGAACAGGCAGCGCTCACCGACCGTTCTGCTCCCTGCCCTAGCGGGGTGCGGTTCCCTGACGTCTGCTCAATTAATTCTTGGCTGCGGCCCTGGTCTAATGGCCCGTGAGGCTTCCCTAGGGCCCCCGGGAGTGCTAAGTAGTAGACAGTTATTAAAAGACAGTTGACTTCTGGGAGCCCTGAGAGATGAATCGTTTAGCGTCTGTTCAGGGAGCTGCACTGGGCAGCGACGGGAGGAGGGGAGCCACCACCCCGCGGGGCCTTCGTGCACACGCCTGTCTCCCGGAAGGGGCATCCCCTGGGCCGATGGTAGAACAACAGTAGTGGTGATCAGTGCACCTGGGTCTGGTAGCACCGGCCTGTAACCCCAGCACGGGGGCCTGAGGTGGGAGGACACAGCCTGGGCAACTCGGTGACTTAGAGAGATCCTGTCTCAGAAATAATAAAAGGAAATAAAAAATAAAAAAATAGGCTGGAGATATGATATAAAGGCACTGGACTCCATCCTCAGTATCACAAAATAATAATAACAAGCTCAAGTCCATAGAACTCAGACACTTAGCCCCAAGGTAAGAAACCCTGTACCCACCCCCTGCCGAGATAAGACAGACCCCCGTAGCTGTCCGAGGTGACCACACGGCACACGCCTGCTTTTTGACACGAGACATTTACAATTTTCCAACATCCTTCGGGAGGTTCCCTCTTGCAGCAGCCCCAGGTCTGCCACGGGCCGTGAAGTCTAAGTGGAGAGCTGGCGTCTCGCGCCCTGTCTCCACTCTTGCGACAGCAATGGCCTCCTCCCCCACAGTCTGGGTCCTGGAGGGATCTCCACTGCCAGATCAGTGAGTGCAGCACGAGGTTGTGCGCGCGGCCCTGGGTTCAAGCCTCAAGGGAATGGTGTCAGTCTCTGCTTCTTGGTCCTCTCTACCCGCCCTCCCAGGAAGGCATCAGCGTTCCGCAGTGTAGATGGGGGCAGCAGCAAGGCTAATTCCAGGGGGGCCCTGCTGCAGCGGCGTGGGCCCCAGTCTGACCAACTGGCCGTGGGAAGACCCAGGAGGCTCTCAGACTAACCCCAGCAGGTACGTAGATGTTGACTATCACAGAGGTGACACTGCGATTCCTTGGTGACATTTTAGATCAAAAATACCACCACTTCCTCTCGGTAAATCAGGCAGGATGGTGGCTACCTACACAGCTCATGAGATAAAGTGAGATCCTGCCTCACACCACAGCACAAGTTCACCATGGAAGGATTAAGGAATTTACATGTGAGAAGCAAAACTTCAAGAACGAATTAGATGTGTTCCTATAATTCCAGTACTCTGTGGATTACAAATTTCAGCCCAGCTTGGGCAACTTAGCAAACTAATGAAATTGCGTCTCAAAACAAAAAACAAATGAACAAACAAAAGGGCTGGAAACATAGCTCAGTGAGAGACCTGGGTTCAACCCTCGGTATCAATATTGGGGGAAAAGAGGGAGGAATGACAGAAGATTTTTACCTGGCGATGTGGCGGGAATTATTACGTAAGACACAAACACCCTCAGCACAAAAGATGCACTGGTAACTCCTGGCTACACGCACCCTTTCCTCACGCCACCAGTGTAGAATTCCAAACTCCATGTGCCATGGTAAAGCGAACCACGGTATAAAACTGAAATATTTAAGAGCATCGAACGTGTGTCGGAAATAAAGAATGTTCGTGGTCCATTCTGTCAGAGAGCAGGGCTCCCCGCTACCAGCCACCCTGGCGCTGTGCCCTGACAACCCAGGTCCACACTGCCCCCTGCTAGGCAGGAGCCACACTGTGTAGGGCATGTTGGGAGTGTCCTGCCCCAAGCTTGACCCGTGGAGACCACCAGAGGGGGAGCCTGGCAGACTCCAGGAGAGCAGGTCCAGACCTGGAGCCGAGTGAGCAAAGGCCAGGGCCTGGGGCCGGCGCCCCGGGGAGGTGGCCAGGGTTTGGCCCCCAGATTTCTCAGGGATCATGTGTCTCCCTGACAAGGGGAGGTGGTTCCAACGTGTTAGTCCAGCGGGGAGGACAATGGAGACGAGAATCCACCTTGGACGCCTTCCGTAATTATAGGGCTTCTTACAGGGCTCACCACAAACACGGCCACCGGGAAATGGGCTGAGACGGGAAAGTGAACCAGCAGGTGCGTTGAGAAGAGGCTGCTGTTAGGGGGATCGGGGCTCCCTGTTGAGCATTAAATGATATATACTTAAGGGATTGCTCTATTTACATTAGAATTAGCTGTGCAGACTGACACCAAGGGACTGCTGGCTTCCAAATCCTGAGCCCGGTAATCCCTCCCTAAGCCTTACACGCTAAACCACCTGGGTACAAGATCATGCGTCTGGACTTCCCAGGGCTTGGCCCATCCCCAGAGGGACTACAGCCTTCACCCCTGGATGCAGGCAGGGCTATCTGTAGCCCACCAGAACGGTCCCCCAGCACCAGCAGGGCAGGGACACGGACAGGGTAGGGTTCAGGGAACCCCAGGGCCAATTCAAGGCCCTCCCTCCACGGCAGCTCTGGGCACTGTGTCCGCTCACCTGCTGGCTGGAGCAGCAGAGCCTACCGCCACCATGCATGGGGCTCCTACGCCCTCTGTGGCCCCAGGAACAAGCTGCCACAGGGCCACACCTGCCCACCTGAGATAGCACTGATCCCTGACAGGCCTGGTTGATCCCACCCCTGCTGACCCCTGCACCAGCCCAGCAGCAGGCGGTGCTGGCCCCACCATGCCCACGTGGGCCCTGCAGGTTTCTCCGGTGCCAGTCCTGGCCAAATGGACAGAGACCAGGGTGCCCTCCTCCCCTACACACATGCCCTCCCATCTCTACCTCCCAAACACGCCCCTCGACACCCTCCTGCTTGCTGCCCTCTCCCAGTTGGCCCCGCATTCCCACAGCCTCCACTCAGGTACATCCTGGTCTATTCCCTCCTAGAAGCAAGTGACATCTCACAAAAGGACAGGCTCACTCGCTGCCTCACTGTGTAGGAGCCCTCTCATAACTGGGGGTGGGGGGGGGCCACCCACCTTGGGCAGGCCCTCGCCTCTGTACCCCACCAATGGCCTGGGTCCATGGCCTGCCTGTTCTGGGCTCTTGGCCTCTGCACCTGCTGCTGCTTCCCTGCCTCTCTGGGTCCATGTCCCTCCCTTGAGTCCAGTTTGATTGTCCCCCAACTTATCCAGCTAATCTCTGCACAGTCTTTGTCACCCTCTGGCACACGCACATCTGGCAGACCTGGTCACCCACTATGGGGGTGGCTCTATCTGGAAGACACCCTGTGGCCATCCGCTCCACCCCGCATGACGCGAGCTACTGTGCTCGGTGAGGAATGTGAGCTGGGGACGGGAGGGGGCCACCCCAGGCTCTTGCTGGCCTGGGTCCTTCAACAGGAAACCGGACACAGCAACTTCCAGAGGGCTGGGCCAGCCTTGTGGGATGCAATCATCCTACCCCACTAGTGGGGAGCAGGGGCGGACCCCCAGGCTCGCTGAGGATGGCTGGAGTTGGGTCAGGAGAGCTGTGGGGCTCTGTACCCTCAGGCAGGGCAGCACTGGGCCCTGGTGCCCCGGGCATCTCCCAGGGTCCTGTCCTAGCCAAGAGAGGCAGGGGAAGAGGCCGTACCCAGAAGTCGCCTCCTCCGGCCCCTTCTAGAAGGACCAGAGCCAGCTCTGGAGTGGCCAATTAGCATGCTGCTTGTGGGCCGAGTTAGGAATGTAATTACTGCAGGAGGCAGAGCCTGCCCGAGGAATGCATTTTGAAGGTTACCATAGGAATCCGCGGCCTATTCACCCCCTCAGTACTAATCAGTCATAAGGAAAGGATTGGGGACCGGCTGGAGGTTACCATCTGATGACACGCTGGGAACAAAGCCCTCTGCACTTGCTCCTTAACCCTTTGGGGTCCAGCGCACTGACCGGAGCAGGGGCCCTCTGAGTCTGGTCACGTCCAAGCACACGGTTTCCACTGTTTTTGGGAGCCGTGGGGCCGGCAAATGGCAAGGGTGGAAGCTGGCCTAGGCCAGGCGCTTGCCGGATGCTAAGGGCTGGGCCAGAAGGACATGGGCCACCACACAATGATCCAGGGAGGTGGACAGGCCCTCGACCCAGGCTCAGGGGGCTGGCGGCAACACAGGGCCTCACCTGAGCGGAAGCCCCCGGGGCCAGGAGGGCAGAGGGCAGAGGCCTCCGCTGCTTGGGAAAGGCCCTGTGTCCCCAAGGCGGCGGCCAGCAGTGGGCGTCCTTACTCTCCTCCTTCCTGGGCAGTCCCGACGGGCCCCTCTGGTGACACTGTCCTCGGCGACTCACCCTCCCATCGCGGTGGGCATTCACCTCTTGTCCGTGTGTACCATGAACACCGATCAAGCACCTACTGGGTACCGCATGCTGCTGGGGTTTTGGGATGCAGGAGCCCCCAACCAGAGGGGTCCACAAGGAACAGGTGACTCGTGGAGAGGACGCTCTAGGCTCTGAGGAAGGCTGTACCGAAATGCGAGACGGGGAGGAGTCTAACAGGAAGAGGAGGCCACAGTCCAGAGCCAAAGAGTCAGAGAGAAGGCAGAGCCGAGTCCCGGGCCCCACAGGACCAGTTCCCGGGGGCCTCCGGGGCAGTAGCTTGGCTTGCTGCTGTCCCCCCAGCTAGACTGAGGATCCCTGAAGGCTGCCTTGGGTTTCGAGCAGCTGCCATCTGTGGAGCCCATGCTGTGCCAGGGCCCTGCTCCTGTCCACCCCAGGGCTGCCCGACAGAGACAGCACACCGGCGACCATCCACAGGAGCCCCTGTGCAAGCCTCTCCAGGCCCTTCCGGGTCCTTCCAACATCATCCAGACCCGCCTGGCACTCTCTAGCCCCTGCCCCTACAACAGTTCCTAGCCGCCTCTGCACAGCCCATATTCCCCTCCGGAGGCGGCCTCCTGGGTCCCCACAAAGCTGCTTGTTAGCTGGAGCTCAGAGAGGCTGGCGGGGGAGAGCGGGCACTCAGGTCCCGAGCCACGCTGTTCTCCACAGACCTCGGGGGACCCTGTCTCCGTGGGAATCCGCCATTCAGCCGGTGGCTCGAGCCACTGTGCCATCAACGCGCCTTTGCCCAGGCCCGGAAAGCAGCAACTCGGGGAGGGAGGCAATTTGTTTGTGAATTTTGCCCTTTGTTATGGAAAGCTGTTGGGTTTTAAAAAATTGTAAAGGTTTGAACCGTTAACTCCCAGGGTAGTCCCGCCCTGTAGATGGGGAAGTTTGTGGATGTGTTTATTTCTTTTAAAAAAAAAAAATACAGAATTGATGTTAAGTAGCCGTATGCAAATTTCCTGGGGCCTGTTGATTTCATTCTCTTGAAATCTTATTGAAAGGGATCAACCCCACAAAAACAGGGAAAATTGTGCACTCCAGCACAGCCCTGATTTCCATGGATGCTTCCCGGCTCCAGGCCGCGTTCCACAGCCCAGTAGCCTTTCAGAAAAGGCGGTTGGTGTCCAGAGCGGATTTCTCGCCCCTCCTGCCCTGCTCCTCTGCCAGGAACCGCCGGGAGGCCCTGGCCGCTGGAGGGCTCCTGAATCACCCTTGGGGCCTGGGCACTCCGGGGGCCCCTGGCAATCCCAGCTCTGACTGGTATCCCAATGAGAAGAGGCAGAACACAGATGGACATGGGAAGATGACAGACAGACACAGGGCAAGGAGGCGTCTCCGCACTGAGGAGGACGTAACAGCCCACACCACCATCTTAGGTTCCAGCCTCCCCAACCAGGAAGGCTAATGTCCAGGGTGCCATCTGGGTGGCGCAGGTCCAACTCAGGCTGGCAGAAAGGTGGAGGGCCCAGGGTCCCTATCTTCCTGCCACCAGGAAGTGGAGGGTGTGGTAAAATTTGGCACTCGAGAATTGGGGGCACTTGAGATTTGGGGACATTCAAGACCCAAGGTCATGCCAAGACCTCCCACACAAAGCCTGGGGTCTCCAGCTGTACCCAGAAGAAGGACTGAAAGAGGTGGTATCTGAGAACACACTTGGACCACTGCCACGCAACTGTGTGATTGTGGGGAGGGCCCGAGGGCCACCAGCAGGTGGCTGAGCACGCCCTACCCTCCCGAGAGTGCTGCCAGGCCCAGGCCACACAGGCTCTGCCCTCTGCACACGGTCGCCTTCTTTTTCTTTCCCTCTCTTTTGCTACTGAGGATTGAACTCAGCAACTCCACACTGAGCTATACACCTGATGATTCACAGCTTTTGAGATAGGGTCTTATCGAGCCAGTGAGTTGTCCAGGCTGGGCTCAAACTTGCCATCCCCCCGCCTCAGCCTCCCGAGTATGGAGATCCCAGGCCTGTACTGCCAGGCCTGGCTCACACTGCCACCCCTGACCAGCTCTTGGGAAAGGCTAGCGTGGTAATGAGGCGACAGTGTGGGCCCCTCAAAGGTGCGGCCGGAGGGCTTTGCACTGATGGACATCCTAGAGCCAAGTCTGGACCCGGCGCACGGCCCTGACAGGTGCTGCCCGGGTATCGGAGGCCAAATGTTAGGGCGTTTGGCGCCCAAAAGTCCAGTCTGAGCAAGAGTAAGTATCCTGCCCGGAGGTCTGCGCGACGGAAGAGGCTCTGAGGTGTCACCGTGCAAACACAACCCCAGCCCTATTCCTGACCACCCACCCCGAGGGGCCTCTGGTGGCAGCCTTGGCTCCATCAGCACCTGTGTGCCTGGCCACGGCTCCGA
This sequence comes from Ctenodactylus gundi, assembly GCA_004027205.1. Classification (NCBI taxonomy): domain Eukaryota; kingdom Metazoa; phylum Chordata; class Mammalia; order Rodentia; family Ctenodactylidae; genus Ctenodactylus; species Ctenodactylus gundi. Next base: position 143,890 of record PVKB01001597.1, read on the forward strand.
ATCTCCCCAGGGAACCCAGAAGGGACGGCTGGAAACAGGCTGGTGCTACGTCCCTCCACTCCAGTCTCCCCCGTGTGTGTTTGGGGGGGGGGGGAGGGAAGCCTGGCCCGCCTCCACTGGAGTGCTCACGTGGCCTGGACTGTGGGCTACCCTCAGAGAACTCTGTGTTCTCCGTCTCTGGCCTGGGACCCTAGAAGCGCTGGTCCAGGCTGTGAAGGCAGGCAGGACTGGAAAGGAGTCCTGCAGCTAGGAGTATCAGAGAACCACAGGAAAGGTGAAAGGAGCGAGGGGTGGCACCTGCGAGCGGGGCCAGCAGTGGCCAAGCCCAGCCCAGGGCTCAGCTGGGACACGGGAGCTGGCAGGGGTCAGGACGCAGAGACAGCCTCGTTTCACCCTGACCCTGAAGCCACTGCACACAGAAAGCTTTCTATGACGCTGCCTTTTGCTGCCTGGACCTGCCCAGGGACTCCTGCTCACCCGGGAGGCTCCCCACGTTCCCTGCTCTCTGGGACCCTCCCCTGGTGACTTCCAATTCTGCAGGCCTGGAGCGAGACCCCACAGCTTCCCAGCTCCTCCATGGGACAGGCAGAGGGATGGGGTGAGGGGAGCCCACCCTCCTTCCGAGTCTGCCACTGCCTTCGCGGGCTCGCTGTGTCCCCGACGGCCGTCGAAGGTGCCGGGCCGGGCCGTCCCGAGCCTGTGGTGTGGCAGGCCATTCAGCACAGATAAGCCCCTTTAGAAACAAGGGGGGATTTAATTCAGCGCCTGAGTGACAGCACGAAGATTTATCCCCAGGCCAGACAATACAGCCCTGGGCCTTTAATCTCCCCCAGACAATGCCGGGCCTCTGGGCCCTCGTCCCAGGCTTTCCCACGATGACTGGTGATTAGCGAGGTGCGCTGGATGGGAGCCACTATCTCTCGAGGAGGCGTGTGGGGTGTCCCCCGGGCCGCGGGAGGACAGGAGGCTGAGCTCAGGACACACAGCCTCCAGTCACCAAATCATGCCAAGGGAGTGCAGCCCTGTCCTGGTGTCCAGCGCCCACGGCAGGTGGGATATACCTGAGGGGAGGCGCTGCCTGTCTCCCAGTGTCCTAACATCCTGCAACAGGCTCCCGGCCAGTGACAGCCGCAACAGGGCGGAGCGCCACTTAGCAGAGCGCCTCCCCTCCCAGCCACCTAGCCTTGGGGGGCATCAACGCAGTCACGGTGACCACCTATCACTCCTCCCTCAGGACCCCCTGGTCCTTCCTGCTCATGCTCTGCTGCCTGGAGGGAACAGGACGCCAGAAGCCCAGGTCTTCACACCTCCACGGACACCTGCGGTGACCAGCACGCCCCGCATGGACCGTGTAGGCGTCTCTCTCCCTTGTAGGAAGTCTACGGGGCATCTCCCCACAAGCACACGGGGGGGTACGGATGGAGACTTGGGGGTGGGAACCTCTGTGGGAACCCAGAGCACCCTGCAAGATGAACCGATCAGAGAGAAGCAGGGATTCCATGGAGCTGGACTCCTCCGGGCCTGTGAGACACTCGCGATGTCCAAGAGGGCCCTGCCCCAGGAAGGAGGGTGACAGGGCCCGCGGAGCACACGTGACCCCAGCCAGGGCTGTGCTGCCTGCCTGCCTCATTGTATTGCAACGGCCAGGGCCATGGGGAGCAGGTCTCCCCACCGTGTGTGTGAGCGTCTCCACCCCGGGTGGGGGGTGTCTGCATTCCCTGCCAAGTAACCGAGACGCTTCGCTCTCCGCAGGGACACTGGGCACCTGCTGCCCTGGGCCCGGGCCCAGCCCATGTAGCCACTGAGTCCCGGGGTGCCCCGGGCCCATCTCTTCCTCTTCTATCTCCCCCACACGTGGCTCCTGGGCTCACCAGGGTAGAGCGGGGGGTCTCTAGACTGGCCCAGGTGGTGCAGGGAACACAGACCTGCAGAGGACCCCTTGGGTCCCATGGCCCACCTGGGACACTATACTCCCAGGTTCTGCACACCTCCCCCCACCCCACGCCGAATTCTGCTACAAAGGAGTCCAGGACCTCTTCTCCTCCCCGAGAGAAAACCCGTATGCGGGGGCCAAGTCACTGCTGACCAGGTGTGTTGCTTTGGCCTGTACCCCAGCTGCAGGGCTGGGGGGACCAAAGCCCCTTCCCACCCTGGTTTCTCTCCACAAACCTTAAATAAAAGAGACAGTTCCCACGGAGGGAGGATGACGGCATGGGGGACAGAGTGGCCTCCAGTTGCACCCCCAAGAGGAGCACAGAAGAGGTAAGTGGCAGCTAGAGCTGGGGAGGCCTCAGGGGCCACGGAGCGGTGGCACAGGTGCCTCCCCAGCACGAGACAGAGAGGGAAGAGAGGCAGCCCTGCAGGTGAGACCCCCACCCAAGACAGGGCTTCAGAAGGCAGAGAAGGGGAAATGTGAACCCTATGACCCTGCCTGTCCGCCTTGCCAGCAGGTGGCTCTAGCCATCCCTGGGGGCCCACGGGGCAGTGCTCGGCAGCCACAAGTTTCCAGTTCTCCGAGCGGGCAGAGCTCAGGGTACGGGGCCCTAACCCTGCCAGGCCAGGTATCCCTTGCCCGGAGCCACCTCATCCAGCCTCAATGCACAGGAGTCTCGAAGCCAGCGCCCATATGATCTGTTTCCACCCGGATCCTCCGGCCCCTCTTGGCCTGCTGGAAGATGTGGACAGAGCGAGCCCCCACCCCCACCCGCTCACCCCGTCACCCCGCACCGCAGCGGCCAGTGTCCCCCCATTTCATAGGAGGTACGATCTTTACAAGTTTTCCTGTCAGCCACTTTCTATACAGCTGTCCCCTGGAGGCAGGAGGGAAGCTTCCTCCAAGCTCTCCGCAAGACATTTTCCTGTCTCCGTGTCTAGTTGTGGGCTCAGGGCTCCCGCACGTCTGGGGACCACATGGGACATTGTAGAGCACCCAAAAAAATCCAGAGAGCAGGGCCACGCCACAGATCTGCCCCTCAACACTGGCCACAGCGGCCAGCCCATGACCCTCCACCCCCTGGTGTTAGGGAGCCAAGGCCAAGAGGGGCACTATGGGGCCAGGTGGGGGGTACCCTCCTACCTCTGCAGAGGTGCGCGCAGATGTCACTGAAGCCAAATGCCTTCTGACCTATCTGCCTGCATCCCCCTGGACAGCAGGGGGATCAGCACCCACATCTTGAGGGGTCTCCCTCTGGTCTCGTAGGAGAGACCATGGAGCTGGGTCTACACGCTGAGGACACACTGAGAAATCTCTCCCCATCTGGGGCAGGCTCGGGGCCACCACTCCTGCAGGCAGAGGCGCCTGGCGCTACTCAGGGCAGATCAGACCCCGGTGCCTAGGGGCAAGGCCATGCCCAGGCCTGGGGAGCCCTGAGGTGCTGGGAAGCCCCCCCACTTAGTGCTCACCAGGTCCCCCTAAGAGGAGGAGGAAGGTCAGGCCGTGCTGGGGCTGCAGCTGGGAGTGGAGGGGAAGCAGCAGCCGCCACAGGTCTCTCCCCAGCGCTCCCCCATTCCCTCCGTGCCCCTGGAGGGGCTTCTGCTGCACTGAGTCCTGCCCTGGTACAGCCTGTGCCTCCGGATCTCCCTACAAGGGGCCAAGCACAGGTGCGACCAGCCCCCAACACACCTGGACTATTCCAGGGGCAGAATCGCAGGAATCCTCCCCCCACCTCCCGCCTCCAGGGCTGAGAACTAGCAGCGTGGCCAGGTGCTTGCAGCCTGGTCCCTGGGGGGCTACCAAGGTGGAGGCACTGGGGCCGGGTTCTCTGGGGAGTGGGAAGGGGTAGAGGTGCCGCAAGAGCCCCTCGTCCGCACAGGCAGCCAGAACCAACTCCCGACCAGCCCCTACCAACACGTGACTCAGCATGACACCCGTTACCACGGACCAGGGAACGGCCAGGTGGATGCCATCACTCCCGCCCTGTTGTTAAGGAGACAGACACAGAGAGGCTCAGAAGCACACCCAAGGTCACACAGCCAGCTAAGGACTCGATGCCCACAGCTCTTTAGCCCTGCCTGGAGACTTCCTGCAACCATGGCACCCTGAATTGCTCCTTCCCCACCTGGAAAAGGGGTCATGGCTCTCACCCCCGCTCCAGCCGAGCATCTGGCACGTGGCACAGAGGGCACAGGGCCCCAGTGCCCCAGGGGGGTCTGTCGGACATGCCAGGGTCTGGTGGCCTCAGCCTGGGCAGTCTGGAAACAGTACCAAGCCTTCAGCAGCATGGCTTATCCCTAGGGTGGCAGCAGCGGCCCCAGTGGGGGGCAGCGACGCATCTCCTAGGAGGGGACGCAGAGCCCAAGGGACCCGCCCTGCCCCTGACCTACTCACCAGCTCTGGGGCTCCGGGGACGGAGTGTAAGGACAGGCAAGCCCAGAAGCACAGCCCACGGCGCTGCCCAGGAAGAGGCAGAGGCGGCTACTGAGGGAGCCTGAGGGACTGCCGGGCAGAGAAAGAGGAAGGGGCCGGCCGAACAGCGAAGAAACTCGGGCCTCGTGAGATGCTTGCCCTCTAAAAGCAGAAACACCTGCTAAAGTGCCGGCCTGCCCTGCCCCGTGACCTTGTTCCCTCCCAGGGTCCTCCGGTGCTCCAGTGAGAGCACAGGCCGACGGAGGCCCTGGGGAAATGAGCGGGGGTCTGGGCTGGAGGGGACAGGCCAGGAAAGGACTGAGGGGAGACCAAGGAGACAGCAAAGACACGCTCTCCCTTTGGCAGTCTCTGGGGTGCTAGGGCCCTTCCGAGCGGGTGTCTGCTCCGTACCCAAACCAACAGGCACCCAGACATGCGGATGGAGATGCAGCTGGGCTACCCTGCCGGCCGAGTGGGAAGGCCTGTTCGGGAGGCTGCGTGTCCTTGGTTAGAGGCCACTGGACCATCCACACAGCAGAGAGAGACCTCTACCATGCTCAGGCCCCCCAGATGCCCTGGGCTACCACTGAAACCCACAGCAAGTCCCCTCCATATTTCCTGCAGGGGGAATGGCACAGGACAGCCCTAAGCAGACTCTCAGGGTGTCCCTGGGGGCCAGACACAGCCCAACAGGTGACCCCTGGCCCAGTGCCAGCCCCCAGACAGCCCTGCCTGTCACCTGTTCTCCAGTCTCAGCCCAGGGCCACGCACAGCCTTGGCCCTCCCAGGGCTGTGTGCACGAGGCCCAACTTCAAGACCACCTGCTGAGCTAGACCCCGAAGGCCACAGGCAGGCCGGAGCAGCTACTCTGGCCACCTGTCCTCTCTCAGAAGCCACCTCGGTCCAGTTCTTGCTACCTCTAGCCTCTTCCTGGGGTGTGAGTGGCTCCACTCCAGGACATGGGATCTGGTCTGCTTGGGGGTCTATTTTTTATTTTGAGATAGGATCTTGCCAAGTTACTAAACTGCCCAGGTTAGGCCAGATCTTGTGATCCTCCTGCCTCAGCCTCCCAGAGTGCTGGGAGACCTGCCCAGCCAAGTTAACACCTATGTCTGAACTATTCCCTTTACTCTGCCAACCCAGGAAGGTGAGCCCAACCCTTTTCTGAGCTGCCTCCCAGACAGCCCTGGGTGGGGCAGAAGTGGACTTCAGGCCAGCTCCATCCAATAGCAGGACAGCTGGACAGGGCCACCATCGAGATGCTGGCCATGGTGTGGCCCAGGCGGTCAGGAGGGCTAGGCTTTGCGCCCTGGACACACCCCTTCTCGCGGTCGGCAGGAAGACAGCAGGTCTTGGTCCTTCATCAGCACCCTAGCACCCAGGTCTGTGTCCCATTGGGACAAGCCTGGGTTCCCAGTATGTCCCCCAATCTGGAAGTAGACAAGAGCAGATACGGGCTGGCCATTCTGCATGGTACAGGTGGTGGGACACAGGTAGCCCAGCCCCCAGTCCTGCCTCTGTCTGGAAGCCTCCCCTCTTACAGTACTCAAGAAGCCCTACCCAATCCCAGAGCTGGCCTCGGTGGCTTCGTCCAGGAGGGAAGCCCTGCCTCCTTCCTGGGCCCCCCGGGCCGGGAGGTGCACCCGTGAGTCCCCATCCCGGAGTCTCCATCCCACAGGGCCAAGGTTGGGCTCCCTGGGTTCAGGAAGTCCAGGGAAGCTGGGCGCATCTTGTAGGTGCGGACTGATCCCAGCAGGACCGTACCATCACCCCACTCAGGGTGGCCAGCTTGCCACTGCATGAGCCTGCTCACCCCAATGAGCCAAAGGCTCTCCCAGCCACTGCCATGGAAGCCACCTCCATGTCACAGTCCACGGTGCCCCACGGACGTAGCAGCTGAGCTCTGTCACGGCCCAGACCCCACAGCTCACAGGGTCTGAAGAGGCCATCACAGCCGTACCTGCTCCCCTTGCCCACACAGACTGCGCTTGGAACAGCCGAGGACTCACGGCCACCACGGGACACTCAGAAGCCGGGAGGGCCACAGCCAAGGCACTAGCTGCCCCTCTCCACGGCTCCGGTGTCGCAGGGCACCTGCTGCTGCTGCCTGCCACCCGCTCCCAGCAAGACTTCCCCTTCCCCCAACAGCTCTCCCTGCCCTGTGCCTGTCGGTGCTCGTTTCTGGGTCACTGGCAGCCACAGACCACACTGGCTGCAGCCACTGCTTTCCCCGGACCAAGGTCGCTGGCCAAAATCACCACTTCTGTTTGGCACTTCCTGAAACACAGAGGCCTGACCACAAAATCGCAGAAGTCCGCATGTCGTGGCGAATTTTAGAAAATTCTGAGATCAGGGAAATTTGCCAGGAACCCCTCCCTCATCTTGCCTGCCCTCTGCTTTGGTGCTGGGGGATACAGACCCAATCCCATAATCCCCCTGCACCTTCCCAATCCTTTCCTGCACTTTGGGGCCACTTGGGCTAATGCCTATCCATGGTGACAGCCACCACCCAACTGATGCTTCTGCAGAATGCCTGTGGCAGTAGCAGGGGTCTCAGGGTGACTGGTCGGTGGTCCACCTGCCTGGGCTCCCTCTTCCCTGGGGCCGGCTCCTCCCACCCCTCCACCCCCCCCCAGCTAGGGTGCCTGGGGTCCTAGGCACGCAGAGGCAGAATACAGTCAGCCTACAGCACTTGAGCTACCAACCCCACTTCGTTTGAATATGCCTGAAGTTCAGAGAACCTACATGTGCTGTGGGCAGTGGCTCTACACTGGGGGCAGGCAGGGACTAGCTGGGTTTAGCTGGGCTCTACATGGCTGTATAATCAGAAGGAAAGGAGTATGGACTCTGTGGTCCCCGATCCTGAATGCTGCCAGGGCATAGCCCTGATATCAGGTCAGCCTGGGCTCGTGCCAGGATGTTGGGATGTCCTAGACTTTGACTCTCATCGGTACCCTGGGTTCCACCTCGGTCATCAGCCTGGCTTGAGTTCTAGTACTGATATTGCCCAGCCCGGTCTACAGACTCACATCGGCCAGCCTAGGCTCCTCCTTCTCTGATATTGGCCAGCCTGGGCTCTGCCCCTGGCATTGGTTACCCTGAGCTCTCCCCTGGCATTTGCTAGCCTAGGCTGTGGTTCAGGTTCGGGCTAGCCTGGGCTTTGGGAGGTTGTAAATGGAAAGGAAGTTCCAGTGAGAATGGTCAGTAGTGGTTGACTTGGGAGCTGTCTACACAGCCCTAAGGGGACACAGGAGTCCTCTATAAGGTGCCAATAGGATATGAAGGCCATCTACAGGGCCTGGAGGGGTATTAGAACATCTACAAAGCTGGCGAGTCCCGGCTAGGCCGGCTGGTATTTCCCACTCCTAACCTTACACAGCAAGTGTCAGACTTCTGTTTTATCACAGAAATGCAGAGTCCCAAGCCTCCCACTGGACCTAGACAGCAGCCGCGCACAGTGGGCGCCCACCAGGCCCAGGCAGAAACGAGGAGGCGAAGGCTGTTCGTGGCAGGTTGGGCATGCTGTCCATTGGCTGGTCAGGTGTTTCTGTCCACTGGTCAGCACCTCATGAGCACACGACACCCTTGCACAGGGCCTCCCCTCCAGGTCACCCCTCTGACGTCCTTGAGTCCAGCCCTACAGGGCCTCCCGATATGGCGCGTCGTGCGGGACCCTGCGTCAGTCTGGGGCTCTCTGAGCCTGGTTTCCCTGTCCACCCCACTCAGCTCCGTGATGCGGATGGAGGAAGTGTCCCACACGTTAGGTCCTCAGCTGTCGGGGGTCCATCTTCCCCTTTATGTCCCTGCCTGGGCCCCCTTCCCAGTAGGTGTCCTACACAGCCCACCCAGGTGGCCCTTCCACCCCCATCCCCTCAAATCACCCTGTTGACCTTCAGGCAGTTTCTACAACTGGGTTTCTCCTTCGTCTGGGCAGGCATTAGCAGGGTATCCTCCAGGTATAAGGTGGGCCCCGTGACAGACCTGCTTCCCAGCTTGTCCCAGCTGCCCTGCCATACATAGTTCACACAGTAATGCCTGGTAACCACTTGATGAGCCCAGAGTCCATGGAGAACAGTAGCTCTATGAGTGACCAACCCTCCCGGGGCCTGCTCCTGTGCGTCTACAGCAAGGGCAGCGCTGTCCATCCTGCCCCAGTGCCCACGAGGGGACAGCGCCATCCGTCCTGCCCCCCCATGTGCAGGGTGGGAACAATACTATCTACTGTTTCCTGGGGTGGTAGGATGAATTTTGGGGTCCATGGATGCATAACACAGCAAGGGCCAGATGCATCCTTGCCCGGGGTCCTGCTGGGGCCAGGCCTTCAAGGGGCAGTTGTGCCCCAAAATTGCAACACCAGGAGGTTGTGGGACCTCTGTTATCCCTCTCAGCTGCCTGGAGCCTGGATATGGCCAGCCATCCCACAGGGACAGAGGCAAGCAGGAGGACATGGCTGCTGGCATGACAGGGGGAGTAAGGAGCCAGGACAGGGCAGGGACTCAGTCTGAGCCCATCCTGCTCAGGGTGGCTTCGGGGATCCAGCAGACCGGCAAAGTCCAGTCTCACAGCCCTCAAAGTGCCCGGCTTCTCTTGAAGGTCAGGAAGCCGAGCCTCAGGGGTATCACGGAGATGCACAGCAGTCTCATCCCGGTGACACCCAGGGTGGCCTCGGCTCCTGTTGTCACCTCTTGGGCCTCGGTTTCCCCCACTCGCAGATGGTGTCGGGAGCCCACCTGGCCAGGCTGTGTCGAGTGACTAGCCCAGCAAACCTCAAGGCAGGTGGTCCTGGCCCCGAGCTGCCCTATGTTGCCAAATGTCCGTCTCGCCATTCACAGCCCTGAGCTTTTCTACTGGCATCTCCTCATGGCATCTGGCCTGACACGGCAGCCCGTCCTGCCCCAGGCGGAGGCGGTCGGGGAACTTCCCTCCCGGAGACCGTCACCTGTGAAAGCTCACGAGCAGGGGGCCATGCAGGGGGCCCCTCTCATGGGTGACACAACACGGGCCACGTAGGGGGCCGAAGGACCCCGTCCAGACCTCGCCAGCCCCCGGGCAGGTCCTTCCGTTTCTGGTTTAAGCTCACCGTGGGGCTCAGAGCTGAAGGTTTGCTGCCACACCCAGCCGCCTCCACGAGGGACTTCATTCCGACCAGGGACAGCGACCCAGGAGGAACCTCACCCTCTTCCTCTGGGCTCACGAGGCCCCACCGCTGCAGTTCTGACAAGAATGGAGAGCAGCCAGGCTTGTACCTGGGTCGGGTCACTGAAGGCCGCCATGCGTCACAGCCTGGAGTTAGAGTCACCAGTTCAAGTGGCTTTCAGGTGGCAGGTGGACTGTTCTCAGAGGCGGTGCCTTCTCAGAGGATCAGAAGCCTAGCCAGAAGCCTGGGTTCTGTTTGGGCAAACGTGGCCACCTGGTCCCTAAGGAGTTCTGTAGGCAAGTGCAGGTGTGACCAGGTCCGGCAGGAGTCCCCAAGAAGTGCTTTGCCTGGCCTGCTGGACACCAGTGTCTCCCTCAGGACACGTCCAGAGCCTGAGTCCCCTGCAGGACTTCAGGCAGAAGGGCCAGCAGCTCAGGGGGAGCGTCATCCCCTTCTGGCCCGGGCATACTAGGTAGAATCTGAATCCCCAAGGTGCCTTCAAGGAGCCCGCCCTGCTGATGGCATCTGGGCCACGTCCCAGGTCGCAGGAGGAGCTGGCCTGGAGCGCGGGCCTGCCAGGCGCGCCGCCCGGCACTCCCGTGTCTGCCGCACGCTGGACACGCTTACGCTCCTGCGCCCTGGGCTTGCCTGCTTCTGCAAAGCTGCTGGCTGCGGGGTGTCTGCGTGTCGTGTTTCTAGTCGGACGGTGAGCCGCGGGGAACAGAGACCGAGCTCAGTGCTTTGGTCGGGCCGGGCAGCAGGGTGGCTGCCCAACACCCCCCGAGTGAACAAGCTGGATCTCAGCACTCCCAGGAGTCTGCTCACCAGCTGACAGCCTCGAGGGGCGGCAGGGCTCCTACACTCAGCACCTCTGTTCTCACTAAATCAAGAGTAAATAAAAATAAGTGGGGGTCTCGGGGGCTTAACGGCAGTGGCCCAGCCTGAGGTGCGCAGCTAGAAGGGGCTTCATAGGGCCTGGGCGGAGGCTCCCAGCAGACCCCCCCTCGGCCGGACCCAAGTGTGTGTGGGGGTGGGGGGACGCCTGGTGGGGACGCTTCTGCTCAAATTCGGAAATGTCATATAAAAAGGCCAATTGAACAATGTGCATTTTATGGCCCGGAGAAGCCTGGAGAGCTTATTCTTCCCAAACCGGAGCTCAGGCGAGCTGCCGAGCCCGGGGGGTTCCACACAGCCGCCGCGGCCAGGGACAGGGGCTGCTACTCTCTGTAGAGAGGCCCAGGGAGGGGGCTCAATGCACACAGACCCAGAGCTAGGCTGGGGACTCCCAGGGCCCTGTCTCAGCTCCCAAGTGCAGGCAGCTGGGATGGACAGGGCCCCCGGCAGGGGTGAGGCTGGTGGGGCCTAGCCCGGGGAGGGGAGGGACCTGTGGAGCAGGCTTGGGATTCTTACCTAGAAACGTATCCTAGGCCAGCTGGGGGGAAGGCAGAGGCTCAGGGCGGAGGGGCCAGCCACTGCTCCCATCCCAGCCCCAGCGGGCACCCCTCCTGCCCATGGCACGGGCCGGCGTGTGGGAGACGCTGCCTGCAGCCCGTGCTTCTCCTCCCCTGACCTCTTCATGCCCATCCACACGGGGCTGCAGGGGTGGGAGCTTCCCACCCAGGAAAGCGTAGGGAAACAGTCCGTAATTGCCCTCTATTTCCCAGACCCCAGCCCCAAGTTCCATGGCGCATTCAGGGGACCCCGAGCCCGCCGGGGCAGGAGGGGTGAGTGGTTGGCGTGGCATGTACTCGGTGACGCAAGCCCCTTGCTTGCTGATTTCATTCCACAAAAGGGAGAGGTGGCTGGGTTTCATTGTTGGTTCCCTGGCTGAGCCCAGTGACACCAGCCTCCGTTCCCGGGCTGTGCTGATGGCCACAAGGAGACTGAGCCGCGGCCGCGGTCCGGCGATGGGAGCACAGAGGACAGCGTAGCAAACAGCCAGTCCTGCTGGGAGCACGGCCCTCACAGACCCCGCTGCACCGCCGCCGGCTTTGGCAGGGAAGGGAAGCACCGTTACCGAACAAACCGAGGAGAGGGGAAGAATGCGGCAGGAGGGCCAGAGAGCAGGGAGTCGTGGGGACCCAGCGGCACCGCGCGCCGCGTGCTGGACGGGACATTCAGTCCTGTCGCTGGTTGACCCCCGTGGGAGTCTGCACCCCTCACCCCCGCACGCAGAAATGTGGCTACCTCCCTGGGAAATTGATTTGTCAATAAACGGAGCCTTGTTCTCCAAAGGCATCTCAAGGTTGCCAAAAAAAAAGAAGAAAGAAAGGTAAAATGGAAGTAATAGGGCAACTGTGCACACCATCACAAAATGGCATCTGGAAAAAAAAAAAGGTACTCCAACAACCGCAAGAGCCACGGGCCATGCCGGGACTGACGATCTGGAAATGCCGAATTTCCAACGTCCAAAGAACGTTAGAAAGGGGCACCGTGGGCATCTTAAGCTAAGCACGCGTCTGCAGGGCAGAAATCCATCGGCCTCAATCTCCAATGATCTAGAAACTCCCTCCTGTAAACCCACGAAACACGAATTTCCTCATTTGGGGTCGGGTGGCCTGCCAAATGCTAGGAAGAACCCTAAGCTGACCCAAATGCGGCAACAGGCTTCCTGCCAGGCCAGCCCCACCAGGAGACAGACACAGAGCCCAGGACCCTGAGCAAAGCGCTTCCAGGGGTCTCGGGCGCTGGTGTCGAGTGGGGCAGGGATCCGGGATCCTGGAGTTTATCTTCTCCCGAGGCCAGGAGAAGCCCTGGCCCCACCCCCTTCAGCGGCCGGCCTGGCCCCCCTCTCGGTGCCCGTGTGGCCCCAGACCTGGCCACTTAGACGGGCTGGCCGGTGCTCCCCGGTGTGAGGTCACCCCACCCACGAAGGGCTGAAGCTTTCAAGGTGAGAGGCAGAGGTGTGTGCTGTGTTTCCAGTGGCAGTTTCCACGTCACCTACAGACATGTTGGCGACGGCCTGAGAATCACGGCTGCCTGGGCACGGGCCTCTCTCCCCTTTTCCTTTCTTCCGAGGGGAATGACACTATGTTCAGATTGCAGAATCCCGTCCCCTACCACTTGACTCCTGGCAACTTGGGGAGAATCCTCACTGCTCGTGGGAGCGCCCGGGCCTGAGCCCTTGGTGCGTATCACTTGCCCGCTGCGCAGCGCGCTTTCTAAACAAAGAAGGCCAGCAGGCAGGTGAGATGGAGAGGCAGCCCCCGGCTCCCCAAGGACGCCACTGCAGAGGACGAACCTCTGACGTCAGCCGCGAGAAGAGCACAGGTTTTGGACACGGACGTGGGGCCCGGGCCTGGGGCCGCCGGGTACTGACTGCGTGTGCGCCACAGCCCTGGGGGACCCCGCACTTTCACAAGCCCAGAGAGTCTGCAAATGACCCTAGCATGGTGAGGGGCAGTCAGGAGGCTGAGGGAGTGATCTCAGGGGTATCAAAGCTGAGCGTGCAGGGGCGACGGGCTGGCAAAGTCACTGGACAGGGTGCAGGGCAGGAACGACCTTGTCCTGTACAGCAGCAGCAGGCAGGCATACATCACACGTGGGGTCGGAACGGGGGACTCAGAGAAGGGCGGGGCTCAGCGGTTGCCTTCCTGGGACCCACCAGGTATGCCACCCTCACCAAGACAGGCATCCCTGGGCTCATAAGAACCTAGCATGTGTGCACATGACGCCCCCGGCAAACTGCAGCTTCCAGCCTGGCCATCCCCAGAGGATCTCTGTCCAGCCAGCCCAGCTACCATGACCCCAACAGGGGTCCTGAGTTCCATGTCTGAAGACACATGCCATGGCCCCAGGCTAAAGCTGAGGACCAGAAGAGTACAGGCGGAGAAGCCACTGCCCCACCCTTCAGTTGACATCAAGTTAGGCCTGGTGGCACAGGCCCATAATCCCGGCATTTTGGGGAGGCTGAGACAGGAGGAGGATTCCAACTTCGAACCACAGATACGTGTTTAGCTGAAGCATCCTGCAGGCCTAGAGAGGGTCCCTACCTGAGGCCCTCATACGCCCCCAGGCAACCAGGCCCCCCGGCCCCCATGAAGAGGATGAGCCCATGACAGGGAGATGCTGCTGGTGTCCTGGAGGCAGAAGCCAGCCTGCGCCTGACTTCACCAGTGTCCGCAGTGCCATGCAGTGACACTGGGCTCAGAGAAGCACACAGTGACTTGGAGCGCACAGCTGCCCACGGGGGGTGTCCGGGTCCCTCCTGGCCTGTCTGAGCCTCGGTGATGACGGGAAATAGCAACCTCCGACACCTCTGTGGTCCTCCCAGATCCTGCTGGGTGGCAAATAGAGCTTGGGCGACTGGGTGCCCAGGCAACAGGGCCCCCATCTCTGCAGCTTAGGGAGGCCCCAACACACTCCTCAGCAGCTCTCCAGGGCTGCAACCAGCCTCCACAACATGACACCTGTCTTCTCCAGGTGGCAATGCTACCCACCTGTGTGTTCTGTGCAGCACCCACCCACAGGCACGTCCTAGGAGGCGGGCGGGTCCTAAGCACCAGCCCTCCCGGAAGGGGGTGTGGCCTCAGGCTAGCCTCTGATGTCTCATTAGGGGACAGAGGGGACAGGAGAAGAGCCTCCACGCCAGGTGGAGCTGTCCCAGATGCTGGGAACAACCACTTGGCATTCCAGCACCCGCACTGGCGTACCACCGCCCCAGCCTCCTCTGCGTGCAGCAGCAGCTCCGGGGACCCAGGGCCAGCTCCCAGACAGGCCCAGAGCTACCTGCCCAGCACACTGCCACCCAAACCACACCGGCATCCCCATGGGGCTGAGCGCCGCTGCGCCGTGCCCGGAACTCTGAGACAACTGGCAGGCGGGCACACGAGCTGCTACGCAGTCCCTCCGGGCATCTCTCTGCCCACTTTGTTCCAGCAGCAGGAGCCCTACCTGGGGGCAGAGGTGGCCTCGAATCAGACTCTGGGCCAGTGCAGAATGGACGATGCCTCCCTGGCTCGGATGTCCCAGGACAGCAGCCTCCACGGTTCTGGGGCTGCACCTCAAATTTCGGCAACAGAGCAACCACAGAGAGTCGGGCGTTTTATCAGCAACCTGCGCGAGTTCTATACTGCTTGGCCCCTGGCCCCCCGGCATTCCGGGCCTCCCAGGGGGGCAGGTAATTCCACAAAGGGCCTCGTGCCAGAGCCAGGACATCGCAAAGTGCTTTCTCTAGCCACCAGGGAGCTTTCGGGTTCCCTGGAATCTTCTTACTGGGCCCCAGAGTTCAGATCAAATGTCTCTTTGAAAAGGCCAGAGGCTGCCCCTGCGCCCTGCTCTGGGTCTGCCTGACACCAGATCTGGGGGCTCCAGCCTATGCTGCCCAAGTAAGGGGGACAGCCCTCTGGACACTCCAGTCCCTGGCTCAGAGAAGAGAACAGAGGAGGGAAAGGCTAGTGTCGTGGCCCAGCACACGCCAAGGCCTTTCTCCCATAGGGAACCCACAGCAGGGGATGCATTTGGCTGTCCCCAGCCACCTCCTCTCGCAGTGTCCACTGTCCCCAGTGCCACAGAGACCTCAGGTGAGCCCCCTGAGCAAACAGTCCCCTGGTGCCCACTCATCCCTTCCCAGAAGAGTCAAAGACCACACTGGAGTCTGGCCCGTGTGGCCATTATCTGTGCACTGAGTTCTCTGTGCAGGTGTGTGCAAATGCGTGCATGAGTGCATGCTTGTGCATGAGCGTGCAGGTGCCTCCCACAAATGCATGTGCAGGTATATGAGTACCCAAGCTGCCTCCCTAAGCCTGGCATCCTGCACGTCTCCCAGCAAGGCCAGGGCGTGTTCCCTGATGATACCAGTGACAGTCCCAGGAACCAGACAGCAGGTGGGTGATGGCAGAGCGAGGAGAGACCTACTGCTCAGATCAGCAGCACCCCAGACCCCAGCACAACCACTCAAAGACCCTACAGGGTGAAGCCCAGCTCCAAGGTGACCCATCCCTCCTGACAGGGCTCTCATGCCTCTTCCCTTTCCACTGGTGCCATGCTCTGGCGCCTAGGGGTTATTCCCAAAGTGCTGGATGTCCCTCCATAGGAGACTGCCATTGCCCTGATCCCTGTTCTCATGGAACCCTGGGGGACCCCGGCTATGACTGGAAGCCCCAAACCTGTGATACACCTGCCTAACCTTGACACAGAGCCCCAACTGCCTACGGACAGTCCCTCAGCTAACCCCTGCCAATGCTGTCCTCAGCCCAGACGGCAGCCTCTGACATGAACATCCGCAGCCACGCCCAAAATACAGCCAGCCGCCAAGCCGCCCCCAAGGGGCACTGCCAGGAGACCCAGAAGCATCTGCCACCTGTGCTCGGCTCATCGAGTTGTTTTAGATGAATTTGGCAACCTGAAAGCCACACCCAGGCCCTCCAGGGAGCCGGCCTACCTCTTGTCACTCACACAAGTCTGCCCCTGGCCACAGAATGTTCCAGAAATCCACGTAACTCCTAACAACAACGACTTAGATCCTGAGGACGATAAAAGCAATAATAAAAGCCGTGATCAAAGTCCTGCCATTACCCCAACAGGCCTTGCCCACCCTGTCTCTCCTCCCACCTCCTCTGGTCCTCCTGTAGGCACTACTCAAACACATCAGGCCTGGGTCGGGGGAGAACAGAGAATGCCGGGCCGCAGTCACCTCTACAGAGTACCCAGACACCCTCGTTCTACCCTCCCAGCCCTGACGGGCGCGCCCGCTCTGGCGCTAGTGGCTTGGAGAGGGCAGAGACAGAATTGGACCCCACATCTCCCTCACTGTGTCGAGAGGGTCGGGCTCCAGGTCCCGAAGGAGGAGGCCTCTGACCTCCTTCTCCATCCAGAGCCAGCACAGGAGGGACCCCAGATGCTCGTCCACAGGGTCAAAGACCCCAGTGTGGCCGGCCCACACCTGTTCCACCCCAGCCGGGATGAAGGGTATGCCCTCAGGTCTCCGTCTCTACAGGTATAGCCAGCCCTGGCCCAGGGCCTTCTAGGAAAAGAAGTTGAGGGCCAATTACTCCTGGCTCCTGGTGCCTAGAAGCGCCCTCTGTCCCCTTCTGTGGGCAAGGCAGATCAAATAAGGATGTGCCACTGCCCTTGGCCCCTGGTCAAGCTGGGCCTCACGTGCTCTCACTGGACCTACAGAGAGACCTGCTAGAACCTAAAGGTCACAGGGCACAGAAAATGTCCCACCGAGATGGAGCCTTCAGCAACCTGCAAAGGCCACCCTGACCAGCCAGGAGCCGGGTCCCAGGCCTTCGACTCACGCAGTCACACCAGGGCCTGATGACACCCTGCTGCCCACCCTGTTCCCCAGGTCTGTCCAAAGCTCTCTAAGCCCTGGAGCCCTGCTGTGGCTGTGGAAAGTGAAGCCAGGAACTGGAAGCTGGTGGTGTCATGGAGTCGCAGGGGCCTGCGGGAGTTGGAGTGACTCACACTCCCACGAGGTGCCACGGCGTGGCCTCGTGCCATCCTGTCTCTGGCCTCGCGGCCTCGGGGCAGGCTGAGACCAGGGTGCTCGGTTTTGCTTTTACACATCTACAGAGGTAGCCCTGCTAGCCTGGCTCTGCGCAGCTGGACCCCAGGATGATCCACCCTGTATCAGAGCCCAGGCAGCAACCACTCCCTCGTGACCAACACCAGGAGGGGAGAACCCAGCGCGTGGCCAGGACGCTGGAGGCTCAGCTGTCTCACCGTGTCTACCACAGACTCAACAGGCTTGTTCCAGACACTGTCCTAGAAGGACGGCCACCACACATGTGGCTCCACCTAGCCCGGCCTGTCACCCAGCTCACCGTATCTAGAGCCCAGTAAAGGCCGACTCGGGGCCGCAACTTCCTGCCTCGGCCTTGTCCCTGGCACTGCCACGCTGTGGCTGGTGGGTAAGAGGGGGATGCCCAAGGCCAGGACACAGGCTGCGGGCACAGGCTGCCCAATCCCCCGGCCCCACAGCCACCAGCCCCTTACCCCTTTGAAGGAAGGTAGAGTATTCAGGTGGAGGTAACCTAAAACCTCGGGCAGTGGGAGAGGCTGGCGGAAACACAGACTGAGTCCTTATCACGCGGCTGCCACAGGTGCAGGGAAAGGGGCCTCGAACTGGGTCCCTGGACGCTGTAATTAGCAGATGAGATTCAATAGCAAATAACAAACTGTAGCTCTCAGGGCTTTATCTAACCTTTGGAGGGTAAGATTAACACCTTCGATGGGGAGAAAGTTAAGACTTAAGACGCAGGGGCCTCTGCTTTGCAATTCCAATGCTCAGCCCTGAAACCAGAGAGCCCCCCGGGGCCTGCCCTGGCCCTGGTCTTCCCTCTCCCACCCTCTGAGCACTCCTGCTGTCTACTAATTTAAAAAAAAAAAAAAGAAGAAGTTTTGTTCTGAAGGATTCCTAGAGAACTATGCAGTCACCACACTGCACCTCCATGGCACACACTTGCACACACGTGCACACGAACCCTCCCCGAGGTCCTGAGTGTCACAGGGATGCCAGGCCCCGCGCGGGCTCTGGAGGCACATTAGAAATCGCCCATCGCCAGGACCTGTGGTGCAGGCCGACCGGCACTCCGGGAGGCAGAGGAAGAAGATTGCACGGTTGAGCTCATCCGTGATGACTCGGCAAGGCCGCGTCTCAGAATATATAAAACTAGAAAAAAAGGGCTAGGGGACATAGCTTGAGGAGCAGCCCTGGGTTCAGCCCCCAAAGCCACATTTTAAAAAATTTAAAAATCTCCCAACACCCAGAGATGCACTTGTTGCTGCTTCGACTCCCATCACCCGGAAGAAGTCGTCAGCCGTTTCCTCTGTACGGCTTCTGGGGCAAGTCCACCAGCCAGAGCCCAGGGCCACAGGCCTGGCCCCCTCACAAAGTGGACTCTCGGCCGGCCGGGAGATGAAGCCAGCCTGGGAGCGGGTCCGCGGGCTCCGCCCCACATCACGGCGCGGGCCTTATTTTTAAAGTCATGTCAAATCACTTCCAGGGGAAAACTGACCCGCCTCTGATAGCCTGTCCTCCTGCTAACATGATAAATAAATAACGAGCCGCTGGCCCGGCGCGTCCCTGGTGAAGGGGACAGCACGGTGAGGCGAGGTAGAGAGATGGGCAGAGAAGGCCGAGGCAGCGCGTCCCCCCGGGTGCCCACGACACCATCTGTATTCCGTCAGTCGCTAGCCTATGTCCAGGCCACGCTGGGAGCTGAATACCCTATTCAGGGAGGCACTCTGCAGCGTGTTATTGCAATTTAATATTTTCACACACAGGCACGTCATTATCTCGCAACCTGACACTGGCAGCGTAACTCTGTCATTTTTCAGGGGGCCTAGTTTTTCCAAATGGAAGCACCAGGCCCCCGGATTGTCTAAACAGCCCCCTCTCCACTCCGTTTCTTCCCGGGGGGGGGGGGGGGGGGGCTCAGGAGCACAGAACTCTGCCCTGCGGGTCGCCTCCACCACGCCACTGCTCCACCGTGGTACTTTCTCTGCCTCTGCTCCCACGGCGATCAGCTGTAACGCTGCTTTGGGCCGGGCCTGGCACAGGCAGCGGGTGGCAACTGTGTCCAATCCCACGCAGAGCTAAGGGCATCAGGTCCCCTGAAACCTGGTGGCTCTTTTCAAAGCCTAAGTGGGCCGGGAAGTGCAGGATGTCACTGACAAACAGAGAAAGAAGGGCTTGGGGGCAAGTGTCCTTCCAGGGTCGGACCCACGCTCCCACACAGGTGCACAACACACGCAAGCATGCGTGCAGACAACCTCGAGGTGCTGGCCAGACGCACAGCTCCGTGCCGGGGCCGCCTCTCTCCCCGGCAGTGTCAGCTCTGGCCAACAAAACACTCTGGTTTTCAAGTAGTTCAGGAATGTGTCGGCTATTCCAGGAACCAGAGTCCGCCAGTGATTTGCAAGGCCAGACGTTTCCCAGGGAGTCCTCTCTGGGGACAAGCAGGTGGCAGAGGGGAAGGTAGCCCAGCCCTGAGCCAGGCTGTGCTCCCCGCCCGGCGCTGGGGTTCTCACGGAGTCAACAGCGTCGAGCTGTCCCTCCTCGCGGGTCCCGTGGGCGGCCTCCCCTGACCCCAGAAGCGCTGCCTCTGCGATTTAATCCCAACAGGGCAGACCACGCTCCGGGTTCCCCGACTCAGAACCAAAAGCCCCCTTGGCATGTGGGTGGCTGGGAGCTGGCAGGCAGTAGGAGCCAGAGGGCCGAGCCTGATCTCAGCAAGGACCTCCTCCACGGCGTCTCCTCAGGGTGGGCCTTGGATGGAGACGCCCACACACCTCTTCGGGGAGGTTTTCCACCGGGGGTCAGGGTGAACATCCAGCACTCCAGGAGACATTTCTGCCTGGGGACTGTGGCGGCCTTCCTGTGGTCAGCATTTGGGCTCCGCCAGTGTGCACACTATTTTCAGTCTTTGTTTAGGTGTTCTGCAGACCGATGTAGCGGGGCGCTCGGAGGAGGCTGTGACAACCCGCCGGGCAGATACAGCTGCCTGGGCATTTTCAAAGCCTGCCCCTTTCCTCAGAGACCCCGCTAGAGGCAGCGGACTGAGTCAATTATGTAAATCCATATTTTGGTATGATGCTGGCAGCCAGCTTCTGAATTGAGACATGGGATTAAGCCGTGTCACGGGAAGGGGTCTCGGCAATACTCAGGGCCCATTCCTCAGGGCGACCCGGGCACTTCGTCCCTCCGCCGACAAGATTCTCAGAGGGACGCTGAGGAAACAGATTTCCTTTGAACAACTGAATTTAAGAAAGAGAAAGAGCGGCGCGTGGAAGTCCCCGGTGCCTCTCCCTTTTCTCTCTCCCTCTAGTCCTTCCTATTCGAAGTCGAGGCTGGGGTCTGACATGCCCTCCCCCGGCCGGGGCGATGCCAGGCCCGGTGAGGGAGATTCTCAAGGCTGGGGGCTGGTCTGACTCTGACCTCCTTCCCCTCCAGGCACTTTGAACACACAGGCTCCAAGGCCCACGCAGGAAACTGCTTCCCAACAAAGATGTCAGGAGTCCCGGAGGCGGCTGCTCACCCCGAGGCGTCACTCTCCGCAGCGACCTCCCCGCCCCGAGCTCGGGCCCCCATCTTCCTCTCCCGTGGCCCTGAGCCTGGCATGCGGTAGGCCCACAGCCGACGTGCTGGGATCCCGGGGAAGGTGGACAGGCCCACGGCAGCGCGGCCACGAAGCAGGGCGAGAAGCCTACCCCGGCGGGAGCTGGGGCCTCCGATAAGGAAGGGCTGACAGATGCCCACAGCTGTCTCAGCCCTGAAGACAGATGCAGGGAGAAATGCAGAGTCTTGCTAGGCAGAGGAGTGGGAAGGCGGTGGGCGTGGCCGGCCTGGGGCATCGGGGACCTTGCTGCACCCGGGCACCTGGGTCTCCCTTTAGAAAATAAAATAACCAGCTAACGACCGTGCCTGCGTCTGATTTCAGGATCAAGCAGTGCGGCGGGAATCAAACGAGTCCTTTGCCAGAGCCCAGGAGAGGCTCACGGTGGGCGCCACGTTAGAGGGACGTGTAGCCCTCATCCACAGCTGCACCACCCTGCTGGTGGCCACCTTCACCTGACCTCTGCGTCCACGTGCTCCTCCCAAAGCCTGGGAGGCCGAAGACCCACAAAGCAGGCTTCCAAACAGGCCAAGGGCGGAAAACAGAAATCTGCTCGGACTACCCGTGCGGTTGGCCCCCCAGGCATGCGCCTAGACGTCCCCACCGAACACCACAGACTCCTGCAGACCCTCCCGCAGTCCTCTGGCTGAGGCCGGGTGCAAGACCAAGGGATGCGTGTTCCCACACAGATGTACCCCGCGACACATTGATGAGCGTCCTCACCGTCACCTGGCACATAAGGGCAAGCCGCGGCAGGGCATGGGACCCAGGAAGCGCAGGCTGTGCTCGACCAGGAGGGAGGGTCCCCTACGCCCCCCTCCAGGGGCCCCTTGAGCCCTTGCGGCCAGCCAACAGGGCGCCTGCGGGCCAGGGCTTGACATGTGCACCAAGCACTGGCTTTGTTATTCTTTCTAAAGTAGGAAAAGTAGACAAAGCCACTTTTACTTCTCAACTCGACAGCACACCGCTAAGCATATGGAGGTCACTGCAATAGGAACTATCCCCGGAGATGGGGCTGGAGCAGGCCAGCCCCCAACACCCCCCAGACTCCATGCCACCCCCCCCCCCACCTGACCCAAGACGGCGAACCGAGCAGGACACACCGGGCCCCTTGAAATATCTGTTGTCACCCACACTGAGATTCACACAGGATACACATTGTGTGGACAGGAGAGACAGAAATCTACTCAAGCCCACCCAGTAGGCCACCAGGCTAAGGAAAGGGCAGGAAGTATCTCTGGGCGGGGCCAGGGGAACCAAACAGATTTCTGGGAACTACCTAGAAGCCTGGGTGAGACCTGGGGAACCCTTTCTCCCTGGGCACGCCTGCAGCCCTGACCCTGGCCTCCAGCTAAGCGCCCCAACTCTCTCCTTCCTGGCAGCGCCCCTTAGCACAACCTGGGGGTCCCCCACAAGAAGCAAAGGCCTTGTGCCTATGTAGGAATGCTGAGAGACACCAAGGCTGTCTCTTAGTCGGCCCGGATCTATCACCAAGCCACTTCTAGCCTATGCTCAGGGCCGTCGGAGTAGCTCAGCTCAGAAGCGGGAGAAAGGACTCCAAGAAGCCGTCCCCCGGGCCACCCCGCCTCCTGAAAGTCACAGCACACCACCAGCCCTGCAAACTACTCAGACGTGGCTGGGACTCCTAGGGGTGATGCAGGTACCAACACACACACACATCCGCACGCGCGTGCGTGTGCTTGGACACACCCCTCACGTGCTCTCAATACAGAGCATGGGCTACAGGTGCACAGCATTCTCCCACCTGGGTGACCCGCCTGAATCAGTGTGGGCCTGGAGGCGCTCCTAGCCAAGTTAGCTCCGCAGGGTCCTCACGGTGGGTTCAGAAGCCCACGTGCTAGGTCCCAGGTTCCTCAGTTTCCCACGCAAGGCTCTGGGGCGAGCTGAGGCCGCTAGGCTAGGTAGGCCTCCCCCACTGTGAGCTTAGGTGTCCTTTGCAGGGGGTAGTTTGACTCACCCCATCTCTGCCAGGCCCTACGTAGGTGCTTATCGAGTCCTCCTCCCACCTGAGCAGGAGAGCTGGGAGAGCTAAGGGATCCCCAGCTAAAGCCCTTCGGGGCCCAGTCGGCTCTGTCCCACAGTGGCACCCAGGCTCGGTGAGTCGGGTACGAAGACAGCTTCCACCTGTGTCCGCCCTATTTAAAGCATTCTCCACCGCATCAGCTGTGAGACACGAGGGCCGGAGCTGGGAGCAGCCCAAGCCCAGCGAACGCGGGACAACACGGGCCTTAGTTAGAGAAGATGAAATATTCACCAGGACCCAGCCATGCTTTAAAATGATTATAAATTATTTTAACAGTGCATTTGCAAAGGGTTATAAAAACAGCCATAATATATTTTTTTCTTAGATTCTAGAATTACCAGTGTGACAGCTAATGCAATAATGATTTGTTTCAAATGCCAGTGTTTAAGCTGCATAAAGCTGATTTTATACATTTTTCCAGTAGGCCGCATTGTAGTTAATGAAATTAAACACACCAATCGCATTTGTCCCCAGGGGACGGGGAACTGAACACACCACTGGTTTATTTTTTTATTAAAATAAATTGCAGCCGGCAAGATGGACTAATTGCATACAGAATTGAAAAAGAAACATTCCATTGATATAATTAAGCCAATTTTCATGGACAGAAATAGTTATAGTGGATACAAAATAAGCAGGGCCCTCACCGGCATCTGAAGTCCCTCCTTTTCCCGCATGAAATGTTAACCATTAAACTAATATGTATCTGAGAGGCTGGCCCTCCTGCCGTCCAGCTCTGGGCATTGTTTCTAGGTGTTAGGACGCAGGGCCACCAGCCAAAGCACTGGCACCTATGGCTGGTGGAGGATTTGATGTTGCAAACTCAAGGGTGCAGCAGTCAGGGCAGAAGGAGGCCAGCCTTTCCTTGCTGGGAGGTGGGGCTTAGAGCTGGGGGTCCCCCAGACCCCACGATGGCCACTCTGGCCCTGCTCACAGCCCAAAAGTCCCAGATTTGAGGACAGACAGCCTGCTGCAAGGTGGACCAGCACGGCCTCAGGCCGGCCCTGCAGCTCAGCACTGGTAGCAAAGATCAGCCCGGCTGCAACCAGGTTCCCTGACTGACTGGGGGTGGGGCAGGCAATTGTTTCCCTGCAGACTTAGGGGGTGGCCAGTAGGCAGGTCCCACACCTCCCGAGCCAGGCGGAGCCTCCCAGAGGCAGTGGGGGAGGTGCGCAGACAGGACCGCGGCTGGTCTACGCTCAGTGCCTGCCCTTGGCAGAGGGCAGCTCTCGCCAGGGCACGAGCGGCTGCGCGGCTTCTCGGA
>PVKB01001597.1:167842-387960 GCA_004027205.1 Ctenodactylus gundi
GTGGAATTAACTGCAGTCTGCAGTCCCCCCCCCCTTGGCGGACGGGGGAGGGGGTTGCTGCAGAAGCTTGGGGTGGGGATCGCTTCCCTCAATCTCCGTTCCGTGGACCCTGAACTCGCTGAGCTGCCGTGACTCCACCTCTCGGGTTCCGATGGTTTCTAAGCCCCCAGAGACGCCCGGCTACCTCTCACTCCACCAGGAAACGGGAAAGGGTCATGTCGGCCAGGGGGCCGGCCCAGAGGCCCCTACAGGCCCCCACCAGAAGCAGGAGTGGTCCTGCTGCAGCCCCCACGCACCCCTAGCCCAGTACCCTGTCCGTGTCCAGCACTGTGTCCTCTGCCTCGATTTCCCTGGAGGATCTCCCCAGTCCCACCATCCAGGCCGGTACCCACTCAGTATAAGGCCGACCTGAAGGTTCGGGCACACTCCGTGCTTCCCTCCACCAGGAAGGCAGAACGCAGGGACCCCAGGGGCCGTACAGGCCCCTGCCCAGTGCAGACAGAGTTCTGTCTTTCTCGGTTAGTGCTAACTTTGTGCAGGGGCAGCAGGGGTTGCTGGTTCCTGCGCTACTACCCAAAGTCCCTGCCCCCATGTCCCCATGTCCTCCCTCGCCGGCCACCACAGGGAGGCTCTGCTCCCCACCGCTCCGTACAGTTTCTGGACCGCAGGGAAGGAAGGGCCGGAGGCTTCTTAGGCAGCGTGTGCTGCAAGAGTCTAGCTTCCAGGCTTGATACGTGCATTAGATTCACACCTGATAAATTGTATCCAATGCTATTTGAAATTTTTAAACGAAATCATTCAAAAGATTTTTAATCCTGGATAATTTTTGTTGAAGCTCTAATTATACCTCACTTTAATTACCAGCACCAGCCCCCCAGGACCCTTAATTGCCTCCTAATTGAATAAAATAGGGAGCTCACGCGGCCCGCAGAGGGCCCGTAGTCCCAGGCTGTGCTTCCTCCAGGGGCCACAAAGGGAGCCTCAGACACCCCCTCCCAGCCTCCCCAGAAACCTGGGGCCTGACCCCCTCCCTGGAGCAAGCCCAGGGGAGCCTCAGGGCAGGGAGAGGCTGGGGGGCCGGCCACACCTGCTCCTGCCAGGCAGTGGATGGGTAAGAGACCTCCTCGGGGGCACAGTGCAAGCTATCCGGAGCCCACCCGCATGGTGGTGGCTGCACAGACCTGGCAAGCCCCTCCCGCATGCCCCGGTACCACAGAACGGGTGACGGGCAGGGCCTGGGGGCTCGCGGCACGGAGAGCAGGGCTGGGGCCTGGCAGCAAGCCCCACGCGGCCCTTCGCCTCCACCGGAGCTGCTACATCTTCGCCCGAAGCGGGCAGGACACCCGTTCCCACCGGAGGGTTCCCAGCCCCTGGGACGGTGGCCCCACCCGGTGTTTGAGGGAGGGGAGAGCGAGCAGCAGACTGCCAGGGGAGCGGGGACACGGGCAAGTCATGGGTGTGGGGCACTGAGCTGCCTGCCAGGAACTGAGCAGGGCCTGTCGGAAGAAGGAACCCGCTCCAAACTGGGGCTCCCAGCCCGCTCGCCCCACCTCTCCACACATCACCTCGGACGCCGGCAGGCAGCGTGCACCCAAAATCCCGCACCTGGCTGGGGCAGCCCCTGGTAGTGGCTGCCGCAGGGCTGTTTGTGGGAGGCTGCTCTCCTAGTCCTTGGACGGATGGTATTTAGGACCGTGGGGTCTGCCACCTCCAGGGACCAGGCCTGGGGCTGGGCAGGGGAGGGGTGCAGCTGTTGGGGTGGTGGGGCTCAAGGCCATGCAGTGGGCCCCAGCTGCTCAGCGCCTAGGGAAGGTCAAGAGGGCATCTTGGCTGTGCTAACCCTCACCTGCCCACCTGGTTCACAGCAGGGCTAAAACAATAAGCTATTGTTAGAAATTTCATTTTTAAATATGGGGCCAGGACAGCCTCACATCCCGCCTTGGTAGTCACTGGCCCAGCTTGAGAAAGGGGACCCTGTCCCGGGACTGTCTTTTCTGTTCCTGGCCCCCAGCTCAGGTTCCCAGTAACTGACCCAAGCCCGTCTCCTCATCGCCCAGGCAGCCTCTGCCCTCGGAAGGCCAACTCACGCCCCCAGGATGAGCTCGAAGTGCCACCAGCAGCCTCGAGCAGGCCTAGCTAGAGCAAGCCCCCTGAATGGGGGCTGGAGAGTCTCAAACGAAATAACAGCCGCAGAGACCCCCTCGAGGGCAGCCCCCCACGCTCCAGGGCATGAGGTCACGCTCCTTGGCCTGGCTGTCCTGGGTCTCCCACAGTTTCAGGTACAGCCCAGGGCTCACCTTTGTGGGAAACGCAGAATCCTAAGCAGCCCTAACCCACTCCCTCCCTAGGCCTGGTTGGGGTGTGCTGGGCAAAGGATGAACCGCTGCTGCTCGGGCCCAGGTGTGAGTAATCAGGTCCCCAGGTGCCTTCACATCTGCTTAAACTCTTGTCCAGTGAAACAGAATTCCTTGGGGTTCCTGGGCCACTGTCCTAAGTCACCTTCCTGGGGAAGGCTGGATGCAGCCTCCCAGCCGTGGGTCAGGGAGAGGGGCTCTAGAGCTTCTCCAAACCCTGCTGGGCCTGGGCCTGGCAGCCAGGCTGCGGCGGCGCTCAGCCCTTCTCGCTATGGACGCCCAGGACACAGAAGCCTGCTTGGGCGCTCCATCCTGCCAGGTCCTCCAAACTCCAGGCCAGGCCCCAGACGGTTGCCAGGCACGGTTGCGGGTCTCGACCCGAGCTAGGCCCAGGCCACCCTCCCACCTAGTGGGGGTGCGGCAGGCGGAGAGCTGCAGCCTGGCGAGTGCCCGGCCGGGCCTGGGCCTTTGGGACGTTTCCGGGGCCCTGCGGGTGCGCAGTGCCAGTTCTCGCGTGCAGCGAAAACCTGGGTGAGCCCTGGGCTCAGCTCTTTCCCTCTCCAGCCCGGGGCCCTTTCCCCGCGAGGCCGGACGGCGCAGCTTGCAGCCCGGTGGGTCCAGGCTCCGGAAAGCCCTGCGGGGCCCGCGCAGACCCCAGCACCGACGCGACACCGGGCTCCACGCGCCGGCGGCCCCTTCTGCGTCCGCGGGGAAACGCTGGCCTGGCTGTCGTTCGCACCAAGAGGGGTCAGGGGTCACGGGAGGCTCGGGAGGCCAAGGGCAGCCGGCCAGAATCGTGGCGAGAAGGGGGAGCCTCCCCGGGGGCCACGGGTGGCGAGAGCGGAGCCGGGGCGCCCGGCAGAGGACGGGAGCTGCTTTTCCCCCGGAGGCTGGGCGCGCGGCCTAGGGCTGCGGGCCCGCTGTTGGGCCGAGCCGGGCCGGATCCCGAGCAGAAAACGCAGAGCTGTTCACGGGACACCGCCCGAGCGATCCGCGTCCGCTGGGCTCCGCGTGAGGGCCCGGCTCCGGGCGCCCGAACCTGGGCCGCGCGGGACCCGGCCGGAGGCGCTGGCGGAGGACCCTCCTGGCCGCGCGGGAACCTCTGGGGCGCTCCGTCTGCGGACGGAGCCGGCGGCGCAGGGTGCGCTCGGAGCGGGGTCCGTTCGCCGCGGCGCTCACCGCTTCGCTGCAGCCGGGCTGCTGCCGCGCCTCGGGGTCCGCGCTCGCCCGCGCCCACCTGCCTTCCGCGGCGCGGCCCCCGCTCGGCGTGGGGCGCGGGGCCGGGCACGGAGGTCGCGCGGGCGCCGGGGCGGGGGCACCGGCCGGCGCCAGCTGCGCGCGGAACCCCTGGCTCGGCCCGAGGCTGAGCGAAAGAGAAAGTAAGACCCGGGCCGGGCGGCGTCGCCGGGGCAGCAGCGGGGCCGGAGGAGGGACGCGGCGGGTCCGCGCGGGGCGCGGCGCCGGCCGGGGGGGACCCTGTCGCCGGGGCCCCGCAGCCCCCGGGGGCGGCGTCCGACCCGCGCGCGGGGCTCCGCGGGGAGCCAAGCTGGCGGCCACATTCCGGGCGCGGGCCGGAGTCGGCGTCCCCGCGCCCGGGACGCCGGGGGTTGCCGGCCCGCGCCCCCGCCTCGCCCCCGCCCGGCCCGGGTCCCCTCCTCCGCGCCCGGCCGGCGGGCGCCGAAGGCGGTGCTCTAGCGCCCACTATTTCAAGAGCCCGGAATACGATGTGGCCAGGGCCGCGAGCGGCTGGCAGCGCGCGGAGAGCGGGAGCGAGCGCGGAGGGAAAAGTTGCTCTCCCCGCGCGGCAACTTTTCGCTAACTTTCGCTTTTCGCCCCTCCGCCCCCGGCCCTCCCCGCCCCTCCCGGCCCCCGCCGCGCGCCGCGGGTTCCCGGCCCGGGGGGCGGGGGAGGGGGCCGGGGGCGGGGAGGGCCGGCGCCCTCGGGGAGCCCCCCGGCCGCCTCCGCGCCGGGCGGAGCAGCCCCCGGGCCGCGCGGCCGGCCGCCCCGACGCGCACCCGGTCCCGGCACCGCGGCCCGCGGCGCGGCCGACACTCACTCTTGGCCAGCTTCCTCGCGCGCGCCTTGGATCGCATGCTGCCGGCTGGCGGCCGCTCTCTCCGCCGCCCGGAGCCCAGAAGCAGCTACACACTATCTTCATCTCCCCAGCAGCATTGTCAGTTTGGACACCTTCGCACATGCGCACAGAGCGCTCAATCTGACACCCCTCGCCGGGGCCAAAAAAACTTTGCGATGTATTCGCCATCCTCATCGTCGCGCCGCCGCCGCCCCGGCGCGGGATTGGGGGGCTCCCCGCGGCCCTGGCGGTCATCCCCTCGCCGCTCCGCGCCCCCGCCCGCCCCCGCGCGCCCCCCTCCGCCGCGCCGCTCGGAACTGGCCCTTTAAGAAAGCCTTCCGCGCTCGGCGCTCCCGCCCGGGCCCGCACCCCGACACTTTAAAAGGACCCAGGTGGCCCTGCCGGCGCGGCGGCCTCTCCCCCCGCCCGGCCCCGCGCGGCGCCGCGCCCCCGCCCCCGCCGGGCCGGGATGGGGGCGGCGGCCCACCGCGCGACTGCCGGGCTCCGCGGGCAGCCGCGCCGCGGAGAGTTCGGACGCGGGTCCGGGCGGGTTGGCCTCGTTTTGTTTGCGTTTTATGACGAGTTAAAGAGCTTCCGTGTCCCAGGTGCCCCTCCAGCCCGCGGCCCTGCCGCACGTGGCCCCGCGCCCCCAGCCCCGCGGCCGCCAGGGATCCCGGCTCCGCCGAAGCCCCCGGGCCGCCGCGCCCTCCCCGCGCCCCGCCACGGCCGGGCTGGCGGCGGCCTCGGACCCGCGTGGCAGCGCGCCCGCCCGGGGCGGCCGCCGGAACCCTCGTCCTCGCCGCGCCCGGGGCGCCTCGCCCCTCTCCGTCCCGGGCGGGCCGCGCGCTTGGGCCCGGCCCCGGCTTCGCGCAGCAGCCGCCCAGGTGAGTATCGGGTGCGCGAGCGCCCGCACTGGGCCTGGATGGGACCG
The DNA here is from genome assembly GCA_004027205.1 of Ctenodactylus gundi. Taxonomy (NCBI): domain Eukaryota; kingdom Metazoa; phylum Chordata; class Mammalia; order Rodentia; family Ctenodactylidae; genus Ctenodactylus; species Ctenodactylus gundi. Next base: position 173,202 of record PVKB01001597.1, read on the forward strand.
GGGCCGCGGCGAGCCCGCCTGCCTGGGCGCGGGGCCGGCGGCGCAGGTGGACAAGCGCTGACTGGACCTGCCGCCCCGACTCAGGGGTGCGGCCGGCGCCTGAGCAAGGTGACCCCAAGCCGTGGCCCGGCGGGAACGTGGGGATTCTGCCCTCGCGTGTGACTCGGGCTCGGAGAACGGGCTAGAAGCGAGTGGGGGTGCTGCGGTAGCTGGGTCGCATCCCCGCGCCCTTCCCGGGCTCCAAGATCCCGCGGGCCGCCCGACAAGGACATGTCGGGGCAACGCCGGTGCCCCGGGCAGGGGTGCCCCGGCCCCTGGTGAGGGTTCCACCGCCGCCCCAGGTGCGGCTCTGGGCCACGCCTGCCCCCCTCTTTGTTGTGCAACCAAAAACCGGAGTAGAAAGCCCCCGAGCCCAGCTCGGGCGGCGGGAAGAGCGCTCAGCCCCGGCCCCGATTCCCGGCCCAGGAAGCCCGATTGGGAGGGACCGGCCCGCACCGTGACCCAGAGGAAGAGCCCAGCGGAGCCAGTGGTGGCCAACGCAGGCCGCCGGAAACCTGCGAAGACTTGAGCCCTCGTGTGCACACACAGCTCGGGGCCCACTTCTGCACCCCACTCGCTACGCAGCCAAGGAAGCGCTCCCTGGCCCGCAGCCTGGCGCCTTTCTGCCCTGGGTGAGTGTGCCCGGGGTCCAGCTGCCCCTCTGGGCAGTCCTTCTGTAAGCTGTGGTCCTACCTCCGGCTCCACACACCAACTCTGTCCCCTGGGGCTGGGCCACGGAGCCACTGGGCTTACAGGCCACATCCTAGAGATCTCCTGGGGAGTTTCCTACAGACACGGCTAGTCTTGGGGTTCTGAACTGCCCTCCCTGTGGGGGTCGAGGGTGGGAGCCCAGAAAGGACCGCTGAGATGCCTGACCTCAGCCAGTGGGCCAGCTCCAAACTGGGCCTAACCAGGGCTGCAAGCCAGGGCCAACTCAAGGTCACAGGGTACCCATGGCACCCAGGTGCCCTACTGCCTGCCTATGGCCTCTTGGGATTGTCATGAGGCCCAGGAGCTCCAAAGGAAAGGTGAAGGGCGCCCACCTCAAAGGGGTCCCTGCCCTTCCCCAACAGACCCTGGCCTGCCTTCTGTAGGGGGGTCCTGCATCCCCTGCCCTGGAAGCAGCCTGGGCCCGAGGTTAGGCAGGCCCAGCCGTTCCGGCTCCCTCCCTCCGTCAGGGCTGGCTGCCGGCACTCTGGACAGGCTGGACCAGGATCCTGGGTTGACCCTTCCCTCTGGACATGTGTGGAGCAGGCCTTTGCTCCTTCCCTGCCCTCTGCCAAGCCTGGAAGGCAGGAGGGGGCACTGCAGCCTCCGCTGGTGGGTGAGGGACCGAGGCTAAGCTTCCAGGGAGGTCCCCACATGCTGCAGCGAGACAGTATGTCCCCAGTCTGCTGCAGGGGCCGGTGGGCCATCTTCAAGGCCATGGTCCTGGCCAGGCCCTGCCCCCGCGTGGCCAGCCTTAGAAATGGAGAGCGATCAGGCCGAACTGGGGGCATCTTCAGAGCAAACGGGAGGAGAAGGGGTGGGGGGCAGGGAGAGGACAGTTGGTCAGCCCGAGTCCCTGCCTGGCAAAGACTTTTGAGGGGCTGGAACATGGGAAACAAGTAGGGAAAGTGGGGGCCTGTGGGGAAACGGTGAGCACTGAGAGATTTGAAAGCAGTTTTCAGACTGAGTCAGGCTCTGAGGAGTCCTGAGGTTGAAGCTGACCTCAGGCCATATTGGGGTTGGAAGTGGAGGTGCAGGACCCCCCCCCCCCCAGCCCTGCAGGTCACACCCAGGCAGTGCCAGGCGGCCCCAGCTGCAGCTCCGGCTAGGCAGACTGAACACTGCTACCAAGCTGGGGGCCAACATTGCTGCTTGGGGCTGGACTTTCCCCACGGGCTCTGCTGGCTCTGGGAGGGCGTGGGGTGGGCTGTGGGCGGAGTCCAGAGCCAGGGGCTGCGGAGGATGGGACAGGAGTAGAGCAAAGCAGGTGACCCTGCCGGTAAGGGCCACACTTGGAAAGTGGCAAGGGGAGGGAGGGTCCGCAGACGCGCCGGGGAGGCCGACTTCTGAGGGGCGGGAGTGCGGGTCCTGATTAAGCTGCTCAGATGCCCCTGTGGCGCTCTTGCCCCAAACAAGTGTGCTGTGGAGGTGGAATGCTGGCCTGGCCAAGTCCCTGCCCTACTCCTGCCCCTGCTCCTCTGTGCTGGGGAGGGGGGGTGGGGGGTCGATGGGGTCCGGGACAAGTTGTGTTCACCGCTCGAGCTCTGGTTTCAATCTGGGTAGCAGAGTATTAAAACGGGTCCCCTTTAGTTGACATGGGAGCGTCCCCTAGATACCTGCCAATCCCACGCCCAGCCCACTCTGCCCCTTGCAGGGAGTCAAGGCCTCACCTGTGGGCTGGTTCCCTACCCTGCCTTGGTGGAAACCGGAGCAAGCGACGGAGGGGAGGGAGGGTGAGGGGAGTTGGTTCCCACCGCGCAGAAGAGAAGGGAGGGAGGCGTCTGCTGTGACACCCCTCCAGGGGACTTGGGGGCAGGTGCAGTTGTCTTCTGACTCGGAGCAAGAGCCAGCCGCCTCCTGGTTAGCCTCATATGGGGTGGGACTCGCTGCCTGCCCAGGCTTCCCGAATAGCCGGTGGCAGGTACCTGCATCTCCAGCCGGGGTCCTCAGCTCTGCCCTGGGCCTAGCGGTCCCCAGCTGCCCCCCGGGGAGCTGTGCTGGGACCCTGTGACCAGATGACCCTGAGGAGGGCAGTACGCAGGTCCCAGTTTCTGGTCCCGTTGTTCCCCGCACAAAGAAGGGTTGGGTCCTCCCGGAGCAGAAGGCGGGTTCCTGCCCCGGAGTAGGTCACCAGACAGGTGGGGCGCGGGCAACGCTTCCCCACCCTGGGACCCAGGTAGCTGATTCCGAGGAAGCGGGCGCATATTCGTTGAGAAACTGATTTCTTGGGAACACGGCACGGTCGGGTCTTGTCACAGGCCCAGCCGGCTGTCCCGGGCTCCTGCAGAGCCGCTCCCCGGCCAGGCTTTATGTCCAGGCCTCGGCTCCCAGGCGCAGATGGGCCGCGGGGGTCTGGGTGTTGCCCCCAGGGTTGCTTAGGTGGGCTGTGTTTGTTTTGCTTTGCTTTAAGAGATCAAAACTGGACCTGCGCTTCCCTGCCGTCTCCGGGTTTGCTCAAGCGAGGAAACTGGTCCCAGAAGGTGCGGGGAGCCCCCTCCAGCTCCTGCGCAGGGACACCTGGGTCCCGCGTGGCGGGCGGGATCCTGTTGCAGGGAACGTGAAACGAAATCTCTTTCCCACGCTTGCCTTCTGCACCCCGGAACCTCTGGAAATCCACCAACGAATCCCGCCTTCCCGAGCGCGCTGCGTGAGCCCTCTCCACGCGCCGCGCCGCCCCGCCGCTGGGGTCCCCGCCGGGAGCCCCTTCGCGCCCGCAGCGCCCTGGCTTCAGAACGCCGCCGCCGCCCGCGCTCCCGGTTGCGGCCTCCGCAGCCACGCGGCGCTGCCCGGACCGGCGCCCAGGCGTGGGAGCCTCAGCTGGGGGAGCCCGGCCTCCGTGCCCCCCGACACCCCAGCGAGCGGAGCCAGCCCTGGGGGTGAGGGGCCGACTCTGCCGGACTCGGATCCGGGCCTCTGGCCTCACAGCCGCGGCCTGGGATCCTCGGGGCTGGGGACCCGGCCTGGCACTACCCACCCGCTGTGTTTGGAAGACAAAAATGTGGCCTCGGGACTGAGTACCCTTCAGGCGCAGGCCAGCGACGCCCCTCCGCGCTGTGGGGCCACGCCCTGCCCTCCGTGGGCTGCGGGTGGGGTTGGCAGGACAGGCAGCAGCACCGGCTGCGGGCAGAGGCAGCGTCCGTGGTGCCCCCCCCGAAGTGGCACCCTGACCCCACATTGCTGGCAGCGGGCCCTGCCGCCGCACACCGGCCGCCCTGCCCCCGGGACCAAGGGCTCTCCTTCCTGCTGAGCGGGCGGAGCAGGAGGGTCTCCTCTGCCCCGGCGGGTTTGGCGTCTTTGGGATGCAGGATGCCTAGAATTTTCGCACAATTAGCATCGACTTCTCCAGGGCCCGCCCAGCTCCGTTCCCACCCCTTCTGTCCCCGCCTCAGGAACCTGGGTCTCAGGTGAGGTTGGGTGGGGCCTGGGGCTGGGATAGAGGCACGGGTGTGAGTGAGGAAAGTGTGGGTCCTGCACAGACCCTGCGGCTCTCCCGCCTGGAGCAGGCGGTGAAGGCCCGGGCGCCTAGGGAGCTCCACGCCACCCCGCCCTCCCCTGCTTTTTCTAGACCCGTCGCCTCCGAAGGTCAGTGCTTGGAAGCCTGCAAGAAAGAGTAGGAGCCAGCTCGCCCAAGGCAGGGAAGAAGCTACCAGCTCAGCAGTGACCCCAGAGTGACTCCTGGGGGCCGGCCCTGCTCCGTCCCCACCTGGGGGAGTCACCCGCTAGCTCATCCCGTGCCCGGAGCCCTGCAGAAGGGTGGGCAACCCCCCCCTCCCCTCCTGTACCCACAGCTAGCGTGGTTCTGCTCTGGGAAGGGGTCACTGGGTGTTTGGTCTGGTGTCACTGCAGCCTCCGGGGGGCACCTCGTCCAGGACCTACAGAGTGCCAACCTGGGAACCTGTAGAAGAGGGCAGGGCCCTTCTGTTCCTGGGTAGCACTCTTCCCTTGCCCTCAGTGGAACTGCGAAGGCGGGCAGGGAGAATGTCCATCCCCGCCACTGTCCATCAGGGCGAGACCGTGGGGAGGCGGAGAATAGTGGGACCTGGCCTCTGCCACACTTCTGCTGGCACCCCCTCAGCTGCCCCAGTTCCTGCTTCCCTCTGTCCATGGGGGCTGTGCTGTGGGGATAGTGGGCCGCGGCCGGGCCAGGCGCTTCCCAGGAGCTCTCTGTAGGTGGTGGCGAGGACAGGAGTGGCAGGACCAGAGCCATCCCTTCCTCTCATTCTTCGTGTCCCAGGTCGGCTGGCACAAGGCGGGCAGTGGCCCCGGCTGGAGAGTAGAGGAGCCAGGTGGGCCAGGGGGCAGGCCCGGGGCTTGGAAGCTGCTGGTTCAACTCCTGCAAGGAAGTCCTAGTCGTGGCTCGGGGACACCCAGGGTTGGAAGTCAAGCCCTGCTTTGTCTATTATTATTTACGGCATTACAGATTGAACCCAGGGCGTTCACACGGAGCTACATCCCCAGCCTTCATTTGTTTGGCTTGTTTGTTACAGTTTGAGACAGGGTCTCCCTAAGTCTGCAAGTTGCCCAGCCTGGGCTCAAACTTGCACTCCTCCTGTCTCAGCCTCCCAGAGCGCTGAGGTGACGGTACGTGTCCCTGCTCCCATTCTTGGCCTTGACTTTGGCCCCCTCTGGGCTGCTGCGAGGACCAGCTGGGGCTCTCCCGCAGGGCCCAGACTGCGCTCCTCAGCCCGCCCTCACCTGCCCAACAGTTGCATACAGAGCCTGCAGCGCACCACCTGCAGAGCCCAGGCTCCTGGCCGCGGCTGGGGCTCTGCTGGGCGCATGAGCAGTGCAGCCCAGCGCCCAGGAGCTCTGTGCTGCCTGATGCCGAGCCCTACTGCTGCGTCTGTTCCAGCTCTCCCGTGGCTGCCCTACACTCAGCAAGCCAGTGTCACCACCATGTGACCAACACAGCAGGGAAAGAACACCAGGACCTCCGCCCACAGCACCTGCTTGCTTGGGGCTTCGAGAGCTCGGGGGCAGAAACAGCCTTCTTAGAGAGGGACTGAATCTGACCCACAGGGCCCCTGACCCAGAGTGGCCCAGTGGCACTGGACTCTGGGCAGGCTGCTGTGCCAGGCAGGGAGCCAGGGCTTCCCAGCTTACCTCCTAGGCTGGGCTGCAGCGTGGTGCTGTGTGTGACCATCACGTGGCAGGGACATAACTGCCCCCACTGTGGATGGAGACCCTGAAGCTCAGAGTCATGACACCACCACTCCCCCCCCCCCCCCCCCCCCCCCCCCCCCCCCCCGCCCAGGACAGGCCTGTCCTCAAATAGAGGACGCAGGTGCCAGGCTCCCTGGCTGCTGAGCCCTGGTCCAGGTTCCCCTGTGGAGGTCGGGGGGGTCCTTGTCTGGGGTTCTTTGCAAACCCAGGATGAGGTCCAGGAGATGTGCCTGGCCCTTGGTCACCTGCACTCCTCCAGTCACGCCATCTGGGGGCTGAGCTCTCTAAGCCCACCTCTCACTGGAAGTCAGGAGCCCCTGTCTCCCCATATTCCCTCCCAGGCCTGGGCTGTGGCTGTCGGGGGTACAGGGAGAGCCCACCCCCAGCCGGTGGCTTGAGGGGCTCATTTGGGGTCCCACACCCTAAGCAGGTCATGTTCCATATCTGAGCTTCCAGTGTGGTATTTCTAACCATTTGGTGTCATTAAAAAAAAAAAAAAAGATGTGTGCAAAGTGTGTGCACACAGCAGCGTCCCACGCGGGACGCACTTCTTCGAATACGCACGAACGAGCCAGTTTTCACATTAGAGAAATAACAGTTTCTCGTGGAAATGTGGCATTTAAAAAAAGAGGTTAATTAATAAACAGCAGGTAATTGCTCGTGGCCCGTTGTGGCAGAGGGTAATTTTCGTTTTCGAGGGTGGCAGGGCCCGGAGCCCCCCAGCCAGCATTCTTCTGTAATAATCACCTTGGGTGCCCTCCGCCTTTCATTTTTACAGCTGGAGCTGTTTATCTCCGCTCCAACTTTCACTGAGAAGGCAAAACTATCACTTCAACAACGCGGCCGAGCGCTCAGCATCAGGCACGGGTCCCCTAACACAAATAAATCCTACAAACCAAGATTTATGTTCTTGGAGTGACGTCACTCATGGAAGGCTGCCCTCCCAACCAAACCAGCGTTAGTGCGTGTGCACATGTGTGTGGGCAGGTGTGTGTGCGCGTGCGCACGTGTGCTGTCGGCTACGTAAGAAGAGCCAGCTCCAGCATCCTGGCTGCTCTTTTGTCTGTCCAGAGACACTAGGCAGGGGTCACCCCGGCTCAGCCCGGACCGAGCTCTGCGCCCACAGACCATTCCAAAGCCCTTGCCAGACCCTTGGGAGGCTCAGGAAGACCCGGCCGGAGCCCGCAGTCTGCGGGTCTCCCAGTGGCCGGGGATTGCTCAGCCCCTCTGCAGAAGCCTGCCCGCCCTGGGGCGAGGGACCCCAGCGCCACGCTGGTGCCACAGGAGGCAGCGTATCCAGGCCACGAGGTATCATTTGGCTGTGAAAATACAAGGCATGGACGTACGTGATACTGGTGGGATCACAAAAGGCCCCGGACTATGTGAGGCGCGGATGAAGTGTCCCAGATGAGCGAGTCCGTGGGGGCTGGGGTGGAGGGCAGGGCCGACTCCCTCATGGTTCTCGTGACGACAGTGTCCCCAAGCCGCCCGTGCTCCCTCAGCTCAGGCCCTGTGACCCATTTCCTCAACACGGCCGCCCTCCCAGGAGCTCGCTCAGCTGTGAACTCCACAGTGCATTAATTTGCTGTGAGGTCAGTGCCCTCGGGCGCCAGGCTCTTCTCCAAAGCCCCCGTTGGCTTTCAAGGCACATTTTAGGTCCCAACCGTAATGCGTAAAGTGCGAACAATACCCCAGTAAGGCTGTCATTTGAACGCTTTTTGGATCTCGGAGGAGCACGTAGGGCTCCCATGCAGACTAGTAGCTGCGGAAGTGTGACACAGGCACCTCCCCCATGATCACATGACGAAGGAGCGCACGACCCTTCTTCGAAGCTCTCCGCGCAGCCCCTCGGCCAGCTCCCCCTCCCCACCAGCCCGGGGCGTTCTCTTAATTTGATTTACAATCTCATCGCCTGATACAGATGCCCACGACTCTGAGTCTGACTGCGGGAGCTCGGTGAAATGGAATGAATGGGAAACACCAGAAGATATGTATTTTTTAAGATGCTCTGTATCTGAAAATATTTTTATTCTTCTACCATGGCAGGATACTCGTTGGGCTGGGTATAAAACCGGAGATGCTACCTTTATTTATTTTAATTTCATTCAGAATCTAAAGTGTTCCACTGTTTCCTTCCAGGCCATCTGTCCGGAAGTCTGAGGGGGTTTTTCTGCCTTTGGCTTTGTCTGTGTCTTGTTTTTTCCAAGTTTCTGCTGTTTCACAAGCATGTGCCCTAGAAATCTCTTCTCTTTTACTGTCAGTTCTTTCAAAGCAGAACCTTCTTCCTTCCTCCCTCCCTCTCTCTCTCCCTCTCTTTCTTTCTTTCTTTCTTTCTTTCTTTCTTTCTTTCTTTCTTTCTTTCTTTCTGTGCTAGGGATCGAGCCCAGGGCCTTCACACTGAGCTACATCCCCAGCCTATTTTTATTTTTGATTTTGAAACAAAGTCTCACCGAGTTGCTACCAATAAGTTGCCCAGTCTGAGCTCAAATATACCATCCTCCTGCCTCAGCCTCCCACAGTGCTATTCTAAGCATGCACCACTGGGACTTGCAGGATAAATTTTTTCTGGAGACACTTTTATCGAGGGTGATTCGTTACTCTCTGTTTTCTCTGCTCCATGATTTTGGGGGTGTGCTGGGTCCGCGGCACTTTCTTCTCCCTGTGTAGTCTGTGCACCCTCCAAATGGCTTCGTGCGGTGGATTGTGGCCTTCCCGAAGACATCCGCTGGCCTGGGCTGCCCGCCCGTGTCCAGGACTCACTGGAGGACCTGCGAGATCCACAGACGGGCGACACCCAGACCCCTCCTCACCCCGCGCATCAGCGTCTTCACAGAGCCGCCTGGCTGCTGGGCATCTGGCTGCCAGTCTCCTGGGATTGAGGGCGGTGGTCTGCGCTGGCAGCCTGCATCTGCGGGAGCGGCTATGTGGGGCGGGCAGGGAGGCAGGTGGGGCCGCCGTGCTAGGACCCTGCCCTGCTCACAGCCCCTCCGCCGACAGCCACTGCCACACCCCCAGGCCCAGGTGCGTTCTGACGGCCAATTCAATAACCAATCCAACAAGCCAGCCTAGCGGTACTCTTTGTTATAAGTCAGGGGAAAATTCCACCTCCCTTCCTCGCCCACCCGGGCCATCCCGTCGCCCCCCGGGTCGCCCTCCCTGCATCTGGACCTGGGTGTGCGGCTGCTCAGGCTCCAGAGGTGCAGAGTGCATCAGAGCCGCTTCCCCCAGGAGTTACCCCACGCTCTGCAGCCAGGGGCGTTGCCTCCCTGGGGCCCGCACAGGTTGTTGGAGAGCCCAGGACACAGGCCTCCTCTCCCAGGACAGGTAGCGATTCTCCACCAGGGCGGACGCTGCTCTCTGTATCCACGGCCCCCTTCCCTCTCCAGACTTTTTGTTTGTTTGTTTTTGTTTTTAGACAGGGTCTCACTCTGCAGCTCAGGCTGGTCCTGAACTCACTATGGAGCCCAGGCTGGCCTTGGACTCAGGGCAATCCTCCTGCCTCAGTCTCCCGAGTGCTGGGATTACAGGCGTGTGCCACTGTGCCCAGCTTTACATGGTGCTGGGTAGGTGAGCTCAGGCCTTGAGCTTGCTAGGCAAGCTCTTTAGCCACTGTGCCCTCCTCCAGCCCCCACCCCTCCCACGCTTCTTACAGCCAAAGCCTCACATGCCTCTTCCCCCACGTACGGCCCCCACGGAGATGCCCAGGGTTCAACTTCCTGCCTGGTTGTTTGCCTTCAACCTAGAAGACAGCATGGCACCCGGGTGGAGCCAGCTGGCTGGCTGCTGGATGGATGGAAGGACAGACAGGTGGACAGGGGGTTGAGTGGATGGGTGGATCGCTGGTAAATGGGCAGAGAGAAATGGTGTATAGATGGGTGGATGGATGGAGATTGGTTATGGTTGGATGCAGTAGATGGCAGATGGGTAGGTGGGTGGGTAGAGGGGTGGGTGGGAGATGGACAGAGAGATGGTAGACGGGTGGTGGGCAGATGAAGGAGAGAAAAGGCTGATGGTTGTGGGTGGGGGGTTTATGGTGGGTATTTATAGACAGATGGTAAGTAGAGGGAGGGGTGGGTGCCGGAGGATGGGTGGATGGAACCCCACTCCATGAGCTCATGGTGGAGCCACGGCCCACTGGGGAACGGCGGTTGCTCCAGATCAGTGCACACAGGGGACAGAGCAGGCCCATGACTGTCCCGTGTCTAGCTCCTGCAGTGTGCATTCAGGGGCTGGGACCTGACCCTCCTCACCTCCACCCGCTCCTGGGGGGCACAGTACCCACTGACTCTCCCAGCCATGAAACCAAGAGCCCGGGACCCAGTAAAAGGCAGGGATACCCGCATCTCAGGGTGGCAGCCCAGAGCAGGCACCAGGGGAGTGTGGGTACATGATACCTGCACCCTCGGCCCACTAGGCCGAAACACCTCTGTGGGGTCCCCAGAAGCAGCCAAACAGGCCAGTCCCTGTAACCCATGCCACTGGCTCCTGAAAACGAAGCCCTCCAGGGCCTTGCTGAGCCCCTCCAGGCAGCAGGGTCTCCCAAGCTCTGTGCAAGGTAGGGGCTCAAGCCTGGGGCCTCCCAGGGAGAGGTTGGGTCCAGAGGTTGGGTGCACGGAGCCACTGCCCCAGCCCAGCACAGCCCATGGCTAGAGCCAGCACCTCCTGCACACTGCCTCGGGTGGGTCCCTGAGGCTGACCCCAGTGGGCCTGGCTGTGCTGCTGACACCCCCTGCAGACACATAACGCCTTGCCTTCGGAGAGGGGTGCCTGGACCGCTGGGAGCAGGCCTTGGGCCACCCGTGAGGCTCGCAGGCTGATTGCAGCTGGGCAGGGCAGGTGCGCCGTGGTGTGGGTTGGGCTGTCCTCAGTGTAACCTCTGCTTTGCCCTTGGTGCCTAGGCGACCCTATGCCTCCCTCCGCCTCCGGCGGACAGACTCCCGCGAGTTGATGCTGCGCTCCCTGCAAAGAAACCAGGAACAGCTGCCCTGGCTCTGGGTTTTTATGGGGTTTCCTTAAAGATTTTATTCCAGAAAAAACCAAAAGCAATTAATCCAAATTACAGAGTAGCCATTTGCAATAATATTTGCTTTAAATATATGTATTTTTAAAAACCCCTTAGCTGAGGGCCTCGAGTGAGTTCGAGGTGAAGAACACATTGAAATAATTACCTTTTTCTCATTTTACATTGTGAGAATGGCTCAGCCGAGGTCGGGAGGAACGTAAAGACGCGGCGGCGGACTCCCTTATAAAACAACGGCATTTTCCCTCCACCTCTGCCAGCATGACCGCACTGGGGTGGTTCGCCCAAGGCCTGGGAGGCCGATCTTTTCCAAAAGGCGCTCCTCACCTTGGTCCCGCCACCCAGCCCTGTGCTGGGCAGCAGCCAGGAGCGGTGCCCCTCCCGGATGTCCACTGTGGGTGTGACACGGGGACAGGGCTCTGCGGGGATGAGAGAAACCCGGCCACAACCTTTGGGCACATTGTCAGGGATCTAAGATGGGCAGAACTCTTCCCCGTCTTCCCCACGTGTCACCGAGGACCCTTCAGACGTGCGGTTGTAGAGTCCTCCTGGCATTCAGCTTACTGTGGCCTTTCTTCCCTTCTGTGCTGAAAATGTAAGTCAAAGTCTTACGCATCTGAGGCAGAGACAGGGTCTCGCTCTGCAGCCCAGGCTGGTCCTGAACGCACTATGGAGCCCAGGCTGGCCTTGGACTCACCGCCATCCTCCTGCCTCAGCCTCCTGAGTGCTGGGATGACAGGTGTGCGCCACCACACCCAGTTTATGTGGAGCTGGGGAACACAGGACCCTGTGCTTCTCAGCAAGTGTTTTAAGTGCTGGTATACACCAACAGTCCCTTTTCAGTTTCTTAACAGTATATTTTAAGGGAAAAAATTACACTTTGTCAGCATCCCATTTTTTTTCACTCACAAATTGTGTTTTTGTTGTGTCCTGTTGAGAAAATCTTTGCCTAAGTCAAGGTCACTAGAATATTTGACTTACATTTTCTCTAAAAAGCTTTGTAGATTGATGTTCAGACCCAGGATGTGCGTCGGAGTCCCTGCTACTTGGGAAACCCTAGCAGGTGGATGGCGCAAGTCCGTGAGTTCGGGGCCAGCTGCGCAATGACGTGAGACCTCATTCCAGATTTACCTTGAGCCATTTTTATATGGCGTGAGGGAAGGAGGGTTGACGGTCATCCCTTTGCATACGTGTCCAAGCACTCAGTGTTATTTGTTGAGGAATACATCATTTTCTCATGGGCTTGCCTCTACAGCCTTGTCAAGGATCAATCGGCCACGTACACATGGGTCTGCCGGGGGACTCCGCCACCCTGGTCATGTGCCTACCTCTTCACCAATGCCACACTGTCCCAAGCGCTATTGCTGTCTAAGCTTTGAGATGTAGTACGTCATCCGACTTTCACGGTCTTTTTCAAAATTGTTCAGGCTACCTTATGTCGTTTGCTTTTCCACAAAAACCACCTTGTCAATTTCAAAAGTAAGAATTCTAGAGTATTTTTGTTATTTTTTGAATATCTATACGACTTTGGGTGGAGCTGCCATTCTAAAGCTACTACATATTCCAATCCATGAACGTAGTATATCTTCCCCCCCACCCACATTTTCTTTTTTTTACTTTTCTTCAATTTGTCTCAGTGATATTTGGTAGTTTCTAGGGTGTGTGATGAGCGTCACACATTCCTTTTGTTAAACTGATCACCAAACGTATTATACCTCGTATTCTATTATACATATTTTTCGTAGTTTTCCAGCTGTTCATGGCTGTTCGTGTTTAGATATTTAATTAACTTTTCTTTTTTACACGGATCTGCCATCTCATAATCTTCCGAAACTCAGTTATTATTTCTTGTAGCACGTTGCAGATTCTCTGAAATTTTTCCATAGACAGATGCACTTGCTACACCTCCGTTTTCTAGAGGAAACATTATAGTTGGTGTCCTTTGTGGGATCCGCGGTCTTTGTCGTCACCTTCAAACTCACAGGCAGGCGTTTGTCCACCACATTTCCTCATCACCTTTCCACTGTCTCTGGTGAGAGACGCCCCTTCTGGCACCCCTGAGTTTGGCAATTGTGTCTCTTCTCTTTCTTTCCTGATCAGTCTGGCTGAAGGTTTATCAATAAAGATTTCAACAATGAAGTTGTGGCCTCATCAATGTGGCTCTACTGTTTTGTTTGTTTTGGTTCTTCTCTGGAATCAAGTATTTTCCCCTACTTCCTTTGGGTTTAAATATTTCTTCATTTTGTAGTTCTTTAGGAAGAAAGAAATTCAAATATATGAATTGAGTGCCACAGGTCTTCCATTTAGCACTGCCTAACTGCAATACACACGTTTCAAATTACAATGTTTTCATTTTTATTCAGGCCAGCATATTTTCTAGTGTCTTTTGTGATCAATTTTCTGGCCCATGAGTTCTTAAGAAGTGTGTGGGTTAGTTTCTGCATGTGGGGAGGTTTTCAGGTACCATTACTGTTGATTTCTAGTTTAATTTTGTGATGGCTAGAAGCTATGGTTACAATGATTTCCACCCTTTACAATACATGGGACTTCTTTTACGGCTAGAATATGTTTTCCTGCTGTGATGTTTCTAAGTAGATGTGGAAAAGGCGTACACCACACTGTTGTTGGATGCGTACATGTTTGGGGTCACTGTGTCCCTTGAAGAGTCGACCCAGAGAGTCATTATGAGGCACCAGGGTAATAGGTTTTATTCTGAAATCAGCTGTGATTGCTATTTAGTGTAGCAGATCTGGCTTTTAGAAAATCTGTGATTACATAGTACATCTTTTTTCCTTCATCATTTAACCATTAACCTATATGTGTTTTTGTATTTAAAGTGGGTTTCTTACTGACAGGATGTAGTTGGGTCTTGATTTTTTTAATCCACTATGACAATTTCTGCCTTTTAATTGGAGTATCTAGGCCACTTACATTTAATGTGACATAAAATATGGTTAGGTTGTGGGCTTACTAGTTATGATTTTCTCTGCAGTTTCAGTATTCATCTTTAACTTAGTCACATGTGTTCATGTAATTCCACGCCACTTCACATGAAGTGTGGTATTGTGGTTTAGAACTGGAATGTCCCCAAAAGTTTTGTGTATTTAGATGTCACGGACTATTTATGGAACCACGTGCTCTTGGGAGGTGGGGTCTTGATCTGGACTCTGAGTGGGTGGTAGAAGACAGGTAGATTACAGATTATAGGCCTGTGGTGGATCCGAGGCGTACACCTGAAAGGGACAGAACCCTGAGGCCGGCCCTGGAAGGGGCAATCGCTGAGACGGGACCTGGAAGGGTAAATGTAACTCCCGCCCCCCTCCGGGTGCGTGGCTTCCCGTTTGCAATGCCGTAAGGGGCTGTCTCCACCTACGCCTCTGCCGTGTGCTTTCCCTGTTGCCAGCTGCCCATGGATGCACTGTGACATCCTGAAACTGTGAGCTAAACTGAACTCTTCCTCCCCCGAGTTGTGAACATCAGATATTCTGTCCCGGCGATGAAAAGGTAACTAAGACATGTGGAAACCTGCTTCCGTTTGCTCTTCGGTCCACCATGCTGATGTCCTAAACGTCACTTCCCAGATGTTATCAACTTTTTAGTACATTACTGTGATGTTCCCCTTGACAGGCTATGCTTTAAAAATTTTTTAAAAGGCGCTTTTGAGTGCTTTTGTACGCAACCCATGTATGTCCCTTCCCTTCCCTCATGTCTCTCTGCAGGACCGTATTTCCCTTGGGTGTAATTTTCCTTCCATGCAAATAATGTTAGTTAGCCCTTACCTGTACTGCTGTTCTGCTGAAAGTAAGTTTTTTCTTTGAAAAGGGGTTCATTTGCCTTTAATTTTGAATGATGTTTTTGCTGAGTATAAAATTCGAGGTTGACAGGATTTTTTTTTTTCCCTTTCAGTACTTTAAAGATAGGTCTCCATGTTCTCTGACTTGCATCCTTTCTGATGGGAAGTGTATTTACATACTTATCTCTGTTCATTTATATGTACATTTATATAAAAATGTATATACAAAAAGTATATATTATATACATATGTAGATGTGTATATATAAATGTATATATACATTTATACATATATACATTTATATATACATTTATAAAATGTATATGTATTATACAAATGTATATTATATACATTTGTATGTAATATGTGTTTTTCCCACTTCTGGCTACTTTTAATATCTTCCCTCTATCTCCTTAACAGTTTAATAAGCTATGATGACGGCTTTCTGCATTTTTTTTCTCTGCAGTGGCTAGATGAGACATTGGGTGGGTGTGTTTATAATGTTTATCAATTTAGAAAAATTTCACCAAATCTCCATAGACTTTACTTTCTGTGATGTCTTACTTGTCCCTCAGAAATACCAGTGACCTGTCCATTAAATTGTGTTATAGTACCTAACCCCCGAGTTCCGTTTGCTGTTTTCATCAGTTTTCTCCTCCTGTATCACATTAAATAATTTCTACTGCAATCATCAAGCCCAAAGATGTTTTAGTAAATATTCTGCCGCTAATCCCATCCAGGGTATTTTTCATTTCAAAGTACTTTTCACGTTTTGAAGTGCATCTAGAATGTTTTTACTGTCACCTGTCCTTCTCCGCAACACACCTGCCTCCCTCTGCCTTTTTAATAACACGGATTCTCCGCACAGCTGTTGCTTAGCAATCACTTCTTGTGTTCCCGTCGCCTCTTGCACTTCTGGGTCTGTTCCTGATCACGGGCTTTTCTCTTGGTTGTGGAGCGTGGTCCTCTTGTGACTGCGCACTCGGAGGCAGTGGGCAAGGGCGTGCCAGTGTCTGACGTGCTCTCTGCCAGCCTCTCCTGTCGCGAATGTCTTGCGTAATTGCGGAAGCCAGGGAGTCTACACTGATACCGTGTTGTTGATTTACCCACTGACTTGAGTTTCGCTCACTGTGAAACTCTGGGACTCTGGACTCACCGCTCCTCTCCTGGCTGAGAGGTCCAGGCTCAGGTCAGCTCTGTCCTGGAGCTGCAGTAACCGTCTCTCTCCAGGAGACAGCTGGGCCATCCTGGGGCGGAAGTCATACCGTGACGGCTTCCTAGCTCCTGCACCTCGCACCTGCCGGGCTGGCCACACGTGTGGTAGCTGTGTGGTTTCAAGGGCCACCAAGAATATTCCCGTGACACTCCCCCCAGGATCACTCAGCCTCAAGTCTTGCTACCAATCTCGTATAATTCGAATTATGAATGGGGGAGAGGCGCCTTCAAGACCTCATTAAGGCTAATTTCCTGAGTGGACAGATGTGGAGGGAGGACTTGCTGAGGGACACACTTTCACATGCTGGTCACTGAATCTACCTGGCTCCCTCATAAACACCAGGAACAGGTGGCAACCTTGACTCTGTCCCCTCTTCACACCAGCCAGGTATTACCACACACGTCCCCCAGGCAAAGACTCCCAGAAGCCCACACAGCCCTGAGATCTGCTAAGCACAGGCATCTCTCCAGTCTTCCTGCCCTAGCGCCTGCCCTTCCCAGGCTGGAAGGGCAAGGGGGGCACAGAGAGACCCCAGGCTGTGGGCTCAGAGCCCTCAAATCCACCTCCTCCTTGAAGACCCCTGCCACCAAGGCAGCCTTTCTGGGTTCACCAGGATGTCCCCTCATTCCACTGGTCCCAGGAGAAGCTCCAGGTCTTTACCCAGTTCCCACTGAGCCTGTTAGGCCAGGGCTCTTCCGGAGGCTTTGGGATGCATTAGACACATTTCCGGGAAAGTACGAAGCGCCAGAGAGCTCAGAACAGTACGTCCCAGATGGGAGTCGGAGGAGTCACCCTTCGGGAAGAGCCCCGTGTCCACAGAGCATGCAGGAGGGTGGGTTGCTGCCGGTGCCCTGTGTTATGAAGGATTTGCTAGACTCGGGGTCCACTCTGAGAGACTGACGTCGATTCCGTTACAAATCTGGCACAGAGCTGCCGAAGGAAAGAAGATGCAGGCAAAGGAGGGGATCAGCCTGTTCTCCTCCTAAACATCAAGTTGAAGAAGTCGTACATAAAATACGAGCTGACTGAGTGGAGCAGTGTGTTTTAAACGCATGTGCAGGCTGGAGGAATAGCTCAGTGGTTAAAACACCCGCCTAGCAAGCACAAGGCCCTGGGTTCAATTCCTCAGCACCACGAAAACCGGGCATGGTAGCACACGCCTGTAATCCCACCACTCGGGGGGCTGAGGCAGGAGGATCGCTGTGAGTTTGGGGCCAGACTGGACTACAGAGTGAGATCAGGACCAGCCTGGACTATAGAGCAAGTCTCTGTCTCAAAAAATATATAAAAAATAAAAATAAATGCACATTCAGCCAGACAGCTCCAGTTAGAAGGGCTCACCGCTCCCAACAGTGGCAGGAAAGTGGAGCCGTGAGAACTCTCACACAGTGCTGGTGGGTGTTTTGGGAAAATGTCGACTCGAGTGGCGTGTTGTGGTAAACACCCGCCCACCGCAAATCCCACTCCAAGATGCTCAGCGGAGAGAAATAAAAACCTAAGTCCACAAAAAGACCCTTCACAAATTCTACTCATGTTTAAAAGAGGAAACAGCCCACGTGTCCACAGACACGTGGATGGACTACCAAACCGCGGCCCACTCGTGCTGTGGAACATTCCGTGGCCTGAGCGCGTCCCCCGAAGTTCCTAGGTGGGAACCTGGTACCAAAGACATCCTTGGGCAAGCGGCTACGCCACAGACCCACACCTCCGGAGGGGGTAAGTGCCCCTGGAAAGTGGCCCCAGCAGCCCGCTCCTCCAAAAGGCGCCATCTTGGAAGCCGACAGCAGCCTCCGCCACACACCACACCTGCCGGTGACTGGATCTTGCTGCCCCCAGGTTCCGGAGCTGTGAGTGGAGGGAGTTCCTCATCTCTGATGTGAGACCCAGCCTGAGGTGTTCAGTTATGAGGGGCGATCTAAAAGTACATCACATGTTCAGATTTAAAGAAGACTTTGGGTTAGCAACAGGCACAGGCCACGAATCCCCCCAGATCCGCCCTCCGTCGTCTGCGCTGACTCCTGGAAGTCCTCTTTGCCGAGCGGCTTCAGTTGTGCTCTGGGTCCCACAAGTCACACGTGTGGCCAGCCCGGCAGGTGCGAGGTGCAGGAGCTAGGAAGCCGTCAGGGTATGACTTCCGCCCCAGGATGGCCCAGCTGTCTCCTGGAGAGAGACGGTTACTGCAGCTCCAGGACAGAGCTGACCTGAGCCTGGACCTCTCGGCAGGCAGAGAGGAGGGATGAGCCCAGACCCCCAGATCCGGCGACTAAGGCAGAGGAGGACACACCGTCGTGTTCTTACAAGCCGGCCTTTCTGTGTCACGCCTTGTGGTCACGCCTTGTGGAGACACTCAGGAAAGAAGACTTCCAGAGCTGCTTCAGAAGGTGGCCAGACGACGGACATGTGTGTTCGGAGTGAAGGGGGAGGGATTTTGTGGAGAGCACGTGTCCTTTACTGTAATGAAAAATTTAAAAGCAGACATTCACCGTGTAGTTCATGCCTACGTACACAGCACCCTGAGCAGCTGAGAAGAGAGCAAGTTACAAAACCCCCGTGGGCCTCCGAACCCCAGGAAGACACGGGGGAGAAGGGGAGCCTCTGCGTCGGTGCAGCGTGTGTGGGTACGAGTCCGTCAGCGAGATGGCCCAGCCTGGGCATAGCTCCCACGCAGGGAGTTCGGCCCGTTGTGTGGGGCCAGCTCAGAGATCACCCAGTGGCCCACTGAAGCTCTGATCATTGCGTTGCATGTAAATTTTATCTTGAAAGAAACAGTAGCCGGGGCCAGTGGCACGGGCCTGTGATCTCAGCCCTCTGGGAGACCGATGCAGGAGGATCGCCAAGTTCTAGTCCAGCCCGGGGAAGGTGGCGACTCAGCAAGGCCCTGCCTAAAAAATAAAAACAAAACAACAACAACAACAACAGCAACAACAACCCGAGGGACTGTGGCTACAGCCCGGCTCAATCCCCAGGACCACACACACCGAAAGGAAAGCGACAGGGGCCACAAGACCGCGCAGAAAACGTTGGACTCAACAACACGCCTGCCAGGTGTGTAAGGGAAATGAGCCTGTGGCTTCCGACTAACCCTGAAAATGCATCAGAAATAGATGGATGGACGGATGGATGAGTGGAGATAGCGAACAGGTAGGTGATGGATGAGTGAATGGGGGTGCAGTGCGTCTGGTGAAGCACTGATGCGAATGGTATGGACGAGCAGTAAAGGTTACTCGTCACAGTTGGCATGAACGGTGGCACGTCAACAGGTGTTTTGTTTGAGCATTTTCATAAGACAGCGTGGGGAAAGGGTGAGATGCAGTTGTCCTAGGAAGGGTTTGATGGCGTAAACCCAGGCAGCTGAGGGCTTCACGTCAGCGGCCGGGGACGGACGTAGTGAGGAGGATTTCAGTCACAGGCGGAGCAAGGTTGAGTCACACGGGCGCTTTAGAAGCAAGTCCTAGCCCGTGCTATCTGTGGAGAGGGTCCCAGAGCCAGGAGTGAGCGGCTTCCGTGACAAACGTGACCTTGAGGCCTCCAAAAGCCTCTCTCTCCTGAAGATCAGGGGTAGGACGGGAGTCCTGGCTGCTGCCTTGGTCCGTACCACAGGGAGCGCTTTCCTGCCACAGCTACCTGCTCCAAGGGGCAGTGACTCTCGTCTAGCTCAGTTCTGTCCCCACTACCGCAAGGAAGAAGGAAAGATCGCAGAAGACAGATTAGCAGCTGTCGGCAGCTACTCAGCCTTGGGACATAGCTGAGAGGCCCGGAAGCGGATGTCTCTAGGTGCTAGGACAGGATGTACCTCCCAGTCAAAGGACCCGAGGGACAGCAGGGAGACACAGCCTGTTTCTGGCGGGGCAAGCTTGACTTTTGCAAGGTAGCCGTTCTTCAGATAATTAAGCCAACCCAATTCCAATCGAAGGTTGCCTGGGGCTTCTAAAGCTCCCATTTGCCTCAGGCTTGCATCGCGTGTGACGGAACCACATGGACAGGTGGGAGGATATCCGTAGCAGCAGAGCCGGGCCGAACAGCCACCCCACAAGGCACCGGTGAGAATCAAGACAGAGCTGCACCACGTGACCGTGTCCCGGATCAGCAGAGACTCAGACCGTGCTGAGAAGGAGGCCAGGGCTGGGCAGGGGTGGGCTCGCCCCTGGGAAAGGGACAGATGGGGCAGCGGCTGTTTGGAAGACAGACTCCCTCCACGGAAAAAATCAATTCTTTCCACAGTGACCTTTGGATGGGTAAAGTCCCCGTGCGAGAGATAAAAGCACACCGGTTCTGTGAGGAAGAGACTTGAGGGAGTGGCCCGAGGGCCTGAGGCTGGGGCCCGGGGAGGACAGACCCAGCCTGGTCCCTCACCAAGGGCACCGCAGGGAGCCAGAGGGGAGAAGCCTGGGGGGAATGCACAGGCTACGCATGAAAACCCAGCACCTTGGTGGCCAGCATCACGAGGCTTTCAGCCGCAGTCGGATCAGAGCCATGCAGACTTGAGTGATTTTTCCGCCTGTTGCCCAACCTATGTGCAATAATTTGAAAGTCAAATTCCCCGCACAGGTGAGCCGTGGGGAAAGGAGTCCCGCTCCTGAGGGGACCTGCAAACCAGCAGAGAACCGCTGTAGGCCAAGGGGACTGACCTGGGTATGCCCATGCCCTCCCTGCAGACTTGCCCTGCCACTCAGATGAAGGCGTGGGGTGCCCATCACAGCCCTGTCTGGGTAGGGCGGTGTCAGGTGGGCCTGTGTGGGCACAGTGAGGTGGGCACATCCTGAGGACCCCATGCAGCAGTGGGCAGTGACAGCAGGTGCAGTGTTGCCCGGAGCACTGCCGTATGCAGAAAGTAGAGGCCACCGTGAGCAGGGGACAACCTGGACACACATGTGCAGAACACACACACCCAGCCACTGGCAGGGAACACACAAACTCAACACTCACACTTAAATTCACAGACAAAACTTGTATGCACACACATGCATAAGCACATGTACAACGGACATGCACAGAACATGCATGCTTAACACACACAGCTCGTATATATACAACACAAAAAATACGTGTACATGCAAAATATAGGTGTGCATGCATATGCAAGAGTGCACTGGTCATACATGCTCAGCAAGACATATGGCTTATGTACACACACACACACACACACACGATGCCTAAAGGCACCCGAGCATGTGCAGAACACCCATGTACATGTGGGCAACACATATGGAACATTCATGCTCAAAATATGTACCTGCAAGCACATAGGTATTCAACACATGTCCACAGAACTCATGCAAACACATCATGCATGTACTGTGCACACACATATGCTGCCACCACACAGTAGAGACACCTCCCCTGTCCTTTGAGTATTTGAGAGACTTAGGGACAAGTATATGTCCAGCCCAGCATAGCTGCCCAAAAGGCGCAGGGTAATAAACATGGCCCTGAGCCGGGAGGATGGAGACAGACTTCCTGCTGCCTGACGAGGTGCTGAGGGACAGAGGCAGGGACCCCAAACTCCGGGTTTGGCCAGGCTGCTGGCAGGAGCCAGCATGAATGCTGCAGCCCAGCCACCCCCGCTGGAGTGACCAGGCAAATGTCAGATCCCATGGAGCAGCCGGGTGCCCGCTACACAAGAACTGGCATCCCAGGCTAGGCTCACTTACGGGTAGGGCCTGGGGCTGGGGCCACGGAAGAATTTGGGCCATTGTCTGGTGATCTGCACACCCTGCCCCCTGCCCCAGGTGTGAGTGTCGGGTGGGCCTCCAGTGGGGCAGAGGGTAGCCCTGCCTGGCCAACCGGAACTAGGACCCCCAGAGCCGTGCCATCCCCGGGTGCAGGAGCCAGGGGCTGTGGGTATTGCAGGGATGTCCCTTAGAGGTCACAGCGCTTTGCAGCAGGGGGACAAAGGACCAGCTGGGCCCAGCTGCTGCCCGGCAGGACGCTCAGGACAGACATGAGGAGGGGTTTCCCTGCCCCTCTGTGCTCCGCCTGATTCCGGGGCTGGCTCTGACTGCCTGCGGCTGATCCTCCCCAGCTCCACCCTTCATCCCACGTGGATGGGGGCTCCACCTTCCCGTGGGCACTTCCGCCAGGCAAGCCCCCCATCTGCCTGACCCCCTCTGCCTCAGCTGGTTCCCTCTACCGACTGAGTTTCCAGCCTGGCTGAACTTTGCCCGCGAGGAAACTGAGTCGAAGACGGTCTTGCCAGTGTCACAGAGTTGGGGTCACTGAACTGAGATTCGGGCAGAGGCCACGGGCTATCTCCACTCAGAGGCTTGGGTCCCGGGAGCAAGGTCATCTGAAGGACACCAGGGGCCCGTGTCATTGATGTACAGGGCTCTGGTGAGTATTTGGGCAGGCAGACGGGCACTGAAGTCACCACGGTGGGTCCACAGCACGCCTCCTGGAGCTCCCTGACCCAATCTGTGGCCCTGCTCACTGGCGTCAGGTTCTTGCCACCCCCAGGGCCCTGCAGCAGCCCAGCAATAAGGACAGAAGGATGCACCTGCAGGACAGAAGGTCTGACCAGGCTGCTGGCAGGAGCCAGCATGAGTGCTGCAGCCCAGCCACCCCCACTGGAGTGACCAGGCAAATGTCAGGTCCCATGGAGCAGCCGGGTGCCTGCTACGCAAGAACTGGTGTCTCAGGCTGGGCTCACTTATTGGGTGGGACCTGGGGCTGGGGCCACAGAAGAAAGCACAGGTGACCGTGAAGGCAGCAGGCCGAGGGCAACTGGCACCTGGTAGGCAGGACCTCCTGGGGTCCCAGAGAGCGAGGAGTGTTCTGGGGGACACACCTGTCACACTGAAGAAGAAGCTGTCACTGTCGCACTGGCAGGCAGGGCCAGCAGGGTCCAGGGTGGAGCAGCAGCCTGGAGCTGGCTGCTCCTGCCCCTACTGCCAGCAGGGACCGCCTACACGGTGGCCGGGGCCCCGCAGCCCTTGCTGGGAGGGGCCACCCCAGGATCCTCATCATCCCAGCCCAGACGCCCAGTGAGGAGGGGACAGGCCGTGGGAATGTCACCCCAGGTTTCTGTCCTGTCCCTGCTGCCTCTGACAAGATCCTCGGGCCACCAGCTACCCGGTGGTATCGAAGAGAAGCGAACCTCACTGCGTAAACACAACGAGCTCCCTCAGCCAATGAACGAGGCTTCCAGACCCCAGCTCAGCAGTGTGCGCAGCGGGCACTGGCCTGCAGCCCACAGTGGGGTGACGGCCGAGGGGAAATCGCCAGGGAGGCTGATTACGCGTCAGGATGCCCAGAGCGAGCACTGCCCAGCGTCCCTCATGCTCTGGGGTCTGCACAGACCGGCCACCCCGCAGCGAAGGCCCTGGTGGACCGGAGCCTGGACACCGTCTCGTCTGTACACTTCTGTGGATGTGCCTGAACCGTGCCTGGGCACACTTAGGCGGGAAGACCCTGTCCAACTCTGGCAGCGCCCAGTAGGCGACAGTCCCATTCCATGGCCCCAGGGATGCCTGCAGGAGGGGCCGCCTCTGTCCCCTTGTGGTTGTATCCTGGGAAGCAGCTTCTGTCACCAGGCAGCAGGTCTCACTCAGTCCCACCAGAGGGAGAGAGGCGTCTGAAATAAAGTGATGGTGTGGTCTGAGTGGAAAGAATGATTTTGGTTTCACAAAAGTCCCAGCAGAAATGCTGGGGCCAGGTCACAGAGCGGGGGGACGCCTGGATGGGCAGGACCGGGGTCCGGGGGGCACAGGCAGAGCGAGGTCACCCACGGAGTCAGCACACAGGCAGCTCCTGGAAGGTGGCAGCCCCTTGGCCTCCAGGACCACCACAGAGCAAAGGAAAGCGGCTCTGGCCCTGGAGGGGGTCTGCTTCATCCAAATTCTGCTCATTTACGTGTTGATTGCGTCTAAAATGTGTCTTCACAGCAACATGTAGACGGCGCTTGAGCACCTGGGCACTGTGGCTGCAGCCAACGTGGCACGTGTAGGGGACCACCCCGCATTCCCCGTGCAGATCTACCCCAACGACAGGAAGTGGGTACCTGGCTCTGACCCGTTCATGGCCTCAGAGGTGTGCCACCTTGTTCTGAGGTTTGGCGGATGGAGAGGCAGGTGAGGGGCCCATTTACACCTGGGTCTGGCTTCCTAAAAAAAAAAAAAAAGCAAAAAAAAAAAAAATACAGGGCTGTGGCTGGTACTGTAGCTCCGTGGTAGAGACCTTGCCTAGAAAGAAAAGTGCAAAAAAGAAGAAAAAGAAAGAAAGAAAGAAAGAAAGAAAACAAAAATTTTTTTAAACCCAAAACTTTAAACATTCGCAAATCTTTGCGCAGAAAGAAGCCAGCACTTGGCTTTGGGGGGACAAAGGCAGGAGTGAGGCCGCGAAGTGCCAGGCTCATGTGAACTGGGGCACGCAGGGCGGGGGTCCCGGACTACATCCCACCGAGGCTGCAGGAGGGAGCAGGGACAGAGGCCACAGGTCCTTTCCTGAGGACGGGAGTTGGGCTGGAAGCAGGGTGCACACGGTGGCCAGGTATGGGCCGAGCCGGAGCACCAACTGGGTCCAGGTGATCCCCGGATATCTCGATTATCTCAGGACAGCCTGAATCAGACATAGGGTCACCCTCCAGCCCATGGTGGCTCCCGTGGGCTAAGATGTACCCAACTTACTCCTGGCATCTGCTTCTGTTAGGGGTGACACGAGCCTGTGCTCTGCTGGCAGCCTCCCTTCCCCGCACGCTGCAGCCTCCAGGTCACAGCCAACCCCGTGTCGCCCCACAGGCCTGCTAAGGGTGGGCAGACAACAGCAAGGAAGGCCAGGGGGCAGGCTGGCCACCGGGGCGCAGGAGGAGGGGAGTGGGGGCACCGAGGGGGCTCAGAGAGATGGGCTCACCAGTGGAAGGGCAGGAAGCAGGGCCTGGAGGGGTGAATTCTCCAGCTCAGACTCGTGAGTGCCCCCAGGAGGAGGGGTCTATAGAGCCCACTGGAGGCCACAGCTGGGCACTCGAGGGTTGCAAGAGAGCAGGCAGCTCCCCTGGACAGCCACCCCTGTGGCAGCAGCTCTCCATGAAGAGATATGCCCTGTAGGAAGATCGCGGGTAGGAAGCCCAGCCGGGTGACACGGGCCTGTCCCCCCTGCACTCTGAGAGGCTGAGGGGGGAGGATTGCAAGTTCAAGACCAGCCTGGGCAATACAGTGACTCTGAGAGACACTGTCTCAAAATCAAACATAAAAAGTGTGCCGGGATGTCGCTAGTGGGAAGAAGGCCCTGGGCTTGATCCCCAGTACCACACACGCGTAAGAGGTACGCCCTGGTCACGCCGGGACCCGAGGCCTCTTGCATCCCGTCCGGGGACTGCCAGGGCCCAGGCTTTTCTGGGCTGGTTGGCCTGATGGCTCTCACCCCTGGCCCACTTTTCTGCCTGCGGTGTCTTCTCAGGGTGGGTGGCATGCACGCGTGGCTCGGTCTGGGCCCCAACTCCAGCGGGGCAGCTCTCATGTCACCGGAGGGTTTGGGCTGAAACGGGGCTGCGTGGCCAAGGACGTGGGGCCAGCTCTCCTCTGTGCACCTCTGTCCTCTGCACACACCACTTGCCCCGAGGGTCCTGAGCCCCTGGGGCCCCTGCTTTGGCTACCGGGAAACGGGCTTGGTTGGCCCCACCGCCCCACTGCCTGCAGGAGCTCCAGGTCCCATTGTGAATCCCTACAGGAGACACAGACTGCAGTGGGGTCCATGCCGGATAGAGAGGGGGCAGCTGGCCACCGTGTGTATCGGAGAGGACCCGGAGGGGCTGGAGGAATGGCTCAGCGGTTAGAGTGCTTGCCTAGCAAGTGCTAAGTACCCAAGTTCAATTCCCAGCACCACATAAGCTGGGCGTGGTGGCGCACGCCTGTAATCCCAGTACTTGGGGGCTGGGGCAGGAGGATGGCCATGAGTCCAAGGCCAGCCTGGGCTCCATTGTGAATTCAGAACCAACCTGGGCCACAGAGCGAGACCCTGTCTCCAGAAGAGGAGGAGGAGGACCTGAAACAACTGGCCTGTAAACAAGCCCACGGCCTGTGACGGTGCCGGCGGGGACCTGCCAGAACAGTGGCTCAGAGCTGCCACCTGCGCCCTTCCCCAGTAGCGGGGCTCCACCTGGGGCCCCCTGAGCCCCTCCTCGTCTGGCACTGGGGACCCCAGGGCTGAGCACCTCAGTGAGCATGTCCTCATGTCCCCACCCCGGCTCTGTGCAGGAGCAGAGAGGACCCGGGAGCGGCTCGAGGTTGCCGCGGCTCCGCCACCCCAGAAACGCTCCCGCCCTGCGCGCAGACCTTCCTGCTGGGGCCCTTTACACCCATGCGCACAGGCCAGAGCCCGTGTTTCCAGGTCTGGGCGTCCCTCACAGAGGCCTGCCCCTTCCACCGTGGCCTGGCCGCCCAGTCAGCCTCATCCCCTCCACACCTAGAGGTGTCAGAGCGAAGCGGGGACTTCTTCCCAAGTAGGCTCTGGGTGCAGGGGTGGGAGGGCAGTGCCTGGTGGAGCCTGTTGTTGGCCTTGAGGATAAATGGCCAGAGAGCGCCGCCTTCTCATCCATAGGACCCCCCCACCCCGGGCTCCTGTGTCCGCCTTTCCTCTCATCTCAGGCCTGGCCAGAACCCACATGGCAGCTGGCCACGGCCCTGCCTGCCCCCTTTCTCTGAGCGCTGCGGGCCTGACCTGTGGTGGGACGCCCAGGCTGGTGGTGCAGACACAGTCCTGCCTCCTCTATGCACGCGATCCTGACTCTGCAGGGGGCCTTTCCAGTGAGGGCAGAGTTGGGGTCACTGCTGAGCTCCCACGGGAATGTCCAGCACCCACCACCAGGGCACAGAGTGGCCAACCTGCGGTCAGCCGCGCATCTGGGCCCTCCTCCCTCGACCACGCCAGGGTCTGTGTGTGAAATGTCCTGCCCTAACCGGGGGAGAGGGGACGAGGCTTTGGAAGGGTTCCTCCTTCCCCAGGGCGCTGGTGGCTGCCTTGGCCTCCAGAGCAGGCCAGACCTCTCGGCTCGCTGCCGTTCCAGGGCGGAGGGTGTAGTCAATGCAGTCCCACACGCCCCACGGCCTCCCTGAAACTGGGTCTGCGGATCTCACACTCTGCAGCCTGGTCAGTGCTTGTTTTGGCTGGCCCGGCCCTTGGGCCCATCGGCCACCCCATTGCATAACTGTGAGGTATCCGCTTACACTGGCTCACGCCTGGCCTTGGGGAGGCCTGAACAGTTGGAGTGGCCTCTCTGGAAGCTGCCCGGCCCCACCAGAGGTGGGGTGGGGTCTCTGGGGTCTCCTGAGCCTGTGGGCAGCCGCGGGTGCCACACAGAGCCTCAGCCTCAGGAGCTGGGAGCAGCCACCTCTGGCCAGAGTTGGCCCTCCCCGGGCGGAGGCGGACGAGGGGCCACCTCCACCCTCTGACGACATTGTCCCCAGTGTCAGCATCAGCGCTGGCCCTGCCAGAGTGCTGTGGGCCTTGGGTCAGGAGATGGCTGTGAGGAGGGGGGCTGTCCGTGAAGTCTGGGGGTGCCTTTCAGATGGCAGGCATAGTGCCCAGCTCCCTGGGCCCCGTGGGCCCCCGGCCGTGGCCCAGATGGCCCAAGTACGAGGATATCCCCAGGCCCTGGACCCATGCAGCCTAGCCACCACCCGCTCCCTCCCATGGATGCAGCCAAAAGGTGGGGCAGGAGAAACAGGAGATTTGAATAATGGGAGAAAATTATTATGTCTTCGTGTGAGCTGGAGCCCAGCCCCGCTCCTCACGGTGTGACGGCCGGGGACGGCTTACGTTTCTCCGTGCTGCGCCAGGGCCAGCCGTGACAATGCCCACATTGTTCCCTATCTGAGGCATTGTCATCCGCTGACAGTACGATGGTGCCCAGTGCCGCCAAGGAGCCCAGGCTTGGGTGCATGGCGCGTCCATGGACAGCTGTAGGGCAGGTGGAAGCCAGGCAGGGCTGGAGAGTCCAGGGGGAGGTTGGTGGGGAAATTGCCACTCACCTCTGATGGGTTTCTACAAATGGCCTGGTGACAGCTTCAGCAGGTGTGGCCTGTGGCCAGTGAGTGATTCTGCATCTAGCGAGACTAGGAGGCAGCAGCAGCCCCAGAGTCTCTGTCTCGGGCATCAGGGAAAAGAGGGCCCGATGCCCAGGTCCTAAGCCCTGGAGGGATCCGTCTCTGCCTCAGGCTGCCCCAGGTCCCCATGCACACCCAGGGCAGGGGTATCTGCACACGGATGTGGTGTCATAGGCCCACTCTGTACTGAGCCATCCTGCTACCCGAGCGCGTCCCTGTCACGCCTCCGTAGGCCTCCCGGCCTTAGGAACAATGGCTAAGGTCCCTCTGCCCTCTGGTACCCACTCAGTTCCCAGGGCCCCATGTCCACCTGTCGCTGGGCCGCTCAGGGAACAGCTACTTCCGGATCACCCCAGGTGGCTTGCAGCCCCCAACACTCCCCAAATCTGTGTTGGGTTACCCAGGTCCTGTCTAAACCCCAGGTTGCCCAGAAACCCCTCTCACACGGGCGGTAGATGGCATTTAATCTGTGGGCAGCATGGCCCATTTGCTTACAAGGTTCCAGCTGGCACAGGGGACTTGGAACCCAACGATGCCTGGAGGCCCAGCCCTACAGTCCTGGGGCAGGGGACCCTCTGTCCCTGTGCTCTGTGAAGGAGGAGTTTAGGGTACAGATTCCAGGCCTGAAGACTCCCCCACCCCCTGTCCCCAGCTAAAGGTGCCCTGTTGCAGAATTCCTTCCCAGGTGGGGAGAAGCTCTGTTGTCCCAGGCGCGTCCCAGGAGTCCTCACACCTCAGGACACAGGTGTGGGGTGCTGGCCCAGGCTGGGGCCACCGGTGGCTCTGTGCCATTCTCAGTGGCTCAGGGGCACACACCTTGCCTGGTGGCGTGCAGTCCAGCAGCACCAATGCACCCCATTTCTCCGGGTGAGGGCTGAGGACCAAGTGAGG
The DNA here is from genome assembly GCA_004027205.1 of Ctenodactylus gundi. Lineage (NCBI taxonomy): Eukaryota > Metazoa > Chordata > Mammalia > Rodentia > Ctenodactylidae > Ctenodactylus > Ctenodactylus gundi. The sequence continues at coordinate 202,067 of PVKB01001597.1, forward strand.
GTCTGAGCTGGTGGCAGGACTTGGAATTCCCATTCTCCCCATCCTGGGCCTCAGCTCGGCCACCTGTAGGGAGCTCAGCCCCTCCGTGCTGGTCTCTGCTCACGCTCCTCCCTGTCTTTGGCAGCCTCCTGTTTCCCGGGGACACAGACGAGCCTGGGCATGGTAGGTAGGTTTGTGGGCAAGAAGAGAAAGCAAATGGATTTGTGAGTGGGTGAGTGTGTGGGCAGATGGACATGTGAGAGCGTGAGCGAACAGGTGGGTGAGAGGGTACCTGGACAGGTGGACGAAAGCAGAATCGGAGGCAGCCAGGGAGTGTCCTTGCGAGAAACTTCCAGGCACCTGTTGTGTGTGTCGGGTGGGGGGGGGGGATCCCTCTCCTTGTGCTCACTGTGGCGCCCAGGGAAGGACGCAGTCCTCAGTCCCCTGACCCCTGTCGTCACCACGGTCCCACTGTCACCGCCAGCACCGTCGCTGTGGTTTTTACGATCACGTTATCCCTGTCCTGGCTGTAGCAGGCCATGAAGCCTGCAGTGCTGAGGAGCACAGCGTCTTGTTTTATCTCCCCGTTACCAGCAGCGGAGCTGAGTAGCTCGGACCGCCTGGAGAAGGCGTAGATGGGAGCACCTGGGGAGAGAGCCGGGCTGGGCTCTGAGCCCTGTTCTCAGCGCCTCGTGGGCCTCGGGAAGCCCTGCCTCTGTGCAACGGAGGGGCCTGGCTGCGGAGGGCTCCGGCGGGGACCCCAGAGCCCCTCGCAAGCTCCCGTGTTCCCTCTGGCCCTGAAGAGATTCAAACCGTTCTCAGGAGCCCCCGTCGCTCTGGGTCCTCCCTCTCAGGGCCCAAAGCCCCAGATGACGCACAGCGAGGGGAGAAAGCAGCTGCCCGAGGATGCGGGGTTCGGGGCTCCAGGCTGTCCTTGCCATCTCCTGTGCAGCAAGGCGCTCAGAAGACTCTATCCCAAACCTCCAACTGGCCCAGGACAGAAAAGTACCAGGAGAAGGTCCTTCTCACCGGGAGCGGGTGGGGAGAGGGTGATCTGAGAGTAACTTCGGGGATACCCTGCCTACTGTGGTCAAATGACAGCGGGAAGCCTGCCCCGCCTTTCCACAGTTCCAGCAGGACACACCCCCATGACCTATTCCCACTCAACTGCGGAGAGAGATTGGCCGAGAGAAAAGGGAGGAGCCTGCCCTGGTCGCCTTGCTCCGCCCTGTGCCTGGGCAGTGGGTCTGGAGGTTGCTGAGCCTCTGCCCCACCCAGCACCACCAAGGTCAGAGGTGGTCACAGCCAGGATACAGCGTAACTAAACTCCTGAACAGGCAAAGCTCTGGAAGCAGACAGAATTGACATACTACCCACAAGGGACACCAACCAAAGGACAGGGGTTTTGTTCTAAAGCCACAGAAGGACCTGGCACCAAGCGCTGAGGAAAACAGTCCAGTGAAAATTCTCCAGCAAACGCGTCCTTCAGGGACAACGGAAAAGTAAAGACAACGCCGGGCGGAGCAGAACACGGAGCACCGGCTGGTGGCAAGGCCGCCCTCCAAAGGAGCGTTGTGACCATCACTGCTGGCCATCAGCTCGGCAGGATTAAGGGACACCTGGGGGTGCTGGGTGGGCTGGAGCCCTTGGACGGACCAACACGTCGCCAGCTCCCAGCTGAGCGGGCTGCAGGGGTGGGCCTCCCTGGAAGGAGCAGTCATGAGGGCAGGACCTGGCAGTCGTATCTGGTCCCCAACCCCGTCCTGTCCGGCTCGTCTCTCTCAGCTCACTGGCTGCCACGGGGTGAGCAGCTCTGCTTCCCCTGAGCTCAGCTGCCATGACGTTTGTGGCTCGGAGCTGGCCACCCACGGACAAAACCCTCGGAAGCCATCAGCCAAGTCCACCCTCCTCCTGGGGCTTGTGTTTCCTCGGGCGTTTTGTGACAGCAACAGCTGACCAACCCACGGGCTCAGGGAAGTTCTCGAAACACAAAGGAAATGGTAGCAGAAGGTGGTCTGGAATTTCAGAAAGGGCAAAAAACACTGAGTTGGGTTAAAAATAGAAGTAAATGATGCTGAGTGAAGTGAGTCGGAAGCAGAAGGTGAAACATTGAATGGTTTCTCTGATATGAGAGTGCCAGGTCATAACTCTATGGAACTTAAGACGAAAAACAAAGTGAACCAGGGGGGTAGGGTGGGGAGGAAGGGTGGGGTGGGTAGGGGGAGGGACAAAAGGAGAGCGGGGAAGTCCTTGTCACCTTGACATACGCGCACAAGATGCTCTACTCCATTGTAAACCTTAAATTTCGCACGTATACGTATCAATAAAATGGGGGAAATAGAAGTAAATAGTGATGACTGTTCTCAGGAGGGCCTTGCGTATCTGATGGTTGGAGAAAAATTCCAACACCTTCCGACGTTGTGCTTCATGTAACAACAGGAACAAGCGTTGATGCTTTACTCGAAGAGGCAACATGTCGCTACCGTAGCTTGTGACTCACACATCTGTACACTATTTACACATGCATGCACATACACCCACACATGTGTAGCATGATGCCAACTCCCCTCCAAGAGCCCAAGACATCCAATACAGGTGGGTCCTAAGCAACGTGCAAGACCCACAGGAAGGTCAGACAGGAGAAAAGGGAGAGGCAAGGCAGAACACGGAAGACTGAGTCCCCAGCATCTCGGTGACCTTGGTCTAAGCCCGCCAGTCAGGAGATGGGGGTACCGGTGGGTGAAAGTGGATTTTGAAAATGACCCAAGTCCATGCTGCCTTCAAATCCACCCCAGACTCGCCTCGAACGAGCACAGGCTGAAAGAGAAAGCGTGGGAGAGCCTGCCAAGTGACTGAAATGCACATGAGCATCGGTTTTAGGTAAACGGATTTATTTCATTAAGGCCCAATTTCTAGAACATAATCCTTTGGGTTTTTCCCCTCCCTCCCCCAATCCTCCCTTCCTCTCCTCCCGCACCCTCCTGCTTTCGTCCTGCTCTCCGCACACACGCATCTAACCAGATGCGTACAAACGGACATCGATGCCCGGCAGGCACCATCGTCCTTTTCACCAAAAAATAGAGGGGTGTGGGGGGCGCAGGAGAGCCACTCGCAAGGGCTCCTCTGCACTTTCCACTTCGCCTCCAATAATATTTTGGGAGAATTCCACTACATTCGTGTGGAAAAATTCCCTTCATGCATAAATCATCCAACCGTCACATGATGGATGCCATTAGCCAAACAAGGATGCCGTAAACACCCGTGGAAGTGACAGCAGAAGGGTCCTCGGCACCAAGCAGGGGCGGCCGGGTGGAGGGCCCTGAGCCTGAGCAGTGTCCTCGCTCAGCTCTCCCTGCTGCCCAGGACAGTGGCTACTGCACGCCCTAGAGTGGCAACCGAGAGCCCTGTGGTGCTGGCGGGGACCCCCACGGGGCAGCATTCCTGCCTGACCCTCACCCTTCCCAACTCGCCCCTTTGCTCAGACCCACCCCAGACCCCTGTTCAGAATACAGATTCCAGGGCCCTGCGGACTCAGCCTCTGGCCAAGACCCAGCCTTCACGGCAAGTGTGGCCTGGGCTGGCAAAGCCGCAGCTCCCAGCCCAGGCTTCCTTGGGAAGTGGGAAGCGAGGGACAGGACCTCTAACCAGAGCCCCTCCCAGGTCAAAGCCAACACCTCCACCACAGACGGGCACCCGAACCCACACAACAACCCCTCCACCATTTTGCTTTTTATTGAACATCCCACAGCATGAAGCTGGGGTCACCTCGGGCCCCACAGGGTCCCTCCCGAGCGGTGCCGCCACCGCCCCGGTGCAGGGCTGCTCAGAAGCACCTGCGCTGGACCACGGATGCCCCGAACTCCTTGAAGTCGGCAGCTGTGACCCACATCTGCTTGAAACTGCTCAGGGACGTGACAACGGAGGCGCCGATCCAGGTGGAGAACCAGCGGTCTGGGGGCGCCGTGATCTTAATGGGGGTCCCCTTGCGGGCCAGTTGCTCCAGGTCCCTCAACAGCCGGTCATCAAGCCCCTGGAACAGCGTGCTGCCCCCTGACAACACGATCTCCCCGAAAAGCCTCTTCTGGATGTCAGCATCACACTTGGTGATGCTGTCAGACGCCATCGTGGCCAGTCCTGGACTCTGAATGCCCAGCCGCTCGGGCGAGAACAGGGCCTCCGGCGCCTGGAAGAGCTCGTCCCCAATGGCGATCACACTGCCGTCCGGCAGCCGGTACTCCCGCGGGACCTCCTCCGCCCGCCGTGAGAGTTCGAGCTGCGGCTCGGAGGCCACGTAGCACAGCTTCTCTTTGATGTCATTCGCCAGGGCCTTGTCTAGCGGGCACGAGAAGGTGCGCCCGCTGGCCAGCAGGAGCCGAGTGAGGAACTCTGTGATGTCCCGGCCTGCCACAGGCAGCTTGGCGACCGCGTGTGGAAGGGTGTAGCCCTCGAAGACGGGGACGGTGCAGGTGACGCCGTCCCCACTGTCTACTACCAGCCCTGTGACACAGGCCGAAGCGTAGAGTGCCAGCACAGCCTGGTCTGACAGGTAGAAGGCGGGCACGTCGAAGCGCTCAAACATCACCTCGGCTGTCTTCCCGCGGTTCTCCGGGGGGTTCAGCGAGGGTTCCGTCATGAGGACGGGCTGCTGGCCCGGCTGCACGCCCAGCTCCCACTGGAAGAGGTGCCTCCAGAGCTTTTCGGCGTCATCCCAGTTGGTGACCAGGCCCCGCTCAATCGGGAAGCGCAGGGAGAGGACCTCGTGTTTACACACAGCTTCCTCCCCGATGAAGTACTCCTTCTGCCGGCCCCCCGCTGAGGGCATCTGGAATTTGGGGTGCCCCACAATGGAGCTGGTGATGTGGCGTGGCCCAATCTCCCCAGACAGCCCCGCTTTGCAGAGCCCCGAGCCGTTGTCAAAAATCACAGCAGGGGAGTCTAAGGCATGTAGGTTAGACATGTCTGTCACGCTCCCTCCTGGGCCCACTGACAGACACAGGCCCTTCCCAGGCCACCGCGTGTCACGCGAGTGGGATTCCGCAGCGCCTGGCACCTTCCGGGCAGGGCTAGCAGGCTACCTTCAGAGCTACGAGCCACCCCCACCTCCGTGGGGGCTCTCTCCTCCTGGGTGAGAGAAGGGCCTCCTGCGGGGACTTTCCATGGGCGACCGTCACCTAGGTCACATTCCAGCCAGGGCAACCATTGTCCCCAGCGGAGCCACAGCCCGCGATAGCCCTGAGGTCCATGTGGAAGTGTGGTATAGACACCAGGCACTCCGCAGAGTGGCTCTGGGGAGCAGCACCCAGTTTCCTCTTTGTCCACTTGTAAGAGCAGCTTGGAGCCAGGACTGGACTGTCTAGGGTTCTGATGGGACTCAGAGACATTGATGGGCGGGTCTGGCTCCCTGACCCTTGTTTCAGGCTTCCAGTCCTGGACGTCTAGGCAAGGCCCAGCTCGGGTCCAGGGCCCGCTCACCAACATCAGTCCTGATCACTGGTATCATCTTATTGGGCCAACAGTGGCCCACTGTGGGGTCTGGAGTGCCCACCACCAAGAAGGAATGAATGTCCTGGGGGGCGGTCACTGGATGGCCACTGAGCACGCCGAGGGGGTTTATGGGCCGTTGGCCTAGGTTGGAGCTTCCCTGGAGGCAGAAATTCCACCCCGTAGTTCTCAGGTCAGAGAGCCCCTCAGCTACACTCAAACCCTTTTGGGAGGTGTGGCTTCTTCCCCCTGCCTTCTAGATCCCCCGACTGCACCTTCCCTAAGTCCGGGCGGGGCTCATACTGTTCCTGTAGCAGCTGGGACCCCAGGCATGCTGAGCACTTCCGAGATGGGACGTACAGGGATGCTCGCAGTTACGGGCCTACGGTTAAGAGGCCGCCAGGGCGGCGTTTGCTGTTAACACGGGTGCCTCCTCTTCAACTCCAATTAGGAGCTGCCCACGTCTGCCCCCCCACCCCCACGAGCCGCCTGGCCTCGTAAATCGCTTGAACAAGTTTATGGGCCAACCGGCTGTAACTCCCTCCCCCGCAGGCGGGGCGCCCCCGATCCCCCCGGGGAGGCCACTGCTTCCGTCCTCGCCAGGAAAGTGACTCTCGTTCCTGCTCTGGTGACCCCAGTCAGCAGCGCTCTCTGCTCCCACGCAATCCGGGGTCCCGCCCCTTGGCCCTTGCAGCCGGAGGCAGGAGCCAGGCAAACTTCTGGCCCTCCGGAAGCTGCTGGGATTTCACACTGGGGATCCACAGCCCCGGCTTGCTGGATGCCCACTTCCCACCGGCCTGGGTGCCCCCAGGTCCTGGGCCCAGGCCCGACTGTCTCATCATCCCTGGTTCCATCTGTCACTGGTGCCCAGAGCCCAGATAATTAGTGGCCCGAGACCGGGCTCATTAGTGCGGGCCGACATCTGGTGGCCAGATCTTGTCCAGAGGACCCTGCTGAAGTGCCAGCATCCCCAGGGACCAGGGTCTCCCTCCCCACAGCGGGTGCACATCAGCCTGACGACTGGTGGGACGGCTGGGGCCAAGAGTGCTTTCAGGGCACCCCTGCTCTCATCCCCTGTCCTGGGCACCCCACATGCCTGGCCACCTCGGCCTTCCTGGATCTCTGAGGTGAAAGGCCTGTCCCCCGCCCCGTCCTTTCCTCCAGCTAGTCTTCCAATTGCCCATCCGTCCCCGTCCGTCTGCCTCTCTGCCCGTCCGTCCCTCCGCCCACCTGCCCCTCCTCCCTTTCCTGACTCCCTTTCCTTCTTTTCGTTCGTCTTTCTGTCCGTCCGTCTTCCCTCCCTGCTTCCTCCCTCCCCTCTCCACCCCTTTCCCTTCCTCTCTTCCCTTTCCTGGTACCCAAAGTGAGTCACTCCCCTCCTGCCTCTGCCCACCTCCCACCCTGGTAGCAACCTGTGGAGTCCCCACCCCTTCCAGCGCAGCACCCACACACCTCTGCTGAGGAGACGACACCCCCCCACACACACACACACCCTCGGCACTGGAGCAGGCTCTGAGCTAACCAGGACGGGGCAGCCTGACCCGTGCGGCTGGTAAGCAGCCTCAGACGTCTGGGAGGGAAGCTTGGCCCCAGGCTGGCACGTCTGGAGCCGTGCTGAGGGAGAGCCGTGCCGTGCTCCACTGAGGCCCCGGGGAGGAGCCCTGGGTAGGCAGACAAGGGCAGGTAGCCCTGGGGAAAGTCTGCTCCTGCCTTGTGCTTGTCCCCCTGATATCATGAAACCCCATCTTGCCAGTAGTGCCCCTCACTGTGACAGGGCTGGTAGCTCTCATTCCCGGGGTGACAGCAGGGCCCCCCACAGAGGCACCCTTCTGTGCCTGTCATATCCTAATGCCTGGTCCCCAGTGGGCCTCGGGGCAGCACCTGTCACCCCAGCCCCCAGCATCCGCATCTGGACCCTTTGACCCTCCCATCCCCCACCCCACCACGCTGTGCATCAGTGTCACCTTGTGGGTCCGAGTCAGGAGGGACTCGGCCTTTCTGTATAGGCACCCAGCCCTGCAAGGCACACATGGGGCGAAGAGGCCTCGCCTCTGCCTCTCCCCAGGGAGATGCGGCTAGACCCCTGAGAGTGGGGTCCGGGGTCCTGGGTTCCCACGCTCACGGCATGTCCCAGAGCTCTCCTGGGCTCTGTGACACAGGCCCCTGCGAATCACCACAGTCCCCAGATTGGCTCTCCGGCCAGGGTGGAGTCTGTGTGCCGGCCTTCAGGGTAGGCCAGCCCCCTGACCCCAGCCCATGTCCCCCAGTGACTCCCCCAAAGCCCAGCCCAGGATGGGGGGCACAGCTCCACTCGGTGGTCCAGAGCTCCAGCTGCTGTCCTGGGGAGGGGGCCGCCTCAGACAGCGGGGGACCCCATAACAGTCTGTAATGAGGGCTGGGCAGAACCTCCGGCTTTTACTCTTTGGTCTGGAGGCTGACGTCTGAGACCAGGCCAGCGGGCAGCACCCCTGGTGAGGGCCATGTTCCCGCTGAGCCCACACGAGCACGCACCCAGCACCAGGATCGGTGCGAGAGCCGCCGTCCCGGAGCTGCAAGCCAATCAGAACCGTTCCGGGCCTCAGCTGCCTCCACTGTCAGCAGGAGCATTGCACCGGGTCGGGGCCCAAGTGCTCGCAGGCTCGAAGGTGGGCAGCCGTGAGCATAAGCGGCCGTCAGGTGTCCCCAGCGGGGGCAGCCGCTCTGGCTTTCCCGGCATCCCTCCTGTAAGGACGTCGCTGCTGCTCCTCAAATCTTGCCTCTCGATTTTATGTCCTGACCAAAGACCTCCTAAACAAACTCGACTTTTCCTCCCCTAGGCATCTGGGGCCAAAGCCCAGGGCCCCCCAGCTGCCCATGTGAGTGGGGGATCCTCTCTCCCCAGCTCAAAGCTCTGCGGGGGCAGCTGGCAGGGCAGAACCCAGACCTGGGGCTGTAGGCCGAGGACCTTGGTGTGGCCCTCAAAACAGAGCGCCTCCCGCCCCCTGCTGGCACCACACGGAACTGCCACATGCGGCCCAGGGTCGTGGGGGACACCCGTGAGCTGGGGACAGGAGCAGCCCTGTTAATTTCACAGTGAGACAGGATACTGGAAGAGGAGGGGGAAAAAATCAATGTTTGTTAAACAAGGGGGGGCCGTCGCCCTGCCTCGGTGGAGAAAGGTTTATTTTCAAGTGTTGGCAGGAATGCCCAGAGGAAAGCCCTGCAAAATGAGCCCGGGCGCTGGGCGCCGGCCGATCCCCCCAAGGGCAGCGCCAGAGGCCTGTTAATTCACTGCCTCTGACCGGACACGGCCCGGCTCTGGGTTTTAAATAGTTTATGGCATTTCAGAGACGGCTTCTGAGGCAGGGCAGTCCTCGGAGATGTGGAACAGGCTTCGACACTTAGCCGGTGATAAATAACCAGAACGTGCCGGGCCCGGAAGGATTCCGGGTCTGATTCCAATCGCTTAAAATCGAACGGTGACAGGGCTCTCTGTCTGCACGCTGTCCTGGATTCCAGATGCAGAGAGAAAAGGCTTTGTGCTCCGGGTGAGGGCCACGCTGGGCCTTCTTCCCACTCGCCTGACCTTCCTGCCTGCTCCCGGCATTACCTTTGTGAATGGCAGGCGTCGGCTCTGGAAGCCAGGTGTGTGGAGAGAGGGGATTTATCATGTCCGTGGAGTTCCAGCTTCTTGGGAAGGATTTTCACCCCGGCGAGGTGTCTGGCTCGCAGGCCAGGTGCGGGGAGATGGGCTGCCCCTGCCCAGACCCCACTTCCCGGTGGCCAGTGGGGCACCTCTCAGGTTCCAGGGGAGGTCCTTGGCTGCACCATGAACCAGGCTGCCTGACACAGCCACGATCTGCCAGAGGAGGAAGCCCCAGGTCAGCCTGCTCCTTCCTGCCGCTGGCTTCCTGGGTCAGGAGGAAGCCCCAGGTTCCTCAGAGCCAGGACTGCAGTGGGCTCTGTTTCAGGGACTCACGAACGCAGGTCACTGGGAGAAGACCCCCTGTCCCCGCCCAAGGAGTCCACCCACCTGGGACCTCAGAGCGAGACTCTATTTGGGAACAGAATGTTTGCAGTGGTGATAACTGCATTAAAAGGAGGCTGTTCTAGGCCAGGCCGTGTCCTACACCAAACAGCTGGTGTCCTCAGAAGAAAGACACACAGAGAGGGGCCAGGTGAGTGGCACTGGGGGCGGAGGCGGGTGACTTCGCTATGGACCAAGGAGCCAGCGGCTGGGGCAGCAGTGGGGATCCTCTCCAGAGGGCCTCGGCCCCGCCTGCCTTCGGCACTTCCCGGTTCCTGACCACAGAAGAGCCGATTTGTGCGCTCTGAGCCACCATGGGTGGCATCCGGTATCACCAGGAAACTGGCGCGTTGGTCGGAATCACTGAGTAACCGCCAGCTCTTTCATTCCTGTGTGTGGCCACAACCTGCTTCCTCTGCCAGACATGCGTGGGGAGGCTGAAGAATACAGCGGATGTATGACGTTTAAAACGCGGTACCAAGATGCCTGCTGGGATCCCCTCAGAACCCCCCAACCCCTGCTGTACATACACCTGTCCTGTCGCTCTCGCCGCTTCCAGAAGCAGGTCTGGAAACCCTCTTCTGAGAGACTCACCGTGCTCACCGGTGTGGCTGCCTCAGTGACTCAGAGCTTGGGCCTCCCGTGGCCACTCTGGCTTAGGGAAGAGCCAGAAGGCACGCACTGCCAGACCCAGTGGGTGAGGTGGCTGAGGGAGCGTCTACAGCCTGCCTCTCAGGGGCAGGGTGCCTGGTGGCGGCCTGCACCCGGTTTTAGTAGGAAAAAGGACGTCCAGAGCCGCCTCCGAAAGTGGCAAGGGTTACGGGGTGCGCGTGTTTGGAGTAAGGAGGAAGATCTCATGGCAATGTGTCTATTATCCCAATATGTTTTTTAAAATCGAAATGTATACTTAGAACATAACTCGTATGTGTGAACGCATCTGGGCAGGGGCCAGCAGCGTCACCGAGGCCCCCTCCATCCACCCCGAGCTGCTCTGGCAGCCCTGGCTGCTCCGGCTTCTGCTGTGGCTGTGCCTGTGGCCTCCACCTGTCTGCAGGGGCCACACAGCCACCAGCTTACAGTGATCCCGCTTCCTTTTTCCACTGTTTTCTCCTGCGTAAGAGGGTCGCGGACCTCCCCTTAGCCGGTGGCAAGAGACTCCAAGTTCATCCCTGATCGGCGATAGGCCCTGAGGCCCTGCAGGGAGCGGTGGCAGCTCCTGGCAGGTGGTGCCCAGCGAGGGCGCATCTCGGTGTCTCTCGTCCAGAGATGTCTCAGTGGAGATCTCTGTTTTGCCTCCTGATGGAGCTGCAGAATGAGTCAGGTCTGGGGACACGGTGACAAATGCAGAGAGGCCCGTGGGCACCTATCTGTAATCCTAGCATTCTGGGAGGCTGAGGCAGGAGGGTCACAAGTCTGAGCCTAGCCTGGGCGAGTTAGCAACTTAGTGAGACTCTGTCTCAAAGTCAGCAATGAAGAATGGGCATGAGATGTAGCCCAGAGTGAAGCCTCTGATTCTGGTACTCAGTGACACAAGAAAAGAGCCACTACCGGCCGAGCAGAGGAGGACCGGGAGCTGCCCCACCCCATGGCCATGGGCTGGAGGAAAGACATTTAGGGGAGATGCTGTGACCTCTGCCGCTGCTAGTCCTGCCAGAGGCTGGGAGTGGAGCTCCGCTGTGTGTCCTTGCCAGAGACAAGCCTGGAGCTTACCAGAAGAGAACCCAGTCTAAAAACGGAAACCAGCACCCCTCTTCCCGACCCCCGCCCACCTGCCAGACTCCCGAGGGGTGTCCCCTGGAAATCCAGCCAGAGACACTTGCAGTGTCCACCCTGGGCCTGCGATTCTCATGATCAGCACGTCCGTAACTCACAAAGGACATGAGCGAGCTAGAAGGAAGCAGGCCACCTGACAGAGGAATGGGCAGAAGGCTGGACCAGGCTGTTTGTGGACAGAGGTCAGCTGGCTGGCACGCCTGAAGCCCCCAACCTCCCAAGTCATCAGGAGACACAGCAGACCACCATGGGCAACCACCCACACATGGCTTGACTGAATGTAGGGCCTGGCAAGTCACAGGAGGTAAAGATGTTGTGGGTGGTGAGAAAAACTGTTCCCTAGAGCACCGGGCTGCAACCCCAGGACATGGTCCCTGGCCTGTCAGGGACGGGGCCGCACAGCAGGAAGCGGGCAGCGGGCCGGCCTTGTCTGTATTTACAGCCACTCCCATCACTCGCGTGACCACTCGAGCCCCACCTCCTGTCAGAGCAGCGGCGGCATTAGAGTCTCACAGGAGCAAAACGCCGCTGGAGCTGCATGTATGACAGACCTAGACTGCGGTTCCTTCTGAAAACCCAATGGCCGGTGGCCCGAGGTGGCGCTGAGGCCGAGACACCAGGACCCCTCACCACCAGCCCTCCATGGAAAGATTTCCTTCCATGAACCGGGTCCCTAGTGCCTAAAAGGTTGGGGACCATTGCTTTAGAACAAACATTTGGGGAGCTACTTGGAAGACCCCATATAACAGGACACAATCGGCCCGAGATTTCCATCAGGGCTTGACACACACAAACATGGCCCACGGAATTCAAAAAGCGCCTGCAGGCGTGGCCTCAGGCCTGTGAAGGAGTGTCCTGCCACCAGCAGTGTGTCGCGGGCCCTGGCAAGTTGTCACCCGCTTAGACCAGGGACCACATGCAGAGCAGAGGGGCGGCCAGTCCTCCCAGCACCCACCCAGAGACGTGCAGAGTGGCCCTCGGCCTGTGGAGCGCAGGGACAGATGATGCCACGCATCGGGAGAAGCCCTGCCTTGGGCGTGAAAGGCGAGGCGCCGTGGGAGGGCCGGGAGGGGCATCTGGTCATGGGGCAGGGGTCCGGCCCAGTAAATGGCCCTCAATTCCCACAGAGGCCAGAGGCGGTACCTGCCGCCCCATCCATCTGTCCAGCTGCGGTGTGTGTGGATGTTCCCCAGGGGCCTCTCTAGGAGGGCCACGCTGTGTTCCGATCCCAGCCCTTGGATCACCTGACCCCAGCTTCCAGGGAGCCCCCAAGCCCGTCTCCGTCACCACCCCAGAAGAACTCCACAGAGCCCTGGATGCCGGCTGTGTGGTCCCTGTTAGGGACGGGCACAGCTGTCCACGGGCCTCTGTTAAAAGTTGATGACCTGAGTTCTCAGGCAGGTAAACCAAAGGTCATGGGTCACGGTGACCATCCTGTGGTCCTGTGGTGACCCTGGACATGTTCTCTGCCGCTGGCACGCCGGAAGGTCCAGTGCCACACCCTGAGGCTCGTGGGGTGCTGGGCTGCTTCTGCAGCAGGGACAGCATGCTGGGGTCTCACAGGGTCGTGGATCCCTCCTTGCCCACGCTGTCCTGGCTTGGGGTGGTGGCAGGGGCAGGAGGGGCCACCTGGGCACTTGAGGACGGTCCTCCCCAGTAATGGCCCCCGGCTCCTGCTCACCTCCTTCTTCTGCCCACTTACCATGCTGACGTTTCCAAAGCCCTGTTCCAGAAGGGGGTCCTGGGGGCATTTGGGGGGAACTTGCCTGCAGTGGGGGGCTCTGGATACTGAGCAGAACCTCGGATCAACAACCCCGTTCTTCACCTGGCCTCTGGGTCCAAGCAACGCTTCCTCATGACTTCCCAGCCCACCTGCCCTCCCGAGATCTGCCGCCTGCTTGGGCCCTCATAGCCCAGAGAGCACACAGAGCTCACGGACCGTGGGCAGGGTCAGGGAACAGCGGGGCAGAGAGGGGGGCGAGCAGGGGCAGGTGATGGGCAGGTGCACGGGTGGAGGGAGGGAGGGGGACGGATGGATGGCTGGAGAGGGGATGGGCGGAGGGCTGGGTAGGTGGAGGGCGGGACTGGCTGGATAACGGATGGAGGGAGGGGTGAGTGGACGGAGGGATGGACGGAGCAAGCACGTGGCTTCAGGGTCTCTCGGGAGCGATCGGGAGGCTGGGCTGCTCGGTGAGAACAGGAGCACAGCGTCTGGTGGCGGCACACAGAGGCCGGCGGACTCCAGGGAAGGTGGCCCGAGGGGCTCATGTCCACACAGTCAAGCAGGTTCCCGGGGTGGGATTCCACGAGGCTGTGAGAGCCTCCGCGGGCCCCAGAAGGGCAGAGACCGGCCTCCACTGGGAGGCTGCCTGCCACACGGTAGGCATCTTGCGGTCGTCACTGGAGCCGTGTGGCCGCGAGGCTCTGCAGGCCTGACGTCCGCGGAGCCCCCCCATGGGCCTGGTGTACAGAGAGCATCAGCGGATTTTGTATATGCCAATAAAAAAATAAAAACCGCTATTAAAATCGAGGCCCTGGCATGTACCTGGTCTGGCCGCATGGGAGCTGCCTCCGCACTGGAATGTGCAGCTTCTGTCCCAATTAAGTCCTGTTTTTTAGCTTGAAGATATTAGGCCGATCACTAGCGTTCTGTTCGGGACATGAATAGCGCATTGTTCTAGCCCCGCGCAGCCCAACGCGGCAGACACCATTAAACAGCTTTGCGGCCCAATTAGAAGTGGAGGTGGGCCGGAGAGGGGCGGGGGCGGCCACCGGGGCGCAGGACGTGGACGCGGGGGCAGGGCGGCTAACGTGGCCCATGTGTGGCAGCGCGGGCCCGTGATGAGCATAGACAGGGCTCATCCATCTTGGGGTGCCCACAGTCCAAGTGTGGTGATCGAGGCGGGGGCGGGGGCCTGGGGGGGTGCGGAGGGAAGGAAATCGGGTCAACTGCGGGGAAAGAAAGGGGTCCAGAGAGAAGGGAGAGCGGGTCATGCCAGGTCCCAGGTGCCCCACACTGCCATGACACACACAGTCACGTGTCAGACACGCTCACAAGCTCAGACACGTCTTCACACGTGTCATACATTAAGACTCACACAAGCACACGTTCACGCACTCTCACTTCCACACACCCATATAAATCTGCAGGGGTCGCCAGGCAAGGTGGGGCACACCTGCCACCCCTGCACTTGGGAGGCTGAGATCGGTTTGAGCCTAGCCTGGGCAATTTCACGCCTTATAAGACCCTGTCTCAAAAATAAGAAAGTACGGGGTGTAGCTCAGGGAGAAGGCCACGGGTTCGATCCCCAGAAAGCCAGCAAGCAAGCTAGCTAGCAGAGTGCAGGTACACGCCCTCCACCCCCACTGCCCTCCAGGAGCCCATCACCTTGTGCCCCGCCTGCGTCTGTGACTTGCGGCCGCTGGGAAGTTCATCCTGGGACCTGGGGGGCCGGCCTGAGAGGTCACTCAGCGGTCTTTGCTCATCGTGCGGTGAGCCAGGAGGGAACGTTCCTGAGAGCCCGGGTGCTGAGTGGCTGGAGAAGGCGTCCTCCCTCCCGCGGTCCCTCCCAAGCGCCCTGCCCCTGCCTAGAGACCCCCAGTTGGGGCACTGGTGACCCGTGCTCAGCCCGGACCTTTCTCCCAGTCACCCTCTCCGGGACTGGGCGCCTCCCTCCAGAGCTGCTGGACAGTCCTGACCCCATCAAGGTCCAGGCTGGGCCTTTCCCATAAATTCCTGTTGTTGGAAACGGGGGTGCTCAGCGGGCTCTGCGCCCCAGCTTCTAAACCGCTGTGTAGGGGAGAGCAGGGAGGGTAGAGCGCCACCTGAGCTGAGCCAGCCGTGCTGGGTGCCGCCTCCATGAGAAGCCAGCTGCCCCCGCAGCCCCAGTTCACACAGCTGAGCAGACAGAGCCCCGAGAGACTCGCCCACCCGGGCTGCACACGGGGCGTGCTGGGCAGAGCTCTCACGCTGCTAGCACTCAAAGTCACTTTACCTGTCACTGCAAAACACTGGGGTGGGCATGGGGGCAACCAGCACTCGTGGATGCTCCTCTCCTGCCCCTGCCTCTGCACTCAGGGAGGGCGTCCTCCCCTGGTCACCTGACCAGCCGAAACCCTTCCCACCCAGGGCGCTTCCTGGAGATCTCTCAAGTCAGAGTCCTCGGTTGCCCTGGCGTCACCACGGAGGGGCGGAAGGCACCAAATGCCGTGACATCCAGTGTCACAGGGAACAAGAGAAGGAAAGGCAGTCGTAGACGACAGATGCCAGGGTCAGGCTTGGGGACACGCTGCTGCGCGGCTGGGACGGGCTGCACGTTAAGGGCTGTGCATGGTGTCACATGGGAGCCGGCTCACTGGCCGGATGGACAGACGGACAGGAAGAACAGAGGGATGGAGGGATCAGTCAGTGGTTGGGTGACCTGCTGAGCAGGTGAGTAGAGCTATGTGACAGAAAAACACTAGAAGAAAGTACAATAATGTGGGATTTGAAATATCTTTTCCTTCTTGCTTATTAGCAGTTCTTAAGCCCTGCACAGGGTGCGTGTGTCGGTCCCCAAATCCGGGCGAGAGGGTCCCAGCTCCCACCTCTCAACCGGAAGCCATCTGGGACGCCCCAGGGCTCCGCAACCGGCCTGCCCGGCCCCGAGGTTGGAGCCAAGGGGCCCCTCTCTTCCCTCACTCCAGCGGCGGCTGCCATGACATCACCCCTGGGCGGGTAACTGGAGAAACACGCCGGGAGGTGTTAGGACTGATTGATCCCCGGGCCCACGGCGTCCACTCCCAGGAGGCTGCGTGTCAGCTGGCAGTGTGTCTCACCCGCGATTAGGGCTGGGAGCTGCACCCCCGTCCTCAGCACAGAGCGGGCAGGAGCGCGCGGGGTCACATTTCCCTGAGGATACCCACCCATGTCAGGGCCCTGAGAGACTCACTTCTGCACAACCTCCTGGGACCTCCCGTGCCCTCGCGGAGGGAGCCGTCCCTGCCCACCCTGTCCAGCACCCTGGGTGGTGGCAGTCACTGCCCTATTCCTTGACAGGAGGACAGGAGGGAGGGACGGCTGGGTGCCCCGCGGGCAGCCACGTGACCAGGACACAGCGAGGGCCAAGCTGCCATTCAGCACCAGATCATGGGCAGACGGGGGACAGGTCAGTCTCGGGGTGTGGAGACCCCTCAACACCCCTCACGGCTTGGCCTTCGTGTGTCTCTAGGCTCCAGGGTGGCCGGGTCACTGAGTCAGAGCCCTGTCGGCTTTGGTCAGGAGGCCTGGGCTGCCCAGGTCCTTGGCTCACCAGGGATGGCCAGGCAGAGTGGTGGGGAGGGGGCCTGTGAGCAGGCTGTCCCAGGGGCCAACTGGCCACCTGTGGAAGGGTCAGCCGTGGGCCAGTTATACTTCCTGCCCCTTACGGGGTGGGGTGGGCAAAATATAGGATGAATATTTAAGTTAAAACAATTTCAGGGCGGGAAGGAGGCATGGCTCAGCCATTACAGTGCTTGCCTAGCAAGCACTACACATGCGCTAAGGACTGGAGTTCAGTTCCCCAGCACCACACAAGCCGGGTATGGTGGCACACACCTGTAACCTCAGCACTCGGGAGGCTGAGGCGGGAGGATTGCCAAGTCCAAGGCCAGCCTGGGCCCCATAGTGAGTGCAGAACCAGCCTGGGCTGCAGAGCGAGACCCTGCCTCAGAAATAAAAGAAGCAGCAGACCCACGGACCTAGATCCCCCTCAGAATGCCCCCTCGCTCTCTCGCGCCACCCCGCCATCCCACCCACTCCCTGAAGCAGTTCACGAGGGCCTCCCGTGGGAAGGCGGGCCCAGCAGACCGACAGTGCGCCCTCGTGCCCCCACTCACCGGACCGGGCACCACGCGGCTTCTGGCCCTCCCCCAGTCAGAAAGGCCGGGGAAAGTCAGCTTCCAACCAGTTCCCGAGGTCAGAGTGGCTGCGACCGTGGGGTTGGAGGGAGAGACCGCGAGACGAGGCCTTCAGAGTGGCGGGCCACGCATCCCCATGCGGCGGAGGTCTGGACAGGGGCTCCTGGCGGTGGAACTTTCGCTGTGGTGATTGTTTTTATTTAAAAATCTGCTGCATCTTCACACAGCTCTACGAGCCGGGGCTCGAGGCCCGGGTCCCACATTACCCCGGAAAAGCTGCGGGCTCAGAGAGGCGAAGACGCATGCTCAAAGCCACACAGCTTCAGAGCAGCCGCGCCGGGATTCGCAGGAGCATCTGCCTCCCGGGTGTCAGGTGCCGGCCTGGGCCGGGCTCTGGTCCCGGTCACCCCGGGGCGCGCCGGTGGCGCTGCCTCAGCTAACGCAGTGCACAAATGGACGGACGCTAAGGAAAATCAATTTACGGCAGAGCCGGCCGGCCGTTTCAGGGCCCAAACAACCACCTTTATGTCCCAGAGACGCGGGAGCCAGTGCTGGCATAAACTGCTGTCTTACTACTACACAAGGAGCTGTTTTCAGAACCGGCCAATGTTTTTTCCTTCCTTTCCCTCTGAAATCCAGCTTTGCTCCACCCCGCGGGCTACAGTCTATGGCCCCGGCCTAGCGGACCCCAGGACCCCGAGCCCCGAGGGCAGCCCCACCTTGGGCAGGGCTGGAGGCCGCAGCCAGAGCGGGGGTGGGGGGGGGCGGTGAGGGTCTTCCGGAGCCACAGAGCCTGTGAACTTCCGAGGCCTTTGCACCAGGGTGGGGAGGTGGAGGGGAGAGGTCAGGGCCCCCTCGCCGAGGCCGTTAAAAAGCAAACGTAGCCCCAGATCACATTAAATATGTTAAGCAAACAACGGCAGGCAGTGTGGGGATTAGGTCATTGCTCATAAATATTAATACCGGAGTTTTCCAACGGGCAAAATTAAAGAAACAAAGATGCCCCTTCAGTGCAGCCTGCCGCACTCACAGCCCTGGAACAGGCCCAGGTTTGGGGGTGGGGGAGAAAATCCCCCCAAAGGAAGACTCCCCGGCCCTTGAAGAGGGGCTGGCCAGAGGGTGGGGGAACGGGGCAGCTAGAAACAGCAACGGAGGCCAGGAACCAAGGGCACCCGGCCTTCTTCCCCAGCCCCGGAGCGGCCCCATCAGGGTTTCACACCCTTTCGCCCCTCATGCCCAGCACCCATGCCCAGAACTATACCCGGACCCACTTCCAACATCCCCACCCAGGGCCGGAGTCCAGAAACGACATTCCGCGCCCACACCCAGCACCCACGCCTGAGACCGTGTCCAGCCGCCATGTCTAGGACCCACATGCATGGCCGGCCAGGCCAGTGAAGGACCTCACCCAGCCTGGCCTCACTGCCCGTCTCCGCAGGCTTCTTCCTGCAGTGTGGGCTCTCACGGGGCCAGCACCCCGGTGTCTGGAGTGAGGCTCGCCATCCAGCAGCCCATGGCTCTGTGGGGCTCGCCTGAGGCCTGCTCATGGCTGTCCACACGCCTAGCCACCCGCCCAGCCACCAGGGCCAGCCTCCACTGGTGAGCCTAGCGCAGAAGGCAGGTGGCTCAGACCCAGCCCCAGGCTGCTCTCCAGGACCCAGCACAAGCTCCACTCATCCATCAGCCTGGGAAAGGAGGCCGGAAGGGAACACAGGCGCCAGTCTGTGGGGGCCACACTGGGCACAGATGGTGACATTTATTTATTTATTCACGGTGCTTGGATGGGACCTAGGGTCTTCACACTGAGCTACATCCTCACCCAATTTCTGACTTCCAATTTTGAGACAGGGTCTTACTAAGTCCCTACGTGGCCCAGGCTAGAGTCAGACTCATGAACCTACTGCACCAGCCTCCCCGAGCGCTGGTTTGACAGGCCTGCAGCACCAGGCCTGGCTGCTAAATTTTCAATTCCTAGCCATCTGGAGTAGCGGGGTGAGATCCCCTGCCACCCCCACCATCTACCTGGAAGTTAATCACCTTCCACTGCACACACGCGACCCTCCAGGCCAGCCTGTCTGTCTCTCTCGGGTTCGATTAGAGGGACTGTGGCAGCACTGTGCTCAAATTCTCCTCCAATTCTTGCGGTGTTTTTTTACCTGATAAGGCCCCCGAGCAGAAGAGCTGCAGCACTGGATATGACACGCCGGGGAGAAGCTGTAAAGTGCTTCCTTTGTGAAAGGTCACATCAGTAGGATATTTTGAGAGAGAGAGGAGTGGAGAGAGAGTGAGAGGGAAAGAGAGAGAGAAATCGTGGAACTTCCGTCACCGTGAATTGTCACGACTATTTTGTGTATTTCTTTTTAATTACTGGAGGCCGAGCCCAGGGCTTCCCCACGATGCTACATCTCCAGCCCATTTTTGGTCTTGATTTTTGAGACACAGTCCCACTCAGCTGCGAAGTCGCCCAGGCTGGGCTTGAACTTGTGATCCTGCTGCCCCAGCCTCCCACAGAGCTGGGACTACCGGCCTACACCACCAGGCCCAGCCTATGATGTCTAACTTATAAACTTTATCCTGAGTCTGCATGTATGAAAATGAGCACATTTGCAGGGTTCACTACCACCAAGGTTTCAGGCAACAGCTGGGGGCCCACGGATAAAGGGGTACGACCATGAGAGCCATGCAATCCTGCAAAATTCTCAGAGGTAGAGATTAACCTGTAGTGACAGGAAAGGGATCGCGGTTGTGGGTTGGGGCACCCCGAGACGAAGGGACAGCGGGGCACAGGAGAGGGTGGCCAGGCAGCCTTCGTGGTGGGGTGCTCCGCGTGTCAGACGCTCCTCTTTCGGGAGGAGGTACACTGGGGACAGAACCCAGGGCCTCACACACGCTAAGCACACAAACTACTACCAAGACCCACACCGCCCTGCAGATGGCCTACGTCACGTGGTGTCATGGCTTGTGTGCCAACTGTACCTCCATTAAGCTGTTAAAAAAAAGATCGTAAAACCGTGCCCGGCCTACCAGGGGACGCAGCCAGTAAACACGCGTGCATTAGAGGAAACCTCTGACGACGGGAGCCCAGTGGGCGAGCGGGGGCTGGAGGCTTCTCCTCCTCCTCCAGGTCGCGGGTGGCCCATGGTCACACCGAGCACAGGCAGCCTGAGACACAGGTAGGAGCTGTCCCAGGGCACCCCAAGCCTGCCAACCCTGGGATCCCTCCGAGGTGCCCCCGTTCGAGCTCTGCCACCTGGAAGGGTTCCCGGGAGGCTCCCTCCTGGAGGGTTATTTTTGGAAGCTGTTAATGATTCTGTTTGCCTTTCCAATGACCTCAAAAGTCTCACTGCCCGGCCCCCCACCCCTGCACCAGGCGTCTCTGCACCGCTGTCCTCCTCACAGGGAGGTGCAGGGCATCCCAGCTGCTGCCCCGTGACTGAGTGACACCCTCAGAGATGGGAAGGACAACGGAGGGCCTGTGTCCTATGGTCAGGGCAGGCAGTCGCCCGCCATGCAACTGGCCAGGGCGACCCCCGCTGAGTTTATTCCACTGCCCAGGGGATAGTCCCAACCCCGCTGGCATGGCCTTGGTTGAGAGGATGGGACAGGCCTGTTGCAGGTGGGAGTGCTGCGGGGAGACAGGCAGGGTCTACACTGTGCATGTTAAGGGATAGGGGCAGGTGGGGGGCTGAGCTTGGCCAGATGCACAACCCAAGGTTGGTTGGGCAGAGACGTGGCGTCGGGCTCTGAAGACTCACACTGCCTGCTGCCCACACGCTCAGGGAAAAGCTACACGATGTTTTATTAGCCCAAAGCCTCTTTCCCCTTACTTTCCAAACCCATGTGTATTTATAAAAGAAATTTAATCGGGTTGTTTTTAATTCTCTCACACTTAACTCATCAAAGTGCTATTCAGGGGGTGGGGGGGGGGGGCATAGGAACAGGACGAGAGTCCCTCCTGAATGGGCCGTGTCAAGAAAGGGCCATCAGAAAGACACGGGCAGGAGCCGGCCCTGCCTCCTCCCCGCCCCTGGGGACCTACTTGTGCTCCCACGGGGCTGTGAGACGGTGCCTCTCTTCCCACAGAGGATCCTAGGGATCCCAGAATGTGGATCCTGTACCCCCAGCTATGGTCCAAATCTAGCCAGACCCCTCACACTTGAGGGGTCTTGGCCTGAGGACCTGGAGTGGGCAGGGAGGGCTGGACAGAATACCTGACAGCCTTGGAGACCACCTCCTCGCAACAGAGGACGGTCTCAGGAAAGGGGAAGTGGTGTCTGATGGGAGGGTCCAGGAAACAGAGCTTGCTGGTGGACACAGCTGGGATCCCCAGCATCCCCTGGGGCCCCCACTGAGTGTCCAGGGTAAAGAACCAACTGCAGAGTCCACACACTCCCATGGTAGGGAGACCTTGGCCCAGACAGATCGCTCTTGTGCTGGCAGAAGTCCAGCTGGGGTGCACGGAATGGGGGAGGTTTCCCAGGCACCCCACACCTCTGCCGAGACAGGGACCTGCAACCCGGCCAGGCCACCTGAATAACCTGCCCGGAAGTAGCTGCAAAGCTCCTGGCAATGGGGCCGGAAGCATCTGTGAGGGCAGGCAGGGCAAGGGCTAGGGTCCCCGGGAGGAGTCCAGACCTGGACGGCGGCAACCGCAAGGGAGGGCGGGACCACCGAGGACGAGGTCTGCGTGGTGCCAAGCGGCGCGCCCGACAGCACATTGTCGGCTCCGGGCCCAGTGGGCACTCGCACCTTCCTGTGCCTGGGGGGCCCCAGGGCCTCAGCGGTCACTCTGTCCTCCCCTGGGGCGCCCCCCTCCTTCACTTTCCTCTTTGACAATGGGGGGCACAGGCGGGGTAAGGAGCCCCAGTGTGGCAGGGGACACAGCAGCAGGAGCCCGGGACCTGCTCTGCTGCCCACTCTGTCCTAATGCCCCATAGAGGGTTCTTGGCCCAGTTCTGGGAACCCAGAGAGCCCTACACACCCCACCCAAGTGCACTGGCTTTCCTCTGCCTCCTTTCTCCCCAGCCCAGCCTGGTGGCCTTACTTCACTGCCCAGTGACTTCTCGTGACTTTGCAGGTGGGTTAGAGGTGCCCTCAGGGTAGGGAGTAGTGCCTGGGGCACCTCCTGGGCCAGCGATCGTAGGACTTGGGGTTCAGGGTAGCTCTGTCCTGTCCTCCTAGGAACAGAGGCTTCAGACCAGCTAGAAGCAACTTGGCCCGGGGTTGGGGGGCCGGGTGGGGAAGGATGGATGCAGCTGACCCGACTCTGCCCCCTGAGCACAGAGGCCACCCTAAGTAGGACCAAGAGCAGTGAGGGATGGGGCACCAAGGCTTCACAGCACAAGCACATCAGCTGCCCATGGCCCTCAGGCACCTGGGCACGTCACCATCTCACCTTGCTGGGCTTAGGGGAGGCCCTTTGAAAGGGAAGACAGTCCCCGTTGATAACCCAAGCACTCACCTGGCATACCAGGCCAAGAGCAACCAAGGCAGAGGCTGACCCGACGCACTAGGGCCTCAAAACAAGGCTGCCACCTGTAGCCAGTCATCCCACACATACCTCAGGTAGATACCGAAGACCAGCTGGACACTGAGATCCAGTGGACACCCGGGCCCCAGGAGGACAGTGAGGCCCCAGATGGATACTCAGACCCCCAGCTGGACACTCACGAGCCAGATGATACCTATGACCCATGTGGGCACCAAGCCCCATGTGGCCACCAGGACCCAGAGGACACCCAGGAACCAGAGAACCCAAGACCCAGAGGACATCAGGCCTCAGGTGGCCACCAGGGCCTAAGTGAATACCCAGAACCCAGAGGACATTCAAGACCCAGTTTGACACTCAGGACCCAGAAGACACCAACCCCCAGGTAGACGCCCAGGGTCCAAAGGACACTCAGGACCCAGTTGGATCCCCAGGATGTAGGTGGACACCCTGGCCCCTGGTGGACACCCAGACTCCATAAACCCTTCAGCCTGGCACCAAGGACTCTCTCCACCCAGGCCATGTCCCACCTCCCGCATAGGTCACCCAGGACCTCCCAACTGTCCTTGTGCAGCCTCAAGCACCTACGTCCAGCCACTCATGAGTGCGGGAGGGCAGCCCCAGCCGCGGCGCCGTGGCCGGGCCCTGCCGCGTTCTCCCGGGCGGTGCGGGCAGGAGGTGCCCAGCAGCGCCATCAATGGCCTTTTCATTCTGCCGACCCTCCAGCAGAGCGCCCCCTCTTCCTAACAGAATTATTCTTATCTGCAAGTGATTTAAACTCTAAGGTTTACTGAAGATTTAAAGAGTGTGAACGCAGTTGGAATGTTTTAGACTAACAGTGCACGTTGCATTTTAAGAAAATAATTAACTCCCGGGGGAGGTGTGGGCTTGGAGCAGTGACAGACCCTCAAGGCCGCCTTCGCTGTATGGAGTTTCCAAATAATAAAATACCCTCGATTCCCGGCTGATGTCAGACGAGAACCCGCGAGTGGGCGAGCAAACTGTCACTTTTTTTTTTTTAAGAGGGCCCATTAGTGTCTTCAAAACGCAGCGGCGAGGCCACAGAGGGCTGGGGTTTCTTCCATGCGCCGTGCGGGGCTGGCTGGGCCTCTCACAGCGCCACCTCTGCCCGGCTCCCGTCCGGTGCCCAGGCTGCCTGGCAGGGCCCTCCTCTCCTGCCCGGGGCCGCCACCCCCCAGGCTCTTGCCGCATCTCCCGCCAGCCAGGCCCGGGGCGGGCGGTGTCTCCCGGGAGGGGTCTGGTGTCCCTGGGTCCTTGGAGTCCTGGCCTGGGGGCAGCGAGGGAGCTCCGCACAGCTCAGGAGAGTCCTTGTGCCCAGCCCAGGTGCTCAGGAGACGCCGCATGGGGTATCGCCTCCTGCTTCACTTGCTAAAAGCTCCACGGGGCGCACCTGTCACTTCACAGACGAGAGTGACGTGGCTTCGTGGGTTTAAGGTGCTTGCTCGGGGACTTGAGCTGCAGCCCAGACCGGGGCCCTATCTATGGCTTCTGGGGAGGGGCAGTTTTGGGATTGACCCCAGGGATTTCACACTGAGCTACATCCCCAGACCTTTTATTATTTTATTTTATCTTTTTTTTTTTTGATGGGGTTTCACTAGTGGTTAAGTTGTCCAGTCCAGGCTCCACTTGGCAATCCTCCTGCCTCGGCCCTTCTCATGACAGACCTTGGAGAGCCAGCGCCTACCAGGCATGTCATGTAGGGCAAGGGAGAGGGGGGCAACACGGCCCTGCTGTCCTGGGTTGGTTACACCCAGGTCCACCCAGACAGCTCCCCCAGAGGAGGCCCAGGCCCCGTGGCAACGGCCCCAGGGTCCTCAGGTCTTGCGTGGGCAGCCTCTGTGCTCCTTAGACTCTTTGACCAATCTGACCCCTGGGTCAGAGAATGCTTGGGGGGCGGGGCTACCTCGACTGGCCAGGTGCCTTCCGGAGTCCCAGCCCACCCCCAGCTGTGACCAGTCCTCCATCTGCGGAAGGCTGAGGTTCCCTAATGTCCTAAATCCTTTCCCAGGAAAGAGTTCTGGAGAGAACCCCTAAGTGCTCCTGGGGGCAGCAGCCCCAGCCAGGGGAGGTTTGGAGCACCCCCATGCTCCCCAACCCCCAGCCGCCCCAGGCTTGGGGGCCACTCACCTGGCCACGGCCACTGGCTCTCCCTGCACCAGGGAGGGTGGAGCGAGGAGACACTCATGGCCTGCCGGTTGTCCGGTTTCCTAACACCCCCACAAACCTCGCAGGCCTCTCAGGAATAATTCTTTCTGGTAATTTACTTGCAAAACATTCAGCCATTAACACCCAGCCGAGAGTAGATGGCAGGTCACAGGCTATTAAAAATATCCACACCTGGGCCCTTGGCGGCCGGTTAACCACTACCCTGGCGCAGAGACCAGCGAGGGCTGCCATGCCCACAGGCCAGCCCAGGGCATGGGTTCACCCACCCACACCTGTCTCAGGCTCCTGCCAGCTCCCCCCACCCCCGCCGCCCCAGCCTCCAGGGCAGCTGCAGCCTTTGATGGGGACCCAAGGCTCACCCCAAAAGTGCCTGACCCCAGGGCCACCGGGCCACCGGGACAGCAGCCATGAGCACAGGCCTCGGGATTCCCTGGCTGGGGGCCCAGCTTCTGCCAGGTTCAGCTCGCAGCATGGCACTGACCTGCCTAGATGGACACACGACCAGAGAACGCCTCCTGGGAGAGGTGCTCTGACTGCTGTCAGGTGCCCCGTGTCTTGCTCTGCCCACGGGAGGCCCAGGGCACCTCAGAGAGGGTCTCTTTGACATGACCAGGGAGGCCCCATCAGCTGAGTGGAGGTGGGTTTTTCTAGAAAGATGGCAGAGATGGGCACTGTCCCTCAAGACCCTTCCTCAACAAGTATCCACACGTAGGACCTGCCTGGCAATGTCTGCAGCCTGTTCTGTGGGAAGAACAGAGCCGGTCACCCCAGGTCACCTGCAAGTAAGGACACTGAGGCGTAAGAGGCAGACACCCACCCACCCTCAGGGGCCGGCCCGGCCTGACATTCCGCTAGGCAACGGCCCGGCCTCAGGGCCCCAGCTCTTTCCTAGGCAGTTTCCAAATGTCGCTCCTTGAGGAGTCCTGCCCGTGGGGGCCCAGGCACTAGCACGCAAAGCAAGGACTTGCAGGGGCCAGAGTCCCCCAACCACACCCCCCCCCGCCCCCCGGGGCTGGGAAGTCACCACAATCATCCTTCCCAGCACAGCACAGTGGCCTCTGTCCTCCAGGTCTAGGCAGTGAGCGTCTAGGTGAAGGCCAGAAGACTGGGCCCATCCTGGCCAGGGCCAACTATGCCTTGTCCTTCAGCCCTTTGCTGAGTTCACACTGCGCCCTAGCCTGGCCAGGACGGGGCTGCTGGATGCTGGGACCCACCAGGGCCGCAACAGAGTCGGGCCTGGGCCTCAGCCCTCCTTCTCGGGGCTGAGGGTAGGGATAGGACTCGGGGAAGACCAGCATCGTGCCAGTCAGGCTGGCCTGTCCCTGGTACCACCCCTCTGAGAGGGGACGTGTGGACTGGGTCTGGCCTGCCCTGCTTCGGACCTTCCTGGCCACCTCCTCCAAACACCTCAAACTTCCAACCCTGCAGACCGTGTGGCAGCCCACAGCTTGGGCTGCAGGGACCTAGCACCTGCCGCTGGTGGGAAAGCCCCGCCTCTCACCTTCCCTGGGCCTGGGTAGGTGCTTTATGGCCCCAGCCACCCACCCACTGGCCAGAGGCTGACTTCCCTCCTCTGTATGAGGGGGCACCCACCTGCTGGCCAGCTTTGGCCAGCTCTCCAGCAGTTTGCTCTCTCTGAGCTGGCCCCGGGTCCAGTGGAGAGAAGACCCCCAGGTGGTCCCAGGCCCAGCCCCGTGCCCAGCGTGCAACAGGCTCTCTGCAAGGCTCAGGAGTCCGCAGCAGTCCGCAGCAGGACCGCTCTGGGGACCGTGGGCTGTGATTCTGCCCACCCACGTGGGACCTGACGACTCCGGCTCAGGTGACAGGAAGCATCCACCAGGCCGCCGCAGCCCAGGGCAGAGGACAGGAGCCTCCAGAAAGGACCCCTTCCCGCCTGCCTAGCCCCTACCTTCCCATCCGTGGTCCTGCCCCTCCAGGCCAAAGAAGTTTATAACGAACCACGTGGTGCACCAGAGGAAAGTACTGCTATCATTAAGGGATTTAACGACAGCTTTGCCCGATATTGGGGATTTGTCCTGCCTCTCATTACACGTTTTAACAAGCACCGTCCCCGCCACGCGGCCGAGTCCTGAGCGGCCCTCCCCGCCCTGTGTGTAATTTTCATTAGAAAGCATTTTATGAAGCCTCCTCACAGATGCGCGTCCAAGCCACAACCACTGTGGCCAGGCCTGCAGGGCCTGCTGTCCCCGCTGGGTGACCCACAGCACGCCTAGGGACTGTTGGCACCAGCCCCTGCTGGACAGCGGAGAGGGACTGCCT
Source organism: Ctenodactylus gundi (assembly GCA_004027205.1). Taxonomy (NCBI): domain Eukaryota; kingdom Metazoa; phylum Chordata; class Mammalia; order Rodentia; family Ctenodactylidae; genus Ctenodactylus; species Ctenodactylus gundi. The sequence continues at coordinate 229,138 of PVKB01001597.1, forward strand.
TGGTGCCCACCCCGTTGCCCCCAGTGGGCCGGGACTCACCCACAGCACGCCTGGGGGAAATCCGCCACCCCCTCACCCCGCGCACGCGGAGAAGGGCTCTGGTGAGGCCCACCCGGTGGCCGGGACTTGGGAGCACGCTTGAGGAGCTGGTGTGCGGCGGGTCCCACGGCCAGCCCTTCCCTCTGCGTCTTGCGGGGTCCCCGAGGGAGGACGGGCTCGCTACGTTGGCTGACAAGTGCCTTCAGCTTATTTTAGCAACGACTCTGTTTTCCCACAGACCGCTAAGTGGTGTAAAAGCAAACCCAGAGAGGCAGAACCAAAGCAGAGTCTGCAGATGGGAACCTGGGCTGCCCTGCTCCCCACCTGCCTCCCCCTCCAGGAGGCCCCAGAGCTCCCAGAATTCCTGGAGCCTTTGGAATGCGGCCGAGCCTGGGCTTCCCTGCTCTGTGACCTGAACTCCCAGCGGCATGCTGGCAGGAAGGACGATGGTCCAGCCCTGGGCCAATCCTGGGTGCCTGCCTGTACCATCAGGGGGTTCAGGGTTCCCAGCAGGCCCCAGTTCCAGCTGAAGAGTTACAAGAGAGGGACTCCTTTCAGAGGCCCAAGGTCGGGCTTCCCAGGTGCACCTGCTGTCTGCCTGCTGAGAAGTCTTCATGGGCATCTGAGTGTGTGCTGGCCCTGGGGGCGCGCTGGTGGGCTTGATGGCAGCGTGGAGAGGGAGTCACCCCCTGAAGGGACAGTGGCCAAGGACTCAGTTCTCCTAAGAGCCTCTCAGATCGGCAAGGTCTGACCATAGAAGGGCCAGAGTAGACAGTGCTGGAAAACGGGGAGCTGGCCTGGGCCCCGGGACCCCCTGTCTGCAGCCTCTGGCTCTCAGTACTGGTGACAGGCCTTCAGCTGGACACCCTGACCAGACTTCATGCTTTTATGTGAAAGAGAAGGTAGCCAGGTAGCCAGAGTCATGGCTCCTAGCGTACCCCAGGGCCAACAGAAATGTGCAGGAAGGTCCCAGGTCCCTCTGAGCGTCCCCTGGGTCCTCCGCACTTTTCCCAGACAGCTGCCCAGACAGCGGGACAGGAGCCCGCTGAAGCCTAGGACCCGGCAGCCTGGACACAGAGCCCTACCCCAGCTGCAGCTGGTCCCAGCTCACCCAGCCCCCAGAAGGGAAAAAGGATAAGTAAATAATAAACGTGTGGCCCCTGGGCCCCTGTAGGCGGCCGGGGATTGCGCCCACAATGCGGCGCATTCATTACCCCCCGGGAGCACCGGGCTGGCAGTCTGCGGCACAGGAAGTGGCCTAGAGCCCCCGGGTGAACGCCACCTGAAGCTGGGGACCGGGTATGTTCCCAATCAGGAAGCAGGCAGTAAATAAACATTTACGTCCCGTGGCCGCGCCCCCTGGCCCCGGGCTGCAGAGGGGGCACCGAGAGCGGAAATTTGTTTAGTCCTATAAAAGCAAGGCTGTATATCAAGAGATGATTAAAAATGGAATCGTGGCTGGCTAATGGCTGGTATTGATTTTAATAAGCGCTAAGTACACGAGGTTCAAAGATAAGGGCGGCCAGGCCATCTCTCCACACGCAGAGAAGGTGCCTCAAGCGGAGAAGAAAGGCCCTTGTCTCAGCTGAAACATGCGCCCGTCCTGCGGGGTGGGTTCCCATGTCCGTTTCAGGGGAGCCTCCAGCGTGACACCTGCTCTAATTCAGTCCCTTCCATGGCGGTGAGGGCTCCGTTGCTGTCCTCCCGGGGTGACTGCACAAGCCCATGACCCTGCACACAGACGTCGGATCTGCCTCAGGGTCGTGGGCTTCAGGCAGCTCGGGCCCTGCCGGACTCTGGGCTGGTCAGCGTACACCCGCCCGGGGCAGTGCCAACGCGCCAAGGGCTAACAGGGCCTGTCCCGTGTCCTTCCATCTTGTCAGGCTGCCTGGACGTGGCCTTTCTCCTCTGGCTGTTCTCCCAGGAGCAGAGGTGGTCTGGGCCTCCAGGGCGCTAAGGGTTCACCTGAGTCTGATATGGAGACTTGTGGTCTGAGCCAGGCTCTGGCAGGAGGAGGCTGAAGATTCAGCTGGCCCCATGTTCAGGGTCACCACATGGAAACCCCCAGGTCAGGTGGCATGTCCCAACCCAGAAATGGTCACTTCAACCACACCGGCCAGGCCCAGGGCCCAGGGCACTCCAGGGGCCTCAGCTACTGGGTGATTGCTCGGCACCTGTGGGCCCTCTGGCTTCCAAGTGTTCACAGCTAGAGTGGGAAGGCCTGGAATCCCCCAGGGACCTGGCTAGGGACAGCCCAGGAGTTCCTGGTGCCCCCTGGAGATGCCACTACGCCTTGCCCTAACCTGCTGCTCTGGGCTTTCCTGAGTTCCCATGAGGATTTCTCTCTCTCTCTCTCTCTCTCTCTCTCTCTCTCTCTCTCTCTCTCTCCTCCTCAGTCCCCGGGGTCCAGAGTGCACCAGGCCCTGGGGGGTGGAACCATGGACCTCAAAAGCCACCCACATGACAGGTATGTACCACTGGATTCTCCCAGACAGGCTGTGTCTAGGAGACAGAGGTGGTAACCACTTGGTGACCACAACACACTGCTGTCCACCCATCTGGTTGGGAGAACCAGGCCTGGCCGGTGAGGTCCAGCAGCACAGATCCAGCTTCAGGCAGCCCCCACGCCCTGTCCCTGGATGGGAAGGGCCTGTGCCGTGCCACATTCTAGCCATCCCAGACAGTCGCTTGGAATTTTCTGATAAATTATTTTGTCTAGCTGTGCTTCTGGCTGACCTCCTCGGCCTCCAGAGTGCTTATAAATCATTCCCCTTGGGTGGGAAGCTGAGTTTGGCCCAAGTCTCAGCGCTCAAGTGAATGGGGCAACTTCCTATGGAGACCTATTCTCCCCCAGCCCCCAGGGGTGCCAACACTGAGCTGTGCCCCTAGGCCTTTTATTTTTTATTTGAGACGGGGTTTCACCAAGCTGCCCAGGCTAGTCCCAGACTTGTGCTTCTCCAGCCTCAGCCTCCTGAGTGGCTGGGGTCACCAGGGTGTGTTGCCACACTCAGTGGGACTTCTCATTCTTACAGACAGTGAGGGAGCGACCTCCCAGCTGGCCAAGGCTTGTGACCACTGACTCACAGGATAATAGGGGCCCGGGGGCCTAGAATGGGTGTGGCTTGGGGCAGGTGGCAGAGCCAGGGCCCTGGGCCAGGGGGCGGGTTTGGAAAACGCAAAGGTGAGAATGTAGCTGTTTTATAATGAAGTGAAGTGGCCATATGTAAATTATACAGCGTGCAGGGTGTGTGCCAAGCCACGGAGGTTTGTCCAAGCCTCAAGGTGAGATGCTGGGGGTTCCTGGCAGCAATTGGCTCCGCTTCTCTGCGTGTCTTCCCTGCCTGTCTGAACTACCCACTTCCTGTGCAGATCCCGGTCCTTGAACTTAGTGCCACGCGCACCCAGGTTGGTCTCATCATCGTAAACCAGCTGCAACGATCTTTTCCAAAGCAGGTCCAGTGGATGTAGATTTGGGGGGTAGGTGGAGTCCCTCTGGGAAGCCGCTCCCTCCTCAGTCCCCAGAAGCACTGACGCTCCAATGGGGCTTCGCACCTGGACACCCCCGGGATTGGCTGCGACCTCTCCACCGTCCCACTCCTGGCTCCTCCCCACAGCCCCAGCACAGCGCCAGCCCCTCACCCACAGTGCATGCTCTCTCTCCTCGGCCCCAGGTCTTGGCCCAGCCCCTCCCGGGATGCCGCCTCCTGCCAGAACTCCGCTGTGCCCTCTGATTCTCTCTTGTAATTAGCAGCAATAGATTCTGCCCAGCTGTGTGCTCCACAGACACCCACCCGGCTGTTTGCTCACCGCTGCATCCCCGCGCCAACATGGTGGCTGGTCAGTGGGAGGCAGTCACTGAGCAAATGGCAGCCAGATGGAGTGAGCAGCCAGGCGGTGCGTGTCCGGACGATGGATGGGCGGATGGTGGGCAGAGGGACGGGTGGACAGAGGGACAGATGGATGGACGGATGGACGGATAAGTGGACAACGGTCTCACCCGGTGTCTCATCCTCGTGTCCAGCATGTGACCCTCCCCGAGGCCCACGCTTAGGGAATGGGCAGGTGAAGGGCACCTGCAGGAGGGAAGATGGACGGCTGGCCTCTGGCTGGCACTGGAGTCAAGGTCACAGACAGGAGACCCGCCCACAGAGGAGGCCTCTGCTTCGTCCTCCTGGGGATGAAACCCACTCAGAGAGGACATGGCAGGGTCTTGGACACCAGCTGCCAGAGCGCCTCACACAGGAGCCCTGGCGGGTGTGGCCGTGCACGTTGTGAATGCTGAGGTGTGAATTTCATCTAAAGTTCACAGCTCACGACCTATTAATTCTTCCTTTGATTCTGTTTTCCAACCATTTATGAATGGAAAAGCCATTCTGAGCTCTCAGACCAAACCGTGACAGCCAGAAGGAGTCCATGGGCCTTGCCTCGGAGACCCCCGGGGCACCAGGTCCCTCCCGTCCCACACGCTCTTTCTCGTAGTGGCCTGGGTGGCACTGGGTGGCAGATCTGCTGGTGCAACCCTGACCCGTGCCCCTTGAACTCAGGTGCGGAGGACCGGCTGGCCCTGGTTCAGGCTCAGCGGGCGGCTCCGCCTAGGGCTGTGGTTGGGCTCGTGCCACCTGACCGTGCATCCTGGGGTCCAGGCGCAGGACTGCGGTGACTTGCCACCTCTGCGGCGGGCAGGAAGCTTCTGGGCACGCCTTGTCGCCAGCTTCCCCAGGGCCAGGAGAGCCGCAGGACCCAGCTGAGGTGCAGGGCCAGGAAGTCGCCCCACGCCACCGCAGAGGAGGGCGATGGGAGTATTTGCTGCGCAACATTGCAAACAATCACAGATGTTCCCGTTAGTCTTCCTAAGTGACTATTAATTTCACTAATCGCCCGCCGGCTCGGAGGCCGCGTCTTTGTGTGAGCTGCTCACCTTTAGAAAGCCCTGCGCAAATATTTGCTTGACCAGAGGGTGACACGCTGCGTCTGGGATCCCGTTTACGCAGCATTACCGCCACCCATGCCCTCTCCACTCTCCTCCTCCCAGCAGCCGGGCCCCAGGAGCGAGGTGGGGAGGGCCAGCTCCAGAACCCCCGCACTGGCCCGCCAGGTGTACGGCCCTGGAGCGGCGGACCTGCGCTGAGCTGTGGGTGTCACGGGGCTGGCGCGTTCTGGGTCCGCTCTCCTGGCCTTGCACAAGCTGCCTCCTCCCCGCAGCCCCCCATTGCCGCCTGTCTGCGCACGTCTGTGTCTGAATCTCCCCTTGTTACAAGCAGACCGGTCCCGCTGCGTTAGGGCTCACCCCGAGGATCCGCTTTAGGTAGCTCTGGAGAGACGCTGTTTCCAAATACAGCTGCACCCTGAGAGTTGGGGTCAGAGAGCAATGAGGACTTCAATAGATAAAATTGACCTGCCTTACTGTACAGATGATGGGCATTCTGTCCTATCAATGAAAAGGTAACTAAGGCACGCATTCATTGATTTCTCACAGAAACATGAACTTGAGCTATAAGCTCCACAGAAGCCCCCTGGGATTTTAATTAGGATTGCACTGGCTAGTAGTCAATCTAGAACGAATCAACACCTTTGTGTAATTTGGCATTCTAATCTGTAAATATGATATGCCTTTCCTCTGTTTATGTTTAATTTCTCCAAAGGATTGTGACTTTCTGTGATGAGTCTGCATTCCTTTTACAAGATTCATTACTCAGCACTTCGTAATTTTTTAAAATTTTGCTTCCTACTAACAGGTAGAAATCACTGACTACTTTTATGGATGGGTAAAAATAGATCTTCAGGCTCTTGAGAGATTTTTACTTACGTAATCATAGCATCCACAAGTTGTGACAATAGGATGTCTTCCCTTTATAATTGTGACTTCTGTTATTTTTCTTGCATTATTGCAATGCCTGAAGTTGCTAGTGCAGGGTGGAAAGGAATTTTAAATAGTAGATATTCTGCTTTGGTCCCCATTTCAGGAAGCTTTCAACAATTCACCACCATGCGTGATGCTTCCTGTGGGTCTTTGTGTATTTGCCTTGTCAGGTTAAAGAAGCTGTCTTCTATTTGCAGTTTGCTATGTTATTTTTTTCTGTTTCTATCATGAATGTTTTCATCAGATGTTTCTGATGAACCTACTGAGACTATTCTGCGGTTTTCTACTGTCTTCTGGGTTTGTTATTTGTTATACTGATTAATTTGAAGAACAGGAACTCAGTCTTGCATTTCTGGAGTCCATCAAGCTCATTTAATCCTCTTCTCACATCTTGATGATTCTGAGTTTGTTCCCATTTTGTGTAAGATCTTTGTATCCACGCACAGATCTGGTGCCCGGACGGGTCTCTGGCAAGGCTTTTGGAATGTCTACACTGGGTTTTGGTACCAAGATTCTGCCATGTTCACAAACCAAGTTGCTCAGATGGCTTCCGGGCTGCCACACCGCGAAGAGGTTCCCCCCGCTGGGCCTCTGCCTCGTGATTCCATCATGGTTCGTTGTCTACGAGTGAGCCGAAGCCTTCCGCTCTCTTCTCTTCTCTGAAAGAGTGTGTGAAATTGGTAAAATGCCTTCAGCATTGCCCAACTTGACGGGAATGCCAGCCTGGACCCAGCGTTCGTATCATGGGAAGGATTTCTGTTCCAGAGACAATTCCCTTGATAGCCCTAAAATCCTTTGGCTTCTTTGTTTTTAAAAACAATTTCTTGTAATAACTGCCTATATTATAGAGTGGACTTTGAGCACTTTCTCTTTTAAGTGAATTTAATTGCATTAGCTTACTTTTAAGGATTTTACTGTCATCCCACACATTTTGAAGCAACATATTTCTCTTATTTAACTTTTTCTGATGATTATTATTTTTATTAGTACGTATTTACAATACATAATAAGCGCATTCAGCCTGGGGGCTCGGTGAGTATAGGTATCGCATCTTAATCATGGTGTCATTTTCATTGTCATTGAATTTAAAATATTTTTGTTTTCAAGGGGATTCGTTTATTTAACTTACATACTGTTTCAAATGTTTTTGTAATTCCAATGCATGTAAGTTTTTTTATTCATTCTATCTTAGTTACATATTTGTTGCTGGGATGGAGTACCCAACATCCACAACAGGAGGGAGGAAAGGTTCATTTTAGCTCAAAGTTTCAGAGGGCCTTGGTCCACTAGTGGCTGGATGCCAGTGGCAGGAGGGTCAGGCCAGGAACAGCTACTCATAGCCGCACGATAGGAGAAATCAGGGGGCCCCAGAAGAAACAGAGCAAGAGTTTATGTTCTTCCAGGTCACACAGTGCATAATGTACCACCCGCCTGTAATCCACCACACAGTGCCCACCCCTCCGGATCAGGCCCAGTGCCTCACAGCACACGGGGTCCATAGATAAACCACAACATCTAAATACACGGGGTGGGGGGCGCGTTCCACACCCCAACCATCACTGCTTCCACTTGTTTTCATTTCTGACTAAATTCCCCATGATCAGGCTGTATACTCGTTATGATTTAAACACTGAAATGTTTAAAACTTGTTTTGTGTCCCTATATAAACTTAATTTTGCAAATATTCTAACTCAGTGACTTCTCTTGTGGTTGTGACAAAATACCTGACATCCACAACGTAAGGGAGAAACATTTATTTCGCTCTCAGTTCCAGAAGCTCTCCCACAGTCCGTTCGCTGGGCACACACATGCGGAGGCTGGACAGCTGCTTACAGCCCTCGCAGGCAGAAGCCAACGGCTGAAAACTCAGGCAAAGCCGGAGCTTTCCCAGGACGAAGCTGTAACAAATAGTTCTCCTTCCTTCCCTTACTTACTCAAGCTGTCGGTTGGGCTCCCCTCCCAGGGTGGGTGCCCCTCGTGGGTGCCCCTCCTCACTTCCTGGCCCACAGGTCAACAACACACACCTGAGAGCTCTGTCCTGGGAAACCCGCAATCTCAACAAGTTGGCACTATCTTTCCAGGTCAAACCCGAAGCGTCTGCCCCTTCCAGCCACGCCACATCTCCCACTATCACACAGCTTCACAATATCTCACTATATTCACAAACTTAGGTTTTGGGAAGACACTCTAGATCCAAAACATAGCGTATCCCATGTGCTGGTTTTTTTTTTTTTTTTTTAAAGGATGCTTAGCCATTTTGCATACGGACACTGTCGAGATCCATCAGATCACGTTGCTGGTCATGTTGTTTACATCTTCTACAGTTTAATGAGATGTTTTCCACTTATTACATTTGTTACTGAGATAATTGTGTTGAAAATCTACTCACTTGGTGGATCTGCCTATTTGTTCTTTTAACTCGTCTTTTTCCTTCATGTATGTCAACCTACAATCCACATATCTTCCTGGCGAGCTCAACACTCACCGCTGTGAAGGCTCCTCTTTCTCTGTGCCTAGAAGCTTACATAGCTGTCCCCACATTCTGACACAGTCTTTCCTGTGCATTTATGTCTTCAACTTGCCTGTATCCTGATACTTGGATTATAGCATATATAAATAGTAGGAAAACTGCTCTGAATTATCTACTTTTTGTCAAACCCTCCCTTGCCAATGCTTCAAGCTGAGTAGTCCAGGGCACCTGAAGGCCAGAGGGGTGACCAGATGGAAGGGAAGGTGGCTGATGCGGTTTTGGGTCTGTAATGTCCCCCAAGAGCCCTGTGCATTTGGGTGTTGTGGGGTTCCTAAGGATCTGTGTACTGTAAGGGGTGGGCCTGGTCAGGAGGGCGGCACACGGGGGCGTGACCCGGAAGGGATGGACCACTGGGACCGGACCTGGAGGTGTACGCAAGTGTACCCTGGCTTGGCTTCCTGACTGCCACGCTGTGAGCAGCTGGGCTCCTGCCCTGTGCTTCCACCACTGCCAGCTGCCCATGAATGGACTGAGACTGAGCTAAAATAAACCTTTCCTCCCTTCTGTTACAGGTGTTGGGGACTGTGTCCCAGCAATGAAAAAGTAACTAAGACAGAAATTAGTACCAGAGAAATGGAGTCATGCCGCGACTTTGCCCAGTGACGCTGTTGAGAAGCCTTCGGAACTGATTTGCAGGAGGAGTTTGTGAGTCTTTGAAGACGTGGCCACGGAAGCTGTAGGAGACTGCGGGCCAGGCCTGGTGCACACTCCGGTTGGAGCTCAGAAGCGTGGACTGTAAAGGCCAGGCTCAAAAGGCCTTGGGTGAAAAGGAGGACTGTCGGTAACTGGTCTAGGAACCAAGAATGCTCTACTCTGGCAAAAAGTGTGTTGGCATTTTGCCTTTTTCCTGAGACTCTGCCAGAAACTGAGACGAAGGGCAGTAGACTCCTTAATCTGGCAGAAGGAATTTCGAGGCAGCCCAGCGTCCAGGCTACCACGTGGGTACAGTTTGCAGCTTTCAGCTAGGTCTACGCTGAGAATCGGGAGAAATGGCAGAGAAAGAGATATAAAAACAACGGTGTGGTTTTGCCAGACTGGAAAGGCCTACAAAGGTGAAGGTGGGGCAGAAAAGCGTATGATTATTGAAGAGATAAGCATTACAAAGAAGCCCAGCTTGGATCAGGACTACAAAAAAGTTATCTTCAGGGTGTCTCAGAAATCAGCAAGACTCCATCCTTTCCTGACTCAAGGGTGGAAAGGCAAAAGACTTTGCTCTTAGGAGATTACCTTAGGGTAGGCTGTAAGGCCAAAGGGGAAAGTATTTGCCAGAGTTCAGGGACCTGGAATCAGCCATCTAGACACGTGACTGCCGCAGTCAAAAGCTGGGATGGCCAGACTATTACTCCAGCCAGGGCAGAACCTGACATCACCCACACAGTGCTGGCCTCACAGGCATGCATAATGCCAGAGTCGGGGTCACCCCACTTTGGTCTGGTTGCATTCTGCCCTCCTAGTCCTCTCTTGGGATGGAAATGTTTGCTCTGTGCCATTGTGTGTTGGAAGTGTTCGACTTCTATTTGGTTCTCCAGGAGCTCACGACTGAGTTTGCCTTGAATCTCAGAGGAGACTTCGGATTTGAACCTTTTAGCCATGCCAGATCTGCTAAGACTTTGGCAACTCTTAGAAAAGGGCTAAACATATTTTGTGTGAGGAGGTGGGTGTCAGAATGTTGTGGTTTGAATTTGAAATGCCCCCCAAAAGCCTCACGTGTCTGGATGTTGTGGGACAGCCGTGGAACCACGTGCTGTTAAGAGATGCGGTTGGTGGGAAGGGGTAGAACACTGGGGCTGAACCCAGTAAAAGGAGGGTCACGAGGACTTGACCTGAAAGGGTACGTGCTGGCTCCGCCCTTCGCTGCACACTCGGCTTCCTGTCTGCTATGCCCTAAACAGCTTTCCTCCTGGACCTCTGCCATGTGCTTTTACTGTTGCCAACAGCCTACGAGGGGACAGAAACCTTCCGAAATTGCGAGTTTAACTAAGCTTTTCCTCCCTCACATTGTGGATGTCAGATATTCTGTCCCAGCAACGAAAAAATAACTAAGACGAAGTCCCCTCAGGTCTAGTGAGCACCACTGGGAGGGTCCATGTGGCCAGGGGATGCTGCAGCTTGCAAAGATTTCTGCAGCAAGAAACAGGTGACAGGTGAAGGTCTGGTGTCTCTCTCGGCAGCTCCTCCGGCCTGCCGCCGGGGCAGCTTTGCTGGCTCCCAGGGCTGCCTGCTTACGTTCCCCTGATCACCCGTCAATACCTGCATACCAAGTACCTGAACATCGCAGCTATGGGATGAGAGAAATGCAGGGGTCAGAAGGCGAGAGAGAGAGAAAGAGAGAGAGGGAGACCGGAAAAAGGAGAGAGGAATCAGGCGAGGCGCAGAGCAGAGAGAACGTAAGGGTCAGGGAAGCAGGGAACGGTAGCAGAGAGGCGTAGAGTCAGGAAGGAAGGAGCAGAGGAAGGAGGGGGGGAGGGAGAGGTCAGGCTGTGCAACTCCTGTGCGTGGACCCTGCAGACTCCCCACATCCAGGCTTCTCTGCTTGCCGAGCCCCAGCCCTCCTCCTGCCAGGGACTCCCCAGTTGCTTCCAGGCCACCAACCAGGCCTGGCATATCTGGCGTCTGGGGTGGCGAGTCCTGGTCCCTGTCCAAGCTGGGCCTGGGCCTTGGCCTCAGCCACCTCCTGTTCACCCCTCCCCCATACGCCAGTGGAGCAGACGGTCACCTTGGGCACCGGCACCCAGGCCTGCCTCCCCTGGGCCAGTAATCGCCTCCATCTGGCTGTCATCAGGCTGCCATCTTCCCTGAAATGGGCTGCCATGTCGCAGCCCCTCCTGACTCTGGACCCGGGGGCCCTTTCCAGATGCTGGGCGAGGGCCAGCAGCTCTTGCTCCCAGCCCGGCCCCGCTCCTCGGGGCTACCGAGCGCCCACACAGGCCCTTGCTCCTGCCTCGCTCACCCTCCAGCCTTGACCCCACTGGTCCTGCTCAGAGGAGCGACACAGTCCAGCCTCACGCGTCTGTTTCCACGGCTGGCTGTGAATTTTCCCTGGGAAGTTCCTGATCCCGGCGACACCTCGGGCCCTGGCGCTGCTCGGGCCTGGAATTCTGATCCGGCTTCCTCACCTCAGCTCAGGGCCTAGGGCTGCTCACCGCCCCTTCCCTGCAGCCTGTCCGGGTGGCAGCTCCGATTTCCAGCCCCCTTTGGCCTTTGAAGGCAGCGTGAAATGCTTAACCGAGAGGTTTTTATCATCCCAGAAGGCTTTTTTCTTTTTTCTTTCTTTTTTTTTTTTGGCCCAGAGGTTAGCCAAAATAGATCTTGGACGGCTCTGCTTACCTGCCAGGGAAGATGGGGAGTCAGCACAAATGAAATCAAAACCAACCCCAGGCTCACCCCAACAAAGCACCGCATTCACTGAGATTTGGGGAGAGTCCCCTGGGCTCAGGGAGGGCATGCCTGGCCACTTTGGAAGGTAAAGGGAGCCCTCCCAGGCGGCACGTGTGTGGGGCTACCTTGCACCGGCTGCTGGGGAGCCCTCTCTGTGGACTGTCCCCCCACTCCCAGATTCCAGAAGAGCTCAGATGGGGCCCCCCTGAGGCTCCCCGCAGTGGGGCCCATGCCCCACACCCCTGTTCCTTCAGAGACAAAGGCTCACCCTCCCCTAGAATCTGGGCAGCAAGGCCAAGCTCCTGCCCCCTGAACCCTAAGACCCCAGGATTCCAGAAACTGCCAAAGCTGCAGTGAACAACTCAACATCTGGCCACCCGCCCCTACCAGGCCCGCACACGCCTGGGGGGAAGAGCCCAGCCACATACACAGGGCTGGGGCCACGGGGCAGCGCTGGCCTACTCCCAGGTCCGTACCCTCTGGGCGCCAGGTTCTGTCCAGTCTTGGAGTGTCCCAGTGCTCCCAGTTACCTCTGAGTCCCGAGGGCCCCTGTGAGGTCACAGCTCTGTACCACAGGAGAGCCATAGGCCAGGGGCTTGACCTGGTGGCTGACTCCAGCCTGTGGCAGGCACCCTGCTCTGCAGTCAGGCCAGCTCTGGGCCCACGGGTGGCCCAGGCAGGTGTCCCACATGGCAGGGGAGGACCTCTCCTCCTTTACAATAAAATACAGACATGTATGTGATGGGGTGGATTTTTGAAATCACAGGATCGTGTGAGGAAAGCAGGGATCCGCCAGAAGGGGCCCTGGTGCGGAGTCAGCTTCCCGGGACCGGGGAGGGCACCACCTGCCTCCTCCAGCCTCCTGGCCGGTGGCCACATTACCCCAGCTGCCCCCACCGTCTGTAAGGCCCGTCTCTTGGGTGCGTCCTGTGCATCCTCTCTTGCCATTGCGAAGATCTCGTCTCTGGATCCCGGACCCACCTTAACCCCAAATGACCCGATCTTAACTACCTGCACCTACACCCCGTTTCCAAGTCAGGTCCCACCTGAGGTCCTGAGAGGATGTGCTTCTCAGTGACGCCGTTTCACCGTATTGGCCACAGCTTTGGAAGGGCAGGACTACAGGCTGATGGGCAGCGATCAGGAGGCGGGTATGGAGCCACGCCCGCCTCCCACCAGCGCGCTCCCATCGGGCTCTAGTGCCACTGCTGAGGGGTAGGAGGTGGAGCTTTGCTCCCTGCCGTGCCCCACCCCCCACTGCTGCCCAGAGCTATCCTCCAACAGCCTGCTGCAGAACTAGCCCCCAGCATCCCACTCCCCATCCTGAGGAGAATGACCTTCAACTAAAGCAGCCCATGATATCAGCAAGTTGGGGACCACTGCCCTGGACCGGCTGTGTGCACTGCCCTTTCCCCTGCCACCCCACCCTCCTGCACCGGGGAGCTGTGGGAGCCGTGCCTGGTGGACCACCCCGAATCCCTCTGGTGGGGATGTTCCAGCTTTGCTGGCCCAAGCTTGACTCCAGGAAGGAGGGGGCTGTGGGGCAGCAGGCACTGGGACCACCGGCCCGCGGCCCCTGGCAGGATGGGGTCCAGATGTCCCCTTAGCACGCACAGGTGGCCAGACGAGCAGCCGTGGTGGTTCCTGGAGCCCTGGGGAGCCCGCAGAGCTCTGGGATGGCCTCCTCGGCGCAGGTGCAGCCCACCCGTGCCCACCGCCACCCACCTCCTCTCAAAGACGCCTCGCTGCTTATTAAACGTGCAGTGGGCAGGGGTTGCACAGGCTGAGCGGGACTGGCAGCTGGGCCAAAACCACGTGGGGTGTGAGAGGCCCGGGGGCTCCCACCACTGCTGTTACCTCCCGACCTCGGGTGCCCACGAGTTCGCCGACCACACGGGCTGACCGCAGACACACAGCTCGGGAGGAGGCGCCAGTCACCACTGACGGCCATGGGACTTCCTTCTCGGTGGCCCGCCACAGGCTGGGTCGGGCAGGCCCTGTATGGCCCAGTCCCCCGTGCCTGCAGAGGGCAGCAGGTGCCCTCCAGGGTGGCTATCTGTAGATCGGGACAACTTCCTTACCTGGGACCAGGCTGGCAGGTGGCCGCCCTTGGGTCCCTGGCACCTGCCTGCCGGCTTGAGGCTTCTCCTGGGTCCTGGGGGTGGAACGCTGGGCTTGTGCTCCGAAAGTGAAAATCTGGCTTCTTCTGCCCCTCTGCCACCCTGCCTCTCCCCCTCCGGGCCTTCACTACCCCCACAGCTGGCTGTCCCCAGGGGCACTGCAGGGAGGACCTGGAAGGCAGCCGAGCCCTGGGTAGGGCAGGTGGTCTTGCCACTGGGGATCCCGAGGGGACCACGGCAGGGTCAGGACCTGGGTGGGACACCTCTTCTCTGCGCCCACGTTGCTGTCCCACGTGGCTGGTCCCGAGATGGCACCCCTGGTCGGAGTCAGGCTGGCCGACACGTTGAGTTAGTGTTGCAGCTGTGGTCATGCTCCCCGGCCCGCTATTAGGGACGGGGACAACGGGTGGTCAGGGCTGGGGCCGGCGGCCTTCCAATGAGAGCTTGTGTCCATGCTACGCTTTGCTAATATATGAATTTTACCTAAGATTACTTTTTCTCCCCCATTTAATATATTGTTTTAAATAAAAAATCCTAATAAATCTTGAGAGAACTATGTCATAGCAGAGCTTTAAAAAAACGTAGTGCAATATATAGCAGTCCATAAAATATTCTATCCAAAAACCAAAATGCTGGGGCGATTGGACCAGAAGTGGTTAACCCCAGGCGCAGCGTTTTATGAGCTCCTAAAATTAAGAAAGGACAGAGCTGTTTCACAGCCAGATAATTAATTACCGTTCTCTCTCTCTCTCTCTCTCTTTAATTCTATAAAATTAAACTTCCTGTTTTAAAGGTCTGGAGGGGCCCTGGGCACAGCATCCTCGGATGAGCCCTGCGGGTACTGGGAGGAACAGCCTCACCCTTATGCTTGGCGATTTTAAAGCGCGGGCCTCAGGAAAAAACATGTCGCAGTCAGCAAAAAATCTCAGGTCATAAATCAGAACTCCAGTTTTTCGCATCATTTTAACTAATCCATTAAATCTTGGTGCCCAAGGCTCTGTCCGAAACAGAAGCTGTGGCCGTGGCCTCCCGGGCATGCAGGCACCACGGAGGCAGCGACCCAGCGAGAAAACCACGGCTCTGGGGCCCCGGCCAGGGGTGGGGGCATGCCAGGCCGGGCTGGGACCTGTTCATAGCATACCTTGCGGTCCCAGGGATGGGGACCCACAATGCGGAGGCCGCGGCACCACCCAAGAACAGACCTTCCAGTCCCCTGGGGCCGCACCTCAGGAGGGGAGAGCCCACCAGGGCAAACAATTTTGGGACGCCCCCTCCCTTCAGCAAAAAGTGTATAGAACAGCTCAACAGCTCAGATTTGAAAACAGGACACAAACACACAGCCCTGGGGCTCTGGCTGCACCACCACCTTCAGGAGGTCCACGCGAGATTTGGGCTCACTTAACGTGCCGTCACCACGGCTACCAGGAGCAATGCTTGCGGGTTTAGATGACTCTGTGTGTGTGTGTGTGTGTGTGTGTGTGTGTGACACTGAGGACCAAGCCCTGAAGTTGCCCCAGCTGGGCTCAAACTTAGGATCCTCCTGCCTCAGCCTTCCAAAAAGCTGGGATTACAGGCCTTAGATCACTTCTAGATGGCCTCAGTTTATAATAAGAATAATAACTCTAGGGGCCAGAGAAATAGCACAGTGGTTAGAGCACTCCCCCAGCAAGCGCAAGGCCCCGGGTTCAATTCCCCAGCACCACATGCTAGTCAGGCACGGTGATGCACTCTTACAATCCCACCACTCAGGAGGCTGAGGCATGAGGATTGCTGTGAGTCTGAGGCCAGCCAGAGAGACGTAACAAGTTCAGGACCAGCCTGGACTACAGACTGAGACCCTGCTTCAAAAAGAATCTAACAAACTGGGTGAGTAAGTCGCCTGGTTATCAGAGACCAATGGTGGTGGTCGGGACACAGTTTTGTGTTCTTGCAGCCTCACTGACCCTGAGAGCAGGTGCAGCCGGAGGCTGGCACAGCCACAGAAGGCGGAGGAGCGAGGAGGGACGGCCGCAGGTGTGCCGCGCCAGTGCACAGTGGCCGGCTTCACTCCCACCCACCCTCTCTGACTTACTGAACAGTTCCGCCCACGGAGCGGAACCGGAGCTCCGCTGGCCAGCTCCCCGGGTGTGTCCATGCTCCTGTGCCCACCCCCTCTCCTCCAGGTGCCTGCTTCAGGGTGAGCATGTGGGGGGCATCCGGCTTCCTGTGCCGGAGCTCAGCTGGAGGGTGTGTGGGTCTGTGGGTGAGAGGGGGCTGCCTGGGCCAGGCCTGGGCTGAGCACGCCACTAGTGGGACATGGGCCCCCCTCACTGGGAGTGGAAGGAGTCTGGCACACCTGTGTGACGGAGTCTGGCCTTGTCCCTGGCCAGCCAGGCACTGCAGCTTTGCATGTGGGCTGTGCCCAGTCCTGCAGATGGACAGGTCACCCCACATACACCATCTGACCTCTGGAAGGACACCTGAGGAGGTGGATATTTTTTCTTAGAACCTTTCGCTCCTCCCTGAGGTTATAGAGACCAGAACTGAAATCTTACCAGATGCTGCCAACACTGGTGCGCTCTGGAGAGCCAGTTCTGAGGTCCCACAGCAGCCCCAGAGCTGGGGTCCCCCTACATTCCTGGAAAGCAAGGACAAGAGGGTCCAGATGGGCACAGTCCAGCCTGGAGGTGGATCCGGGCTGCCCCTGGCCCGGGGCCGACGCCCCACAGCTCCCCTCCTCACATGTGGTCACCCAATCTGTCAGTAAACAGATATTGCGCGCGGCTTTAGGTGTCTCACACGTCCCTTTCATTTTCAAAATGAAATTACACGTGCACAAGACTACACATTGAGGCCATGGGTGCATCAAAGCTGGAAAGTCGCAGTCCCCTTGCAAGGGCAGGGCTGGGAGAAGCAGCCTGGGGGTGGGCTCGCCACCCCGGCACGCGGCCCGGCTCCTCCGGCAGCTCCTGTAGACAGTGTGCTGACGCACACACACCGGCTGTGTGCGTCACTTTACACGCACCTCATTCACTCCCTTCCACGTGCTTACGTCGTCATTTCGGGGTTGGAATTGAACCACCAAATCAAAACCAGTGATCCCTGCCACTGCCATCCTGAGGGCCCATAGAGGACATGTGCCAGCTCATTGGCTCAGCTGGCGGCAGCCCAGCCCCAGAGTTCCAAGGATGAGCCACTGCCTCCTAGCAGAGGTGACCATTGAGGGCACCTGGCCAGCATCCCCAGGGTGAACTTGAGGGCCACCCCGCCCTCCTATCCGATCCAGTCCCAGACTCCAGGTCTGAGCATCGCTGTGCCCAGGAAGAGAGGTGGGTCCGGCTAGAGGCGGGTCCAGTGCCCGCGGGCACTTAGGTGGCAACAGCCAGTGGCCATGTCCACGTCTGCAGGTCATCCCTAAGGCAACGTGTCAGAAGCTTGGAGAGCTGGTGCCCCACCAGACACAGAGGGCCAGGTGCCTGCAAGCCTCCATGGGTCGGCAGTGTGGCGGCTGGGGGAGCAGGACTGGGACGAAATTATAAGGTTTATGTGGGACAAAATTTGCCACCAGCTCAAGGCTGCAGGCTCACCAGGGAGGAAAGGGCGGAATGGGGACATGAGAGATGAGGAAGCCCCGGCACCAACTGCCGCCCCGAGCAAGGAGCATCCTGGCCTCCAGTGCCCATTGTGCCCCCGGGACCTCAGCGCAGACCGGCCCAGAGCCCCCACCGGGCCCACATCCGCAGCGATGGGACTTCTCTACCCACCTGCCAGGCGCTGGCTGAGAGGCTGGTCCTCACGGAGCCAAAGCCAACCAAGATGCCCACCTCTGGGCTTGAGAGCAAAGCCCCCAGATGACCCGTCCACCGCCACAGTGGGTGTGGCTGGGAGGGTGAGGGTGCCACACACCTGGAATCTGACGTTCAGGGTCTTTGTTCCAAGGCCTGGGAATCTGGGTGAGCTGTGTGCCGTGCTGGGTGCCAGGATGAGCAAGTTCCGGGGTTGGTGCACCTCGCTCCTTATGAGCCACCACAGCCTGGGTCCGTGGGGGCAGGCACGGGGTTTCCTCCTCCTCCCTGCACACACTGAGGCAGGAGCCTTCCTCAGGCCACCTCCTGATGCTGCTGTCAAGGGCCTGGGGTTGAAAGGTGGCCAGAATTATGAATTGGACCAGAAGAAATTGCTATGAAGACCCAGCTTCTTAGCCAGAGTCAGAGGGACTGGCTGTGGCTATCCCCGGAAGAGGCAAAGGTCCAATTCACGCTGTGGAGGTGGCGCTTATGCAGACCAGAACCATCTCAGCAGACCTCACCGGGACCAGAATGTCTCAAGTCACCTGGCCCAGGGTTTCCGCGTGGCTTCCTTCTCCCCACCACCTCCCCTGTCCTTACCACACCCCCCCCCAAGACCCCCTGCCTTCTCGGCCTCCCTGCACTGCCCTCAGCCCAGGTGGATGGAAAGTGGCTCATGGTAAAAACCATGGCGAGGGCAGCCCACCCACGTGGCATACCGCCCGGTAATGAATTCAAGTGTGAGGGCGGTGCCAGCCGGGGAAGGGACAGAGGCTCTGACCTCCTACCACACATACTTCCTCCCACAGAACTCCCCGCTTACATGAGTGCCACAGATGGATTGGCTTGGATTCCAAGGTTCTGGTACTTGCCTCCTCTGCCCCATAGACCCACTGAGAACGTGGGCCCGGGTCCTGGACCCTGCTGCCGAGAAGCAGCAAGTGGACAGTGCTGTCTGTCTGTCTTTCTCTAGTAACCTATTCTGTTTCGGTTTCCCTTCATTCTGGAGGATCAGGGCCTGCCCCTCTCCTCCTATGCCCCACCCGGACCTCAGGGTGGCACCACAATCATGGGCAGAGGGGGGTTCTGGTCACCAGCTGTCAGCACTGGCTTTGGCTGAGACCAGCACTGCCCAGCGAGTTTCAGGCATCACTGGCCCCAAGTGGCACTCATGACACGTCTTGGTTCCAGGTGACTCCATGGGGTGAGGGCCATCGTGGGCCTGCTGGGTCTGACCTTCCCCCACCCACCAGCTAGCCCTCTCTCTACAAGCTGAATGCTGCTTCTGTAACACTGAGGCTTCTAGAACACCGGAGGCGCCCAGGGACCTCCCATGCTGTCATCCGCGACCTATCAATGAGACTCCCTGTTTGGATGGCACAGAATACCCCTCAAGATTGAGGCCACTCGCACCTTGAGTAGCTACTGGCTCCTTCTGGGTGCCTGCCTGAGGCCAGGCCCTCTGTCCCACCCATCCACCCACCCATCATTGGTCCGTCATGCATCTCCATATAGGGGTCAGCAGCCACAAGAAGCAGCAGGCTCACTGCCTGTGGTGCAACGGGGCTTTAACTTGACCCTTGGCTGGGGCTGCCACTCAACCCGGCAAAAGGCTCCAAGTCAGGAAGCTGGAGCAGGAGCCCACAGTGTCCCTGCCCCGTGTTCGCCTCCCTCCCAGTTCCACAGCAAGGGGCATGTCCCCAAAGCCAGGCCCAGACACAGCCCTGGTGTATCTAGAACATCCCCAATGCCCCTGAAAAGTGACCCCAGCAACCAGCATCGCAGAGCACCTCAGCCAGGGATGCCATGTGAATCCTGGGCACAGAGCCCACAAAATGGGCCTCCGCAGCCAGTGTC
This sequence comes from Ctenodactylus gundi, assembly GCA_004027205.1. Lineage (NCBI taxonomy): Eukaryota > Metazoa > Chordata > Mammalia > Rodentia > Ctenodactylidae > Ctenodactylus > Ctenodactylus gundi. Next base: position 248,689 of record PVKB01001597.1, read on the forward strand.
TCCCCCCTGTCGGGAGGCTGGAGCCCAGGATGGAGGGAGACGAGGACGGATCTGGCCCAGGCCACCTCTGTCTTCATAGTCACCTTGTCCTGGGCGTGTCTCTTTCTGTGCGTAAATCCCTCTTCTGTAGGACGCCAGGCGCCTGAGTTTCGGGGCTCCCCGTGGGCTTGTCTTTTTCCATTTGGGGGCATGTTTGTGAAGCGAGCCCATGACAGTTGCCCTTGTTTGGGGAATCGGCATATGTGAACCCCTCTCCTCCTTCCTTGCCCTTCCCCAGCCCCTCTCTTTCCAAAACATCTGCCCCCATTTCCTACAGGCTCCCTTGACCTCCTCCTCGTTTGACCACCTGCAATGAGCCCATTTCCAGACAAGGTCATTTTCTGGGATATTGGGAGACTTAAGACATCAACATATAAAATGTGGGGGACACAATTCCCCAGTCTCAGAAGCTGAAGGAGGCCCTGCCAGCCTCCGGGCACCCAGCAGCTGTGACAACCCCCACGTGGGTTGTCAGAGGCACCCGTCCCTCTGCCCCGCGCTGGCCCCTCGGGTCCCTCCCCTACAAGGCTGCCGACGGGGAGGGTCAGGCATGGCTCAGGCCCCAGTGCCGCAGTGGCCGTGGGACCTGCCAGGACCCCCCTGTGCTGCTCCCGCCACAGCCAGCAAGGGACACAGCTGCTCCGAGGCCTAAAAACCAAGTTTGTCTGGACTTTCTATTATCCCCGGAATCCTGAGAGTGTCGGGGAGGCTGGCGTTGGGTTACACTCGCAGACTCTGACTTCAAGAGTAGTCGTAAAACGGAGATCCCGAGCATGCTTTCCGCTTTTGTTGCAACATTAGCAGCTCATCTGATACGCAGTCTTTGGTTCTGGTTTCCTGGAAGCCGATGACACGTCCTCGGGGCCCAGCCGGCCCCGCAGCCCTGTGCGATGCGTCCGGCCGGGAGATCTCAGGCGCAGATGGGTCCCCCTACCATAATTTTTTTTCATGACCCAGTGTATTAGGTTTATCCTCGCTTTGTACCTGAAAATCTTCGAGGACGTGTTTCCTTCAGCTAGGCTGGCTGCAGCCTGACCTCCTCCGGAAGGTCAAAAGAGGGACCTCGCGGCCCCGCCTTCGCGCCAGGGACAGCACTCGCTCCCAACCCGCTGCCTCCTGTGCCCGGCTCGGTCTCCTTGCACCCTGCACTGTCCCCCACCCGCACGTCCCTTACGTCCCTTACGCCCGGCCCCTCTCTGGGATCGGCTGGGGTCCCCTCTCAGCAAACCGCTCCCCGTGAGCCGGTGGCTTCATACTGAGAGTGGCACAGCGCATGGCTGCTCCCCTTCCTCCTCGTCCTCCTCACCCTCCTTGCCCGTGGCACTGAGGATCCAGCCCAGCACCTTCACGCGGGGCGCCATCCCCTGCCCACGCTCAGTTTTGATTTTGAGGCAGGGTCTTGCTGACCCCTGATCTTGTCCAGGCTGAGCTCAAACTTGGAATCCTCCTGCCCCAGCCTCCCAGGGTGCTGGGATTAGAGGCCTGTGCCACCAGGCCCAGCTAAGAAGGGAATTTACAAATCGACAAGTGGAGGTGGGGAGAGGGACAGCCTAAGCACTGACCACAGCCCAGCCCTCCCGGCCCTGTTTTCCATCCTGTGCGCCCTCAGGACGTGGGAGCTGCTGCGGCAGGGGCAAGGACCCCCTGGCTCCTGGAAGGAAGTGGTGGCTGGGGTCCCGGCTGGGATGTGGGGTGTGAAGGGTCACACAAGGCCCACCAATCTCAAATCCTGCCCCCCCCACCAGGGGGTACAGCAGGCAACTTGGAAAGTCTGTGGGTGGGCAGGGATACAAGCTAAAGAGGGGCACAGCGAGCTCTGCCAAACTGCTAACCCACGGACCCCGGTGTCTTGCCAAAGGGCCTGGGCGCTTGATCTGGGGCTCAGCTTGGGGATGGACCCCTGGGGAGGGGCGAAGGAGGGAAGATGAGGAGGAATCTTGAGCTTTGGCTGTTGAGGATGAGCCCGCGCCATCTCCTGGTCAGAGAGGGCATACAGCAGGGCTCACTGTCCCTGCTCTGCCCCCTGGCCTTCCACACTGCTCGGGCGCTGGGGTGCCCCCTTGGGACCCAGGACTGCTAGCCGGGTCACTCCCCACAGCTGCCCCCGTTGGGGACCTAGGACTGCTGACGCAACCGCCCGCCCCCACTCAGAGCTCCTGCTTGGATCAGACCCAGAGTCAGAGGAGCGCCAGCCTGTGTGCGTCCCACCACGTGGGGTCTGCACGCTCGCCACCCCTGCTCCCCTGCTGCCTCAGCCCCACCCCGCCCTGTCCCGTGACCTTTCCGTGTCTCTGTCATGTGCCCACATCTCTGTTTTATGACCCCGTCCCATGTCCCTTCCTGTCCCATCCTGGGTTGTGTCCCCATCTTTGTCTCCATCCTGTGTCCCCACCCCGTCCTCGTCCCTGTCCTTATCTGGAGCCATCAAACAAGCTCAGCTCCCTGGGCATCTCCTCAACGGCCTCTCTGCTCCCAGGGCCTCTGTGGGTCAGAGCCCCAACCCGGGTCACTCTGAAGCTGGGGGCCACATGAGCCCCTGCTGTGGCCCTGCCCTGGAGCCAAGCGAGAGTCCAGGGTCTCCATGCCGATTTGTTGCTCTTCCGCACCGCGTGCACCCCCAGATGTCCTGTGGACCCACATCTGCGAGCTGTGCACTCTGCGGTGCAGAGGACGCGCGGTGCGGTGAGGCCCCGCCTTCCCTCGCTCACCAGAGAATCCTTATTGGGTGTCATAAAAATATCATGCCTGCTTACCAGGGATTTATAACACAATAAAACATAAACAAACAGCTCTTCAGATCAAAGCAGCGTAAATAACAGACGCAGCACTGGCTTCTGGAGAAAAGTTAATAAATCCGAGGTTTTCAACTGAAAATTGTTCCTGGGCTTCATTCTTCCCGACCTGCTGGCTGGGCTGGTGGGGTGGCTCCTCTTGGGGGAGTGACGCACACCCCGTCCCCTGCCTGACCTTCTCTGCCCCTCACCAGCAGCCCCCATGCCACCGGGCCTGCTCCACCCCCGCCCCCTGCAGCCCTGTACCCCAGATCCCTCCTGGAGATGTCTCCCCTGGAGGGGCAGATGGTGTCTGATGGAACCCCTGGCTCCCTACTGCCCCTTGGAGAACTGGAGAGCCGACACCCCAAGTTTCTCCGAAGTCATATTCAGAGGTCCAGCAGCCTCAGGTTCCCCTGCCTTCCACCTGGACCCCAGCTTGCGTGGGCACCTCCTTAGGCACTACAAGGGACTCCAGGCAGATGGCTGAGCCCTAAGTGTGCACACAGGAAGGCCACACGCCAGACACATGTGTATGTTCCTGTCCTTCTCCATCATGGCCGCCCCCAGGGAAAGAGACCCAGGCCACCCCAACTGAGGTCGAACTGCCTCACCCATCCTAGGGACTTCAAGGTCCCCCTCACCCCGCTGGGCACAGTCTGCACCTCAGTGTGAGTCACTGTGGGGCGGGCAGTCTACGCATAGGTTTGGGGGACGGCCACATAGCGGCATAACCAGTTATGCCTGAACACTGGACAAGCAGCAAGTGACTTAGCATGAGTGTGAAGCCAAGCACCACAGAGACCGTGAATCGTCCCCAGTAAAACTCAACGCAGGGGGACTGTGAGTGTCAGCCCAGCCTACATAACCTATCGGCATGGTGAGATGTGGTCTCAAAAAAAATTGAAATTGAAATGTAGGCTGGCGTCTCTCGACGCCCAGTGCCTCAGGACATGGGCCTCTGTGGCGAGAAAGAAGCAGAAGGCACCTCGAAAGTCCGCCGAGGTCACCGGGGCAGGCTCCCATCCAGAAGGACTGTGTCACCTCGAGAAGGGGACCCAAGGACGACGCAGGGACAAGGTGGACCGTGGGCGCAGGCCAGGAGGGGCCGACCGTAACCTGAGGCCTCAGCTTCTGGGACCGCGCGAAGCTAGATTCGCTCCTGGGGTTCGCACTGCCCGCCGGTTCTCATCATGGAAGCCACAGCAAAATCACCCACTGACTCATCCAGAAAATCATTTGCTGTTTGTCGAGTTCCTCAGTAACCAGCAGCCCCATGCGGGCGGTCTTGGCGCACACTGCAGGGTGGCCAGTCCTCCCTCCTGTCCCCCAGGGACCAGCCCAAGCCTGGGAAGTGACACCTGCCCCTTCCCACAGCCAACGGTGGCATGAGCTTGCACTCCTGGGCCACACGCTGCGGCTCCCAACCCAGAGGCTGGCAGAGATGGCAAAACCCACCAAGCGCGCACACCCGCGCTCAGCCCTGCACAGTCCTTCCTGGGGCTGCCCAGGCGGCCGCCCACCCCACCAGGGCAGCATTCACAGAGGAGCCACCAGCTCAGCGGCCGGTGGGGTCCCAGGATCTGCACAGTCCCGACTTTCCTCGAGTCTGCGGACAACATACAGCGGCAGTCACAGGGTAGGGAGGCCACGCTGAGGCTCAGCGTGGAATCCTGGCTCGCAAGGACACAGGGACATCCAGGGGCCGAGAACATCCAAGCTGGAGGATCGACACCTGCTCAGCCTGCAGTGTGTCACTGGCCAGAGTCCTGGGACAGGCGTGGGGTGTGGCAGCAGGCTCAGAATGGCCCATCTCCGTGATCCCGAGCCCACGGCCCTGTTCTTCCGGGTTTGGAATCAGCCTGTGGACTGCAGTAGGGGTGAAATGACTGACCAATGCCATTAGGACAGTCCCGTCCCCACAGCACCAGCTCGGGGCTCATGTTTACACTCCCGGCGATGCTAGTACAGTGTGTGTCCCACTCGGCTCCTCCCCCTCATACCAGGACTCGGCACCTAAGGGGCAGAGAGGGACCTTGTCTGCCCCATCTCTGCGGGACCAACACAGCTCTGGTGCCCTCCTGAACGCTGGAACAGGCGGGTTTGCTCCAAATGTGCTTGTCTAAAAATATCCCCTGCCTGTGTGTTTTGACTGCACGCCTGAGAACACGAACTTGTTTCCGCAGCGCACAGGCGACTCGAGCCCAGAACATCTTGGAGTGATTTGGGCGCCTTCCTCCCGGGATGGTGCCTGCTGTTTTCTAGAATTTAAAACCCCAGTTGGGCCGCACAGCACGCAGAGGGTCAGTCTTCCAAACCATAAAGACCTGAGACTATAAACTGTTGTTTCTTAAATGTTTCAAAGCATAACATTGACACTGAGTTTCGCTGTAAAACTATCTGGGAAATGCAGTGGCCCCGGAGGCTTTACGTGGCGTGGCGAATCGTCACTGACATGACACGGGGTGCCCGGAGGTCGCTCTGCACAGCAGGGTCCTAGCAGGCTGACCCCTTACCAGGAAGGGGAGCGGGACCCCATGCTGCGTGGGGTCCACGTGGGGCTGACCTAGGAAGGTGAGGATGGGATGCCACATCCGGCTGGCTCCTGGGGCCACGAGGTCTCCAGCCGTTGTCCCTGCAGCCCGAGACCGCAGTGGAGCACCCGTCCTACACGGAGTCTGCTGCAAACAGGTCCCTAAAGTCGGCCTTAAGTCCTCTGGGGGAACGGTCAGTTCTTGAGACCCCTCAAATAAAAAGCAAGATGCGTACTAGCACTCTGCCTCTACTGGAGCCTCCCGAGCCCCAGGTCCAGCCCCAGGCCCCACCGCATGACACGCTGGCGCACACCCTGTCCCAAATGCCAGAAGCCGGCTCCTGGCTCTTCGTGTGTCCCTTGTCCTCGCTGTGCACTTGCCGGAGAGGTGTGCCGTGCCATGCTGGCAGCCTCAGAGCTACATATCCCCAGCACGGTGCGGCTGGTGGCACAGCCTAAGCATGGCACAGACCTGCTTCCAGCCCCGCGTGGCTCCGGCTGACCGGACTTCCCATTTAACTGAACGTGTTGGGTTCCTCCTGGCGCAGAATCAGGCCACCCTGCCTCATCTAAAACTATGTGCCCTCAGGTACTCGGCGTTTGCAGGGCAGTTGGCAAAGCCACTCCCGGGGGACAGGAGCTGGGTGGGGTGCAGTGGCAGCCCTCACCACCAGGCGGCTCTAAGCGCCAAAGGTTTCCTGGGCTCCCAGCTGGCCTGCACCTTGACTAGGTGCAAGACTGACTGGCCCTGTTCCTGCATAGCCTGAAGCACAAGACGCAGGGGTGGGGACACCCAGGGCCTGGGGGGTTCTGGTCACCAAGCTGTGGATCTGCAGTGGCAGAAGCCATTCGTGCCACCAGGATGAGCCGGCACTGCTCCTCTTCCTCACTTAGGTCCTTATTATATTCCTAATTGTTTCTAAATCAGGCCTAACTTCCCCCAAATCCAGGTGATCTCGGGCACACCCTGTGGGCTCCCCTGCCCCCTGCATCCCCCTCTTGGTGGCTCCCTGTCCCCCTGAGAACACGGCCTGGCCCTGCATCTGACACCAGCCCCATAGTCCCCCACCTCACACTCGGGCCCAGACTCACCCCAGCCCTCCACGGCCACAGGGACCCTGTCCCTCCTCCTCTCTCAGCCTCCAACGGCCCCGGCACGCTGGGCAGAGGCAGGGAGGCTGCATTTTCCCAGACACGACAGAGGCGGGTGGCTGGTGCAGGACAGAGCCCAGGAGGCCAGCGAGACGAGGGGCAGGTGGGAGGACCAGGTGGTGGGGTACGTCCCCCTCAAATACAACAGATCCCAGTCACCAGGAGCCCAGGGGCAGCCAGAGGCAGCGGGCACATAGGACCTGCAGGCCACAGGAGACGCCAGAGGGAGGTGCAGATGTAAGGGAAGGTGTAGACTGGTCAGCAGGCCCCTGGGGTCCGGCTGAGAAGTGACGGGGCAGAGCCAGCAGGGGTGAGAGGCTGGGACACGAGCTCTGGGAACAGCAGAAGCCCCACCCCGGGTGCAGACCCCCATACCCACATAGCCTTCAGCAAACGGCGCCTACTCGCGGGGTGGTTGGGGGAGGCTCCTATCAGATAAGGTAGCCCAGGCCAGGCCTGGTGCCCAGCGCTGATGGCAGAAGGCACGGCTGCCCACTAACAGGTCTGTGCTCCGTGAAGACCCAAGGCTCTGAGGTGGGCAGCCACGGGTGCATGGCTGTGGTCTGGGTTTACCATGGTGGGACGTGGCCAGCGGCCCGGGGACACAGCTGGGAGCACAAGCCAAGCCCGGAGCTCCTGGCCCTGGGCGCTGCGCACAGGTTCCCGAGCGGGGTGGCCCCCGTGGGAGCCGCCAGCCGGGCAGGAGCCCGAGCCCCCGCGCTGCTCCTGCCACTGCCCCCGGGAGACGGGAGACGGCGGGAGGGGCTCCGCAGCCCCGCCGGGTGCCTGGGCAGCTGCCCCCGCCGGGCAGGCCCCACGCAGCTTTGCTGCGGGCTTCCCCCCTCCCCGACGTTTGATATTCCAGGGGCCCACTTTTATATTTTAATGCACGTTTTTATGGAAATATTTATGGTGCACATGTCGCACATAAAACACCACTGTAAAACCGTTTTGCCCCGACGCTGTTGAAATAAATGATGTTGTTAGTGTTAGGATTTCACAGGCTCCTCTCTGGCCGTAATGAGAACGGTCTGGCGACGCGGCCAGTGGCCCGGGAGCTCCCGGTCTATGTGCGTGGGCCGCAGAGGGCCAGCTGGAGCGCGGCCGGAACAGACGCCCTGCCTGCAGGAGGGGCTGCCAGAGGCCAGGCCTGGGGCATGAGGCCCTCGGCTCACTGCAGAGCTTCTGGACAGCTGGCAATTTCCAGTTCTCGACTAACCTCTAGAAAGAGGAGGCAGTGTGGTGACCCCAAGGAGAGCAGGGCATGGTTGACCAGCAGGAGGGTGCCTTCCATCCCGGAGCCCAGGCCCTACCCTGCCCAAGGGGCTCCTGAGCCAACACCCCTCGCTGACAAAGGCTCAAGGACAGGCCGGGCCCGGTGGCACGCGCCACCCCAGCATCCTGGGAGGCGGGAAAATCGTAAGTCTGAGCCCAGCCTGGGCGACTTAGCACTTCAGCAAGACCCCGTCTCAAAAATAAAATAAAATTTTAAAAGTACTGAGACGACAGCTCAGAATGAAGGCTCTGGGCCTTATCCTCAGGGCCACAGAGAAGTAAGAAAGGACAGTCACTTTCTTTCTCACCTGCCAATGGCTTAAAAGGGGGCAGAGCTCAGGGCCGGCCACCAGAGTGGCCAAGTTTAAAAATTCATATGCCAGCATCAGGAAGGCCCCCCCAGAGGCAGAGCCACCCCAGGCGGCCAGGATCCGAGATAAATAATTGAGGGTCCCTCTGCGGAGCCACCGGGGTAGGGGCCGGGGAATATCGCTAAAAGCAACGCGGCTCTGCGGAGCAGAAGGCAGTGGAGCGAGTAGACAGCACAGGTAGGCAGCCCCGCGTGCCCACTGGTAAGCGAGGGAGGGAGGGTCGTCCCAGGACGGAGGCCTGCCCAGCCTCAGGGGACATGGTCATGCCGCCTGCCCCCCGAGGCTGCTTACCGGCCCTCAGGACAGGGCCACGCAAGACTGAGTCACACGCGGGCCCCCAGGCCGGCAAAGGCCGCGAAACCCCAGACTCCGTGGGCGTGTGTCACATAGATCATCCCCACTACCTGCAGCCCACAGGGGAGACAGGCACCCCAGATATAGCCCTGCCCTCTTAAACCTTCTGGAGAGTTCTCAGCAGAGGGCCCATCAAGCTTATGCCAGCTCCAGAACTGGCCTCTGATTGTTGGTCTAGGGTCTTCCAATGCGCTGGTCCACTTCCACAGCCCTGGTGCTGGCAGGGGCCACATCTACCCGATACCCACTTCCAGGTGAACAGAGGGGATCTGGAGGTCTGGGGCATAACGCTGGGCCAAGGCCTGTCTGCAGCTCCACAGTCTCTCCCGTCCCGGCCTCTGTCCCAGCCTTTGGGTCTCACAAAGAACAAAATCTAAGGGAACGAACATAACTCCTTAGCCCACATAAAATGTCTTTCTGTGTAAGAAAGATCACCAAATTCCAGGAGCAGGGTGGGGGACCCTAATAAAGGGAAAATTCACATCCAGCACCCTGTGAAGATCATGCGGTGGTGTCCTGAGAGCGATTTTTCTCCCAACTCGGTTCTGAGACCCAGGATCCCAGACTTCCAAGTGATGGCGGGGGAAGTAGACTTAAGACACTGGGGATGGAGGGGAGCAGGGTACACTCTTCACCCCACACAAGGGTGGATGGTAGGAACCCCAGCCAAAGGACCCACGCCCTGTGGTGCGGTGTCAGCCTGGGCTTGAACCTGCCGTTCTGCTGCCTCAGCCTCCCAGAGTGCTGCGACTACAGGCCTGTGCCGCCAGGCCCAGCTAGACCACTGTCGTTCTAAGTAAAAAACACAGACACATAGAGAGAAGTAAAGGCAGGGACCCAAGAGATACAGTCACAAGTCACGCACAGCCAGAACCCAGAGCTGGAAGACGCAGAAGACCCTGCCCCAGAGCCCCTGTGGGGGACACGGCCATGCTGACGCCTGTATTTCAGGCTTGGGGCCCCCAGAACTGAGAGAGGATCCGCTTGGGCACGGGATCCGGTGGCCCCAGCAAATTCACACACACCGGTACAAGTGCCAGGTGCTAAGGGTACATACACCGCAGGCACTGAGAGAAACAAGGCGGGCCCGCAGGCTCACCAAGTGAGAATGGCAAACAGACGAGGCCGGGTGAGCGTCCAGGGCCCTCAGTTCTGTGGGGCATGGGCCCTGGGGTCCACCGCTAGCATCACAAAAGAGGAAAAAAAAGTGTAAACAGCGAATAAACAACAGTGATCCAGGCAGCGCCCCCACCAGCTCTGCAACCATGTTCCTCTGGCCCAGCAGCCCGCTTGTGGGCGACCCGCTAGCCCTCTTCCCCCGCCGCCCGGGTGTCCTGCGTGCCTCCGCCCAGCCACCCCACCCCCCGCACGCGGGCCCGTTATTTATTTATTTATTTATTTTTATGGGTGAATAAGTGTTTCCTTTTGTTGCTGGCAAACGCGTCCCCCATGGTTTACGTGTTTTAAATATTCACGCATGTAAAAGAATGGAAACACACGTCCTGATTTATTATTTAGGGCACTTTTTTCTCTGATAAAACCAACTCCTTCTCCCATCTGAAGGGGAACTTTACATTTTATTTCCATTAAAGCCTCTCGTTAAAGTTTAAAACCTGCTTTGTCCCTGTACTCGAGGGTTGATATTTCCGGCTGTCAGAGAGCACTGTGGAGCTCGTAGGCATGCAGGGAAAAGGACCAACAGGGCGGGAAATACCAGCCGTCAGCCGGCTGGTGGACAGGCAGATGCCACTGGAGCCAAGCCCACACGGGCACAAGGCCTCAGACCCCAAAGAAGAGCCGCCCTCCAATCTCTGTGGTGACTCAGAACAGGCCTGCCCACAGTGGCCATGGGCAGGGGCCCGGAGAGCCTGGACCACCCCCAGCTCAGCCCCGAGGCTGGGGTTCCTGGGTACAGGACAGACAGGGACTTAGGGAGGTGCACAGAGGTGGGACACAAGGGTGGTCCGTGTGCACACGCAGGAGCAGGTACACAGGCACGCTAGTGCATTGTCCCACGCTGGGTTCACACAGGTATGCACAGGGCTGCAACTCCTCTCACCCACAGACACACGGTGACCCGTGCAGCCAGGCACCCTACCCCAGGCTGGCCGCAACATGCTTACTGGCTCAGTCCAGGTCTGGCACCCACCTTCTGCATCTCAAGGCCAGAGAAGCCTCAGGCCTGGGGCCTGGGGGGTGGTCACCTGAGAGTGTGCGCACGTGCCTGGGGACAAGGAAGGCGTGCACGTGTGGCTTGTGTTCGTGTAAACCGTGAGTGTGCACTGCGGACTGTGTGCACACACAGGCTGGGCAGCACATGTCACGGGGGTGTGGTTGCTTTGTGCATGCATGTAGGTTTGTGCCAGATGTGTCTGTGTGCACATGTGCATGTGTGACATGTGTGGCCTTCTATACACACAGGATGTGGAGTCCTGTTTAGATATGGTTGCCTGCTTTCTGAGTGCATGACTGCCTCAATGTAGGTGTGAACATGTGTGTACACATGTGTGCATGTGTGTGGGTGTGCAGATGGGTATGGTTGTGTATACATTGAGCACATGGGTGTGTACACACAACCTGCGTGCCTGTGTGAGGCTGTAAGTGGACACAGGGCCACACCAACCATAGGGTGGCACTGAAGGGGACACGCTGAGCCCCTGCACAGAGGTCTAGGCCACAGGGAGCTCCGTCTGACTCAGCTCGCTGAGACGTGGAGGCTTCTGGAGGTGTAACCCAATCCCTCATCTCTCTAGAACAATCCTTTGCTGCTTTGTTTAATTTTTTTGTGGTTACTGAAAATTGTACCCAGAATCTTGTCACTGAGCTACTTCCCCAGACAATATATATACATATATATTTTTTTTTTGAGACAGGATCTAAGTAATTTGCTAAGTTGGCCAAGATTTAAAATTACGATCCTTCTGCCTCAGCCTCCCAGAGTTCTGAGGTGACAGGCCTGTGCCATCAGGCCCGGCTCGGGGGCTGGCTCTGTCCAAGGGTACAGACGCACACGTGTACTCCACACATGCACACACACACACTCATACACAGCCTACATACACTTTCATACTCCAAAACACACGCACCCTGCAGGTTCACACACATGGGCATCACACACCGTGTGTTCACTGACCCCTTCCTCCTGTGGCTGGGAGACACTGGGCAGCCCGGCACTCTGGCAGGGCCTGGAGCAGCAACACCGGGCTGACCCCAGTCGCACCCGGGACAGGCCGTCCACGCCGCTGCCTCGTGAGCCCCGCTCAGCCTCCCAGCGGCCACAGCTGGCAGGTGGGTGAGCAGCCCAGCGGCGGTGAGATTTATTGAGTGGCGGCGGGCGAGGTGGCAGACAGGGTGACGGTGGCTGGTCCTCCCGCGCTGAATTATCTGTGGCAGAAATAAGACTCAGCTGAGCGCCGGGTTTGGATAGGCCGCAATCTGTCAGCAGAAAATTGGACTGTCACCCGCGAGCCGTGTTCATTTTGGCTGATTAAAGACATATTAATCTACTGTCACTGGTACAGCTCTGTCAGCGGAGCTAACGGGCGGCAGCAGAGATGCGGTGGCCGCGGGGACAGCGGGGCAGCAGGGGCTACAAGGGACCCTGCAACAGCCTCCACACCAGCCTGCGCATGGGGGAGGGACCGCATCCACCACAGGGGGCCCAGCCAGCCACTGGCCACTGCCCTTGGCCCAGAGGGCACAGAGTAATTCCCCTGGCTCTGAGCTCCAGTGTCCTAGTTCCAGTACCATCAGGGCACCTCAGGGCCATGCGTGTCGGTCAACCCCAGCATGGAGGCCTCAATCACAGCCCCCCACTCCCGTCTGCTCAGACAGAGGCCAGGGAGACTCACGCGCCGTGGCCCCAACTCCCCTGGCCCTTGTAGGTCCCCAGGGGTCACAAGGAGTCGGGAAGAGTGAATGTCATGGCAGGTTAAGAAGAGTAGCCCAGCTGGACCTCGGGGTGCAGACCTGCAATCCCAGTACTCTGGGGCTGAGGCAGGAGGACAGCAAGTTCAAGCCAGGCCTGGGCAACAGGCAAACTGGGGGGACCCTGTCTTGAAGCACAAAATGGAACAGTCTAGGGACGCAGGTCCATGTGAAGCCCTGGGCTCCATCTTCAGTTTAAAGGAAGCAAGGAAGAGCAGCTCTCTGGAGCTGGCGTGGAGCGCCGGGCCCACAGTGTCCCCACCCTCAGCCTCTAGACCCAGTGACCCAGGCCTGGGTTTCTACCAAATGTTTTTGCTGCCTGGCGATCCCAGGTCCCAAATACTCTGCAGCAGGTAGCAATGTTGCACCTGCTGAACGCTCCCCCTTCCACTTTGCCCCAGTGCCTCTAGCCTAGAGGGTCTCCTGGGACCTTGGAGGACCCTCTAGGACCCAGACACCTGCAGCCCGAGTGAACCATGACCCGCAGAGCCAGGCCCAAGGTCGGTGCTGCGTACAGGGCTCCTCCGGCCCTGCAAATGCCCCAGGAGGCCACCCCGCTCAACAGCGGCCCCTGCAACTCCTTCCCTCAGATACCAGCTCTGGAGAAAGGACTCGGAGGCCACTTGGGAGACTGTGGGGTGCCCTGCTGTGGGGCAGGGTCTGAAGTGCCCAGGAGACACGGGGCTTGGCCAGGAGTTGTCCCCGCATATGGTGGGGACCCAAGGAGGGCATCTCTGTGGCTTTGCCCCCTGGGACCAGCTGAGGGACACAGGAGAGCCAGGGGACAGACACTGCAGAGCCACATGCCTCCAGATACTCTCCAGCCTGGGGCAGCCCCCGGAGGCCACAGGTCCCAGCGCCAACTGCCCGTGCCCGGCTAACACTGGCTGTCTGCACATTAAGGCTGGGTCTCTGCTGCGCTACGCAGCTCACACGGCACAAATCCGCCGAGCACGACATCTGGACAGCGGGCCTAGGGCTCCGCAGGACCCAGGGCTCCGCGGCAGTGAGCCCAGGGCCTCGGTCGGGTGACTGCTCAGCTCTACCCGCCCCTGCTGACTTCAGTCTCCGTCAGGGTAGGACCTCGGTTACAAAGCTCAGCAGCCCCTCTCTGCGCTCCCCACATTTCAGCCGGCTCCGGCTGCACCACAAACCACCCATCAGCACCGAGATTAGCGGCAGCCACAGACGAAAGGAATCCGAAAGGAAAAGTCTGAGGAGAGCTCTGATGGGCTGTGTCCAAGTCACGTGACTTCCCTTTGCCAACCGCTCGGGTCTGGGTGACAGGTGGGCCTTGGTGGCTCCGAGACTGGTTAGTCCCAGCTGACCGTCTGGGCAGAGAACAGGGGACCAGTCGCCGTCTCCCTGCAGAAAGCTCTGGCTGGGCTTCACCACCCCAACCCCACTTCTCCCTTATGCTGGTGGCGCTCGACACGCACTGTGTCCCCACCGCTGTCAGGTCTGACCTTAGGCGACCCCTGGAAAATGACCATTTCTGGGGACAAGGGGTCCATGCGCCACCCAGATCACATGTAGCTCTGTGGAGCTCAAAGCACAAAGCTGGCCAAGGCAGGCCCGGAACTAGGATTTGAGGGGCACAGCTTTCCCCCCAACACTGCCTTTTTCTTAGAGGACCCCTCTCTGAGCAGATGGCAGCTGGGCTATGGGTGATGCCCCCAGCAGCAGGAGCCCCCGACCAAGGGTATCGGAGCAGTGACCAGTCCCACTGCGCCCCACACCTCCCCTTGAGCTGCGCCCAGAGCACCAACAGGCGGTGGTGGGCAGAGTTAAAGCCTAAGTCCTTTGTCTCCGTGCCATCAGCACGCAGGCAGCGCAAAGCGCGGCTGTGGCCAGCATGAAATATTCAAGACACTTCTATTATTGAATTAACTATTTATCGATTTATGATTTAAAAGATGCATGCCCCCAGCTGTTAACAAAGATTCCAAACCGGCTCCCTCAGCCCCCCAGGGACTTCTCTCTGCGGCCCTTCTGCCGGCAGCTCGTGGGGACACAGGCACACAGGGTGCACAGCTCACCAACCCCTCTGTCCACCTGGGGCTGTCCCTCCTGTCGCCCCAGCAAAGGCAATCCACAGAGTCCGGCCACCGTGGTAACCTTGTGCGGCTGGCCGTGTCCCCTCCTGCCTGCCTGGTGGCTCCTGCTGGCAGCTAGGACTCGTCTTTGGCCCCTTCAGCTCAGGTAAGCACAGACCGAGATCTGAGCCACGCCGCCCGCTGTGCTGTGACTCTCAGACACCTGTGGTGGCCACGTGCAGCCCACGGCTCCCGGACAATCTCTTGTCTGGGCGACCGTGCACGCAGATGACTTCAGCTTTCTCCTTTAGCCAGGCCCAGCACGAGGCCTACGATCCCAGCACCGGGAGGCTGAGACAGGAAGGTGGCCAGTGTGAGCCCAGGCAGCTTAGCGATGACTTCAAACTCACAAAGGAGCTGAGGGCAGAGCTCGCTGTGGCCACCTTGGGCTCAGTCCCCAGTGCCACCAAAATCTAGACATTTTATTACTTCAAACAGTTGTTTAGATTCACAGAAAAACTGAAAGAGGTCACACGACAGAGAGCTCCTGCCCCCACCCGACAGTCGAAGTGCACCTCGCTACGGTTCGGGAGGGAGTTGCCCCATGGTCCCACTTGATGGGGCAACATTGGCACCTGCTGTCGCCCAGGGTACAGGTTACATCAGAGTTCTGTGGGCTGCTGGGGCCAGTCTGAGGCGCATGATAAGCTATGTCCCCTCTGTGGCACCGGACAGTGTAGATCCCTAACCCTAGAAGTGCCCTGTGCCCACCACGTCCCCCTGGGTCCCCACAGGTGCTTTTCCTGGCTTGCTGGCCCCTCTCACCTCCCGCAGAGGCTCTGCAGCTGAGCCGCAGAGCACACGGCCTCTTCAAGCCAGCATCCTTCACTTGTGGAACACGATTCACCCTCCATTTCATAGAACATGTCAAAAAAAAAAAAAAACCCCAGCTTGTCTTGGCCGTGCCCAGGGCCTGGGAAGGACCAGGAGGGCCGCTGCTCCAGACCGCTCTGCCACGGCCTCTGAGCAGTGACACGGGCTGCTGGACTGGAACACGCCACCCCCGGGGCTTGGGGATGTGGCCTAGCTGGACACACCGTTCTGGGCAGCCTTCTCACGTAGACTCGGCAAAGCCCAAAGCCGCCTCTGCCCGGGACACAGCGCGCGTCCTTCGCAGGCCCCACCCCTGCCCCCTAGCCAGCCATGCGCGCCGTCGCGATCGCTCAAGCCACAGCGCGCGCTATAAATAATCACTATTTTAAGACTCCCATGTCGCGTCCCTAATGGCATTACGAGGGCATGGGGATTACGCCCAGGAAGATAATTACCGGAGTATCAGGCTCCGAGCGGTAATCACGCCTATTAAGATGACACGCTAGGAAAGCCCCCAGGATTATGTGTGAGGGCTGTCCCCAGGAGAGTCCCCTCCGTTCTGCAGAGGTAAGTCCTGTACGCCCACCACCCTCCTCCCCTCCTCAAAGCAGGCAGGCAGCGTGAGCGGGGGTACCTAGGGCAGGCAGAGCAGGGTCTTCTCTGTGGAGAGCTCAGGCCCCACCTTGGCTCTGGGGCTAGTTTGTGGAGGGAGAGACGCCCTTGTGTTTGGGCACACGGCACACATGGCTCCTCCAGGAGGCTGATGGCTCTGGGTAGTGGCCCTGCCCAGCCTGTCGGTCCATCGGGGGTCCTGTCTGAGTGGCCAGGCTGTGAGCTGCAGCCAAGGGGGGAGGACGGTCCTGGCCAGGCCCTGAGGGTCACAGGCCCTGGTACAGCTTGCAAGGCTGCCTTGTAGAGCCTGAGTCCAGCAGGGCAGAAGGCGGTCCGGGCACACAGCGAGGGGGTGGGGAGGATCTTGTACAGGGATGCGGGGGCACCAAGGAGCTACAAAGGGAAAAGACCCAGGAAACAGATCATGGGGTCCCAGTGACAGCGGCCATTATGAGCCTGCGGCCTGGAGGGCTGGAGGAGGAGGGTGGTCAGACCTGGAGCCCCCAGTGGTCGCCTTTCACGGATAGCTGGGCCTTCACCGGAGGAGCACAGCCCCACCACCCGCGCCGGGGTGAAGCATCGCGGGAGGCCTGGACGGCATCCTCCTCCACCACGCCTTCTGCACAGGCTGAGCTCGCCCAACCAGAGGGCAGAGCGTGACGATGCGGCGTGAAGTCGCCGACCATCAGCCCCGGGGCACACAGGGCCAAGTGGAGGAGGGGGGGCCGGTGTCCCACGCCGTTGTCTGCAGTGGCCCTCAATGGCTGTGCTTCTGCCCACGGCACCACCAGCCCGGCTCCGAAAAGGATTCGGGGATGTGCACCACCCCCCACCCCCCACAGGTGTCTGCTCCTCCTCATGGAGCCCACCTGGACGTGCCTCTCACTCTGTGCGGGCCCTCGTGCCAGGTGCACCCCCCACTGTATGTGCAAGACCTCACGCGGACCCCCGATCCTCCCAGGTGCCTGTGCAGCCCTCCTGTGGGCCATGGGCCTCCCCACGCACGCGTGTGCAGGCCCGGGAGCAGGAGACGGCCCCGCCTAGTGGGTGTGCACACACAGATGTAAGTGCCAGACCCGAGGCCAGGGAGGGACTCAGGGAGCTCCAAGGACCGGAAGGAGGACACAGCCGGTCCAGCTCAGGAGCAGGGAGCTGAGCCCCACAGGGACCTCTGGATCCTGGGGACAGCCCGGCTCCACCCCTTGAGGTAGCCAGGAAGGCTGAGCCCGGTTAGAGCTCCCAGCTGACGTTTCTGCCACTGGCCTCAGGGTCCCCACAGCAGCAGCTCCTGCCGGGCCGTGGCGGTCCGAAGCTGCTGTACTGATTTTGCCTGTGTCCCCTCAGGGCCAGGGCCTCCCCCCTCCAGGGTACCTCCCTCTGATCTCCAGCCCCACGGTGTCCCCTCAGAGTCGCTGGGCCCCCCGCAAGGTCCCTCTCACAGGTCCCAGGCTCCGCCCTGCAGACCCCACTGAGCTGCTCTCCCTCCTGGTCCCCAGCCCTGGGCGTCTGTGTCCTACATTATCCCTCCAAGGCCTACGTGTCCTGCTCCCTGACTCCCCTCCTACTGAAACACACAGGGTGGTTCTGTCTCCTACAGTCCCGGCAGAGAGCGGAGGAATGGGACCCCACCATCGGGCTCCTGGAGGCTGCACGCACTGCAGTCCTTGCCAGCCAGAAACGGGACCCGAGAATTCTCTGCCACACAGTGACATCGCGGTTGACGGACCTGTCACACACTCTGCTTGTCAACAGGCTCCTTTTCAAAGAACGGCCCTGGGGACCATGGGTGGCCTCGCCTGACCACGGCTGTGCTTGGTGGTGGCGGCTGCAGAGGCGGGTGGGGGGCCGTCCAGCCATGGTGACAGGCTCCCGTACAGTCAGAACCAGAGACCCGCGGTGCTGGCCCTGAAATAATCTCATTTCCTTTAGCCCCAGGGATAGAAATGCGGCAAACGAAACCTGAATTTAATCGCGTTGACTGTGGAAATGCGAAGTCACTTGAACTCCTGGATTTGTCAAGGCTCCCCGTGGAAAAGGGGGGCGGGGGAAGCCGGTGGAAAAGCGGTGGCTTCGGGGTTAGGCCCCAGATCGGGGAGGGGGTTGGCTGAGTGCAGGCTTGGACAAAGACGGAAGTCTTGACCAATGGGGTCCCTCTGAGGTGCCCTTGCCCGAAGAAGCCCCACCCAGAGTCTGGGACTTTATTCCTCCCTCATGAGAGGCCCCATCCTCCCTCAGATCTCCAGCCCTCCCTCCTGGGAGACCCTGCCCTGCCTCCTGGGGCGCGGTGGTCCTCCTAGTGATCCGATACCAGGCCTGGGGTCTCTGGACCCACGAGGCAGAGCGCACCCTCAGCACAGGGATGTGTAACGTAAAGAAAGCCAAGGCTTTGCCATGGTAGCCTCAGGAAAATCGCCCGGGGGCTGGTGCTCAGACTGGGACAGGGACGGGACACAGGCCAGCTGGTGTCACTAACCAGAGGCGGTGGCCACTTCTGCGGCCAGTACAGCTGGATGGGGCTGGATGACCTGGCTGGCCGCCTGGTCCATGGAGATACCAGACCTCCGTGACCCGCTGGGGGATGTGCATCCTGGCCATAAGGGAGGAGCGACATGGTACCCTTGGCTAGTGGCCACATCTTCCTGTTCCACCAGGCCACCACCTTCAACAGTGTCGCCCTCCTGTGGGTCCTCTACTGTGCGGGAGCCTCCTCTGCCCTGCTCTTTTGAGCACACTTGGGAGGACATCGCGGGTCCTCTGGACAGTCCAGGGTGCCTCCCATCACAGCAGCCTGGGCCAAATCACATAGATTCACCGTATAAGTTGATACCCAGGCTCTAAGGCCACTGCCGCTCTCAGCCTTCAGGTTCTGTGCCCACGAAGCCCAAAGCCATGATGCTCCCTCAAAGGCACTGGCCCCTGCAAGGCCGTGCCCCACTCAGTGGGTGGCCCAGGTCTGAGAGGGTCACTCTCCTTGGGGTGCATCCAATGGCCCAGGTGTCAGCACGAGCTACTCACTACCCTGTGTCCTGGTTAGTACCCCAGCTGCCAATGGCCAAAGCTGTTGCTGCACACTTCTGTGGAGGTTTCCAGAGTGGACAATGCTCCCATTTGGGTTCCTCCAATCAGAGCTGGGGACACAAGAGCCAGGAACTGTCCCCTCCCAGGACTGATATAAGCCCGGACAGGAGCCAGAGTGTCCTGTGGGCCTGTAAGTCCCTCAGATCTTGGCGAGGGAGCTCCCTAGGGTCTCCACTGCCACCTGCCAGGCCACATGGTATGGTGGGCCTACACTAAAGCAACTCTACCAGAACATGCGGCAGCTTCTGGGCAGGGCAGGGAGTTCCTCTCAGGGCTCCGCAAACACAGGGGGCTGGGCAGGAGGCCACACAGAGACAGCCGCCACAGGGGTCAGGAGCTCAGCCCTGCACGTTCTTAGACCTGTACAGCCAACGCACTCAAGTACGGATGTGCACGCGTGAGCTGTGCCCACCTGCTGGTGAGGTAAATGCACAGGCAGGGCCCATGTGTGTACCATGAGCTGTGGTTGTATATCTGTGCACACAGCCACATGGGTGTGGGTACACCTTGGGTCACGTGTGCATGTCTGCTGGGCATGTGGCACGAGGTCACGAGTGGGCCTGTGTGAATATCTGTGTGGGGGCACAAATGGTCCCACCGTGTGTCGTGTCTTTTCTGTGTGTGGTACTGGGGACTGAACCCAGGACCTTCATACTGAGCTATATCCCAGCCCACTTTTAATTTTGAGACGGGGTCTCGCTAAATCACTGAGTTACCCAGGCTGAGCTCAAACCTGCAATCCTCCTGCCTCAGCCTCCCAGAGTGCTGGGATGACAGTCCCGCGTGCCCAGGCCCAGCTAATGCGTGATGTCCTGTATGTCTGTGTGTGTAGATACGCGTGTGGCTGCCGTCAGCTGTAGCTCCAGTGGCTGTCCCTTGCCACTTGGGCCTTTCCCCTCACTGCTGCCCTGCCCAAGGCTGCTCCTACAAGCACAGCCATGGGGCTCCCCAGCTGAGCCACCCGCCCCAACCCCACCCAGGCCCCTCACATCTCCACGTTTCCAAGAGCCCAGACCATGGGCAGAGTGGGGCAGGCTGCGGCTCCCGCTTCCGCTGCCCACTGGCCCAGGGGACTCGTGCTGCTGGTGCCCAGGATCACCGGCTCCTGAGCCTTTCCCCAGAGACCATGGACCCAGGCCTGTGCACCCACCACTGGGCACGGTGGCACCAGGGAGACGGACTGACAGGCTGGGTGGGAAGATACCGAGGGGACGCTCCATCGCGCTGGGCCGGACCCTCCCTCCGTGCCTCACTGTCTGCAGTCTACCACAAGGCCTGCCCAGGACCATCCCAGCCCCCCCTTGCTCCCTCCCTCCCTATCAACTACGTCTCATGTGCATCCTTGTGGCTGAAATTCACCCCAAGCCAGCGTGGCCAGGAGGCAGGCCACGGAGGCAGACACTGAGCTCAGGGCCCAGCAGGCCTGGCTGTGGCCGCGGTCCCACCTCCTTGAGCTCTGGCTTCTGCTCCAGGGTCTGGGTGACACGGGCCTCAGCGGCCCCAGTCTGGCCAGGCCTCCCTAGCGCCCCGCCCCCAGCGGCGCCTCCCTCCACTCTCCTGGGCTACGCTCTCGGCCTAATTATCTCTAACCTTCTATTCGAAGCCTGCTGTCCTTGCCTGATACAAACCAGTAACTTTGAAAGCAAACTGGGTCTTAATTTTCCTTGACAGCCTTGCTGGAAGCATGCGGGCCGTACGGGGGCTTAATTAAATGCACATTCGTATTCCAAACAAATTAAGTACAATTAAGGACTCTGAGTTATGGGTATCTATCACTCCGCGATGTTTTTGTAAAAATTACCCCATCGAGATCAAAGGCGGAGGATCCTTGCCTTAATTGCCTCATTAGGGCGCTGTGCGCCAGGCTTCGCGCGCTCCGGCCCGTTGTCTCTTTGGGAATTGCTCAAACGACGGCTCTCCCAGTAATTGCTTCCATATTCCTGTCCCGGCGACGTCCTCGGCTCCATGGGCCACCTGCAATGGCGGCAGGCGCCCCGCTCCACCCCGGTCCCCACCCTGAGGCCCGGTCTTCTCCCGGTGCCTGCTCAGAGGCCTCTCGGTGGCCAGCGGGTGGGCTGCCCCACCCTGACCACAGCAGCTGGCAACCCAAAGGGAGCCCAGCCAGCCCACGGGTGGACCAGACAAGTGACACCCACCACCCCTGCCCCCCAAGGGCAGCCCCTGGGGCCTCCGCGTGGCCTACCCTCTCCCGGGCTAGACCAAGAGACCAGGAACTGCTGACTCCAAAGTCGGGGTTCCTGAGGAACAGTAGCAGCCCCGACTCTGCCCCAGGCTTGACCAGCACCTGCAGATGGCCCTCAGCCCCAGGCCACTGTCCCCCTCCCCCCCAACCCACCAGGAGACCTCTCTACCACCAGCCTCAGAGCAGGAAAAGCAGCCCCTTCGCGCGCCCTCCCTGTGGCCAGCACCCTCGGGTCTCTCCTGCTAGGTCCCAGCTCTCAGGCCAGAGTAAATTCAGGATCACAGTGGACACACCTAGGGGAGCCAGGCAAAACACAGAGTGCCAGGGCCCCAGGAAACTGCAGCCACAGCAAATGGTTTTTTCCAGCACGGCCTGTGCGTGTGCACATACGACCTCCCAGTCCTCAGAAGGGCATCACTGGAGGCCCCAAGTTCAGCTGGGTGCCTGGCCCCCGCAACAGAAATGGGGACAAATGACTTGTGCCTACATGCTCTGAAGGCCCGGTCCTGCCTCCCTGCCACCCCGACCAGCAGCACCCAGCTGAGTGGACCAATGCCCACCGGCCGCACTCAGCCCACACAAGCGGGGAGTGGAAGCCAGCTCCCCACAGATGCTGAATCAGTCAGAGTTCCTTAGCAGATTTAAATCAATAGAAATATAGATCTGATCATGCAATGGGATTGATTAGGCAGGCTTCCAGGATCAGGGGCAAACAGTCTTCCGTGACCATCAGCACAAGGGAGTGTCGGAGGACCCAGGAGACCCTGGAAGTCACAGAACAAGAGAACCAAGATGCAGCCCTGGACGGCCGGAGACTGCGGGCTGGACGCTCCCTGGGGGTCCCTGGTGGAAGCAGATCCGGAGGCCAAAGAGCCCAAGTCCAGGCCATGGCCGCAGGCAGACTCACCCGCCCACCGAATGGAGCTGTTCAAGCCCAGACCAACTTCCTCCTTCTTCCCCTCTGTTCTGTCCAGGCATAAGCCTATTGGATGGTGCCACCCATATATCAGGGCAGATCAGTGACCCTGTTTGCTAGCCTGCATGCCAATCAACTCTGGATCCTCTTACAGACATGCCAAGAACTGCCTACTGATCTTCTAGGTGTCCAGACATTAATCCCCACAGGTGCCCCAAAGCCTGGTGGTGACTGGACCCAGCCTCCCTCTGAGTCAGCTGGGCTCTGCCCCCACTGCACCCCAACAAGCCCCCTCAGTGTAGTGTCCCCCAATGCAGGTACCCTTCATGAAGCGGGGCAGTTCCTTGGGCCCTGTGTGGAGACTCTGGGCACTCAGCATGCCCCATGGCAAGTTGGTAGAATGGCCCCAAAAGAAAGATGAAGTCCCTTCCTCAGCACTCAGGAGTCCGAGGCAGGGGGATTGCTGTGAGTTTGAGGCCAGCCTGGGCTCCACAGTTAGTTAAGGACCAGCCTAGAGAGATCCAATCCAGAGCAAGATCCTACTTCAAAAAATAAAAAATAAAAAGAAATAAGTCAACGTCCCCTCCTCAGCACCCAAGACTGACCTTTGTGGAGATAGGGTCACCGCAGATGGGACTAGCTATGGTGAGGTCACACTGGACCAGCAAGGACCCCAAATCCTTAAGGACCGGTGTCCTTGTGAGGAGCAGAGAGGACAGACACAGACAGGAGATGGCCACCCAGGGACAGAAACAGAGACTCAGCCACAAGCCAAGGAGCTCCTGGAGCCAAGAGGAGCCGCAGGAGGCCGGAGGAGCCGTCCCCGGAGCCCGCCAAGGGACGATGGCCCTGCGAACACCTTGACTTTGGACTCTGACCTCCACACTGGGTGAAATAAAGGTATGCATTCAGCCCCTGGGCGGGAAAGAGCTGGGCCCAATCCTGGCAGGGACTCAGGCAGCCCCAGAGGAAGGGGCCCAGCCCTAGAGCCCTGGGAAACAGAGCTGCCCCAGCTCAGTGCCCCAGGGAAGGCAGGAGGGGGTCCTGCTCATCTGTCCCCTCCAGGCTGTCTTGGCGGGACCTCCCTTCCTGTGGGGACAGGGCCGCAACCTCCCTGCCGCTGCCGTGGCTCTGCGGCCCACCCCTAGGTCCTGACTTCACCCTCGCGTCCACCTACCCGGAGAGCCCGAGCTCGGGCAGCTCCCCTGCCTGGGTCCTGACCTCGGCTCTGTCACAGCACCCTGTGGCTACTATGGGGTGGGAAGTCGCCCCAGTGTGTGGACTGTAGTGCCAGAGCCACTCCTGCTGACCAGGAGGTGGAAGTACTGGGCACGAGGAGGAACAGAGGGCAGGGAAAGACACAAGCCCGGGCCATCCACCCACATTGGCACAGTGGGCATGCACGGGGTTTGCCAAGCCCCCAGTCTCCTGCCCCCACACCACAGACCCCGTCCCCCATGACACCAGGCCCCCGCTCACTCTGCCCCCACCCAGGAAGTGGGGGACGACCTTGGAGCTCCCGTGGGCAGGAGCGCCTTCCTGCACTCACACTAAGGGGCTCATCGAGAGGCTGGGACCACAGGACCCCAAACTCCAGCATTCTTGGACTTCAGAGAGAAAAATAAAAGCCCCTGGCCCTGCCTGGCCTTGCTGGAAACACCAGACTAGGCTCTCTCCTGACTCCCCGCACCCCACGCCAACCCCAGGAACACCCACTGGGGGATGAAAGCGGCCACGCGCCCAACCCCTGGGGTGGGGCAGGCAGGGAGGTGCCCAGACCCAGGGAACAGCATCAGCGTTGGCTCCACTTCCATTTACCAACAGGGAAACCGAGGCTGCGAGGCTATAGCTCTGGCAAGGGGTTGGCCACTACCTGCCGACCCCAGCTGGGTCCTGTGCTCGGCTGTCCAGCCCTCTTGACAGGTAAGAAAACGACAGCTCAACACCCTTAATGGGAGGCCCAGGAGGGAGCCCCAGCTACTCTGGGCACAGGCCTCACCACCCCGTGCCAGCCCCAGGCCACCCTAGTGAGTGACGGGAAGGAGGCCAGGCCCGGCCACCATGCCTGCTGGGCCCCTGGGCAGGGCGGCCCTGTGCACAGTAATTCCCCCACTGTTCGTGTGAAGTGGCATCATCTGGTGGGGGGCAGAGGATGGGGGATAGGAGTCTGATCCCCGGACCCTCAAGACATAATGTGGAATGTCCCATGGAACAGAAATGCTGGCACTGATGTGTATAGAGGGTGACCCAAGGCAGGTGACCAGTCCTGGATGCTATGGCCAGAGCAGATCCAGGGGACAAGGCCAGTCTCCCACAGGACCAGTGGGCCCTGCCCAGGCCAGGAGCACAGACATCCCAAATGGCATCAGGGCAAGCCACAGGGCACTCACTGCTGATGACTGGGGCCATAGCCTGGATTCCCAGTGAGAGCCACAATGCCACCAGTGGTTAAGGAGCACCCAGGAAGACTGCCCTCAGACCAGATCAGCACCCGGCCACCCACTGCCCTTGCGTGACGCTGGGCATAGGCTGCTGGTCCTTGTGGACCAGGGTAGCTGGGGAGGTAGGAAGTGGGTTCTCAACATGGCAGCTCAAATCTAGGAGCCAGGAAGTGCGTGGAGCCGGGCAAACCTGCCCTGCCCAGGCCCGCCGGCGGCGTCAGGATAGTCCCTTGGCTCTCAGCCTGCCGGCCACAACAGGAGACCAGCACTTGGACAGAGCCTCCTGTCTTAGGGAACGTGGGGACCACAGGAGTCATCACAACAGCAGAAACAGAACGTGGCTCACTCCGGGGCACACTGGACAGGGATGAGGCGGCCACAGGTGTCCTCACCTGCCCCCATAGTCCTCCTGCTTCATCATGTGGTTCAGAGAGCTTAGGCTGCTGTGCCAAGGTCGCCCAGCCACTGGGGAGCTACAGTGGGACTTGAACCCAGGTCATGAGTCCAGGACAGAGGCTGTCCCCGTAGCCTCCCTAGCAGGAGCTTGTCCCTCACATGGGGAGCAGGTGCACACAGGGCAGGTGGAGGAGCCCATGGTGCCCCAGGCTGGACTGGACAGTGACAGATCATGCAGCCCAGGACCCCTGCCAGGCTCATTACCAACAGCCAGCGGCAGAAGGCTGCAGCTTCCCGCTGACTCACTCATTGACTATGCATAGCTCTATTAGCATAGTGCAGAGGCCCCGCCCCCAGGGGCTCTGCATCGGGAACCTTTAAGTAGAAATCAAAACACGCTGGGTTGGAGGGGGCGGGCAGGACATGCCAGGGCCAATGGGCTGGTGGAGCCTCCACAGTGAGCCAGAGTCCTCTCAGAGACCCGCAGCTCCGATGCCCAAGTCGCCAGGAAGCACCCGTGGGGACCTAGGTCAGTCCCGTCTCCCCCAGCCTGGGACCTTAGGGGCCCCAGAACAGTGTGGGGCCTTGTCACGGGAAGTTCCTCTTAGTTTTTTGCTGCTGTGACTCAATACCCTACACTCAGAAACTTAGGAGAGGAAAGGTTTATTCTAGCTCACAGTTTCAGAAGGTCACAGTCCAACGGGGGCGGCTGGCAGCGGTGGTAGCCCCTGGCAGGGGCAGGGGCAGAGGCAGATCCTCACGTCATCACAGACCAGAAGCCGAGTCCCGCCAAGTCCAGTCTCATCTGGTTGGAGAGGAAGGCGGCTGCGTACATGTCCTTCCAGGTCCCAGCCAGTGATGGCCCCTCCTGGATCCAGGTGTGGAGAGTATGTTGAGCCCCTATTACATGCCTATAACCAATCTACACACCGCCAATCCATCCCTCCAAACCAGGCCCTAATTTCCCAACAGCACATGGTTCCGTAGACAATCCATAACATCCAAATGCGTGAGATTTGGGGGGAACATTCCGGTCCCAAACCACAATACCCCCTGACCCTTGTTGTGGGATGACCCCTTAGGCGCTGGCGGGGGAAGGAACGGGTCTCTCTCTCCCCCAGCCTTGCCGTGCTTACAGTCCCTCTGGACAAGCGAGGAGGGAACAACCAAGAGGCACCCCACTTCATGGCAGAGTTCCCTTGCAGAGGCTCCCCGAGCCTCACGCCACCCTTCACCTCTGTCTACCCTATAAGGCTCTTATCAAAACCATACCTGCTGGGCAGCAGCCTCTGGGCTCACACCCTGGCCACCTTCTGTCCTCCCCGACCACCCCCAGGCAGAATCTGACACTGGTACCCCCAGCAGCCTGGCACTTCCCACCGGCTGGCACAACCCCACCCCAGCTCCTTAGACCTCAAAGCCCTTTCTTGGCCCCCCTGAGTTCTAGTCACCGCAGCGTCTTCTTGCAGGGTCCTGGGGCCCAGCCCAGCACCTTCTAAACCCCACCTAAGGTTTACCATGAGTCAGTGACTCGCAAGTGGTCATGGCCAGCCTGTCCATCTAAACCCCAAACTCTCTGTCTTCTCTGCACCTGTGAGGCCAGTGGTGGCCGTAGAGTCAAGACTGATACCACACACTCTCTTCAGGGCAGGGGCAGGGATGAGAGGGGCCTCTGCCCCCAGAATAGGGACAGGAGAAGCCCACTGCTTCCCTGGCCAACCCCAACACCATCCCTTAGTCTCTGTTGATGACATCATATTGTCCCCCGGTCATCCTGCCTCTGGTCTCTGCCCCCGGATGGGCCCCCCACTATCCCCACACACAGCTCTGGTAGCTCCCATCCACCCACATACACACATTTACCGAAATCTGCTATTGGGGGTGACTCTGGGGTGCTGGGTACACCCTCGGGGGACCCCATCGAGTCACCCCCTCATGTCTCTCCAGTCTAACTCGCTTCCAGCCACCGGAGTGTGGTCAAACCTGTGTTCCTGGAGAGGGATGAAAGGCAGAGGTTGGGGGGCAGAATGATGCTGTGACGTGCCCGGGTCGCCCAATGAGGCCAGGCCCCTGCCAGCCTGGAAGACTCACACCACCAGGGATGGAGGTCTCCTGGAGCTGAGGGGCCCCGGCTGCCCACCAGCAGGAAGAGGGGGGTCTTAGCCCTAAACCACACACACGTGCTCCTGCCAGCGCTGGAGACAAGCTGGGACGTGGCTCCTTCACGGGGGCCCACGACAAGATCCGCTGAGTGTCCTGACTGCGGGTCAGGAAGCAGAGGGCAGCAGGGGGCGGCGGGGTGACCATCACACTGGGCCACTTGAGGGGAAGCACAGGTAGAGAGGTGGCTTGGTGGGCGGGCTGGGTTGGACGGACTCAGCGTCTTTGCTGTGTCCTGTCTCCTGCCGCCACTCACCAACATGCGCTCCATGGGGCAGAACACACTGAGCTAGCCGCCTGGGTGCCAGTGCCCACGCTACACCTAGCACCTTGCTACCTCAAAACAGGGCTGACTGCCCCCCTCCTCTGTCTGGGCCACAGTCCCAACTTGCTCCCCCATTCTTTCTGAGGGACCTCTGCAGCAGCGAAAGGACCTCCTTACACATCTAAGGGCCCCAGCACACAGAGCACACGGTGCCAGCTCCCACAAAGTGCTGCACATGCAGGGGCGTCATCAATACATGCCCACTGGAGGGTAAGAGCAGGGGTCAGTTGACGGTAGAGTGGAGGAGTGGACAATGTGCGGACTGGGGGTCCAGATCAGCTCTGAGGCCGAGGACCAGGCCGACCGGGGCTCCAGGACAGCGCAGGCTGTGGACACAGTCTACCCCACTGGGTCACTAGGAGTCTAGTGGGGGTGGGGGGCCATCTGAGGCACAGCGGGGTTCCACCACGCATGTGCAGGTTTTTGGGGAGCCACAGGATCAAGCAGGGGATGAGAGAAGTGCAGAGCCTGGGGTGAGTGTGGAGACCAGGTCGTGGGGCGTGGGGGGACTCTCGTCTTGTGGGGAACAGAGGAGGAGGACGGGCAGCTGGCCTCCTGTACCCCCTGCACGGGGTCTCCCAAGGGATTCCAGGGCAGTGGCTCTGGGGACCCATACAGGGCAGCAGGGAAGAGTGCGAGAGGAGGGACCCCACATGTCCTGAGAAACAGCTAGGGGCCTGTCCCCGAGCCCCTCACTCAGGGTGGCACGGGCACTCTTCAGACGTCACCTACCAGGCCCCAGGGAAGGGAGGCTGGGCCGCAGTGGCCACGCTGGGCAGGAGGGGACCAGACAGCTCAGTCCCCGCCTCTCTGCTGGCCCCAAGGGCCTTCCCTGTCCCCAGCTCTGGGCTGGCCCAGGCTCCTTGTGTTGCAGGGTGAGACTCTGAGAAAGTCTGAGCCCCGCTTCCTGATATCCTATGGGGAAGCCCCCCATACTGCGGGAGCCCTGGGCAGTCAGTCCCCCTCCCCGGGGCCTGGAGGACTGTGGAGCCAGCCCCAGGGACGGCAGCCTTCACCTCAGCCTACCCATCAAGCACTCTAGGGTTGGAGCTGGGATGCTCAGACTCCCTCGGGCCCCGTGGACATCTGGAGTGTGCGGGAGTGCAGGGTCCCTGGGCAGAGGGGGCACAGGCCCCTGGACAGTGTGAAGTGTCTGGGCAAGGGCAGGGAGGGGTCTGATCTAGCACAAGAGGGGGACAGCGACAGAAGTTCTGAATCTCCAGGCCCTCATCTGGACCCCATCGGCAGCGGTCCCACCTCAGGTCACACCTTAAGACCTCCAAACCTCATAGCTAGCCCAGGAGCCCTTCCTGGCAGGTGCCCTGTCCGTGCCAGAGAGACTATATGTTTCCTGTGAGCCCCGGACTCTAGAAAGAGCACTGAGGTGGGTGGGACTCAGAGCCGTCAGCTGTGTCCTGAGGCCAGGGGGAAATTGTCGCTGCGGGCAGAACTGTGGAGAGAGGACAGGCTGGTCAGCAGTGACCACACGGAAATGAGTCCCTGTGACGGCGCTGTGAAAAGCCAAGGCCACAAGCCCCCAGTCGGCAGTGGCTTCCGGCCATCACAAACAGGCTCCATGAAGGCAAGACCTGGGCCAGGGCTGGGGCTGGGTGCGGGAGGGAGCCGAACCCCTGCATGTCTGCCCACGGACACACCCTTGGTCCCTCCCCGGGGACAGACAGGCACGGCTTTTCCAATGCCCCCACCCTCCCAGGGGCACACGCCCTGCCCACTCCCAGCTCTCAAACAAAGAGTCCCCAGTGTCAGCTGCCAGGAGGGGTGGGGGCTGGAGGTCAACATGCCACAGGAAAGACCACAGGCTGCAGGGGGAAACGGGCCCTTGTGAGTGGAAATGTGTCCCCCGGCCAGGCCCACGAAGACCCCACCCCAGCTCCGTGAGCACCAGGCCCCGCCACAGAAGGTGGGGGCTCTGGAGCCTTCACGGAGCTGACCTGCCCCTGTCACCTCCAAGGCCGTGGGCGGGCCAGGGGGCTGTTGTTACCACGGTGATTCGTGAGTTTGTGCATTATCTCCCGATTGCTTCAACCAAGATGTAAGAGCGTAATTACTGAGTATGCGTGTGATCAGTAGCAGATCAGAGCACACTGGGCCCAGGCCGGGGGTGCGGACGGCATCTCAGGACCCCAGCAAGGGCCAGGTGTGGGCGAGACCCATCTCCAGGGTCCAGGCCTGGTAGGGCTGGTCCAGCCCCGAAACCAGGAAGGTCCTCAGTGCTCAGGCCTCCAATGAAGGCTATCCTGTCCTCTCTCTCTATGTCTCTCTCTTTCTCTCTCTCCCTCTCTCTCTCCCATCTCTCTCTGTATCTCTCTCTCATTTCTTTTGACACAGCCTTGCTACATATGTTATCCAAGTTGACCTCAACCTCCTGGATTCAAGAGCTGCTCCTGCCTCAGGCTCCTGTGTAGCTGGAACAGCAAAAGCATGCTGCAGAGGCTGGCTTCTATCTAAGGGTGTTGAGATGAAGTGATAATAAATTTAAGGTGGGCCCTGACCTAGTGGCTGGTGTCCTGGGAAGAACAGAAGAGACAGACACACAGGATCATCATCATACGCTGAGAGATGGACACTGGCATGATGTGCCCACAAGCCAGGGGACCCTGGAGCACCTCGACCTTGAAACCAGTTTCTGCTTTGAAAATTATCTGACATCTGGAGAGAAACTGGCTTCCGGACAAAGCCCAGCCAGTGTCCCCATGATGGGGGGACTCACTGGGAGCCCGTCATGAGTCCCGGGTTTGCTGATGACTGCACTGGCCACACTGAACTAATATTCCTCCACCTGTCCCTGCTCAAAGCCCACGGCTGCTCCTCTGTCCTCACACCAAATACTAGGCCCTGTATGCAGCCACTTGGACCAGGAAGCCAAATCTGGCCACCAGACCCCTGGAAGCAGAGGCCAGTGGACAGACCAGAGCATCCACCTGCAGGGTTTCCCTGATGGGCACATTAATTACCCTGGGTCCATGGCTCATAGAGGCACACGCACAGGTGCGGGACGTGCAGGCACACTCCCAAAGGAGCACAGGCAAGTTCACAGGTGCACGGTCACGTGCTATGCTCACACATGGACACGGTACCCCCATGTGCATGAGGAGCTCATGTGTGAGGGCCCCACACCAGGTCTCCACTCTCCACAGGACCCAGTGGAGCAGCCCAGCACTCCTGAGGCTGTCCTGCCTCTGCTGCAGGCTCTGAGCACGAAGCTGGCCAAGCAGGGGTCTGAGCTGTCCGAGCTGCCTGGCCCCAGGCGTGGAGGGCCTTTATGGGGCTCCACAAAAGGGCCCAGCATCAACCGCCAGCCTCTGATCTGCTGGTGGGCAGGAGCGGAGCCAGGCAGAGCCCCCAGCTCTGCAGGTGTGCAGAGCAGAGGCCATCCCAACTCCAACAGCACAGAAAGACACAAGAGTCACTGAGTCGGCCCGGAAAGCCACGTCCAAGCTCTGGCCATTCCCCCAGACCACACCTGGCTGCGATCAGGGAACCCCCCAAACGGAAGGCTTGGCAGGGGTTCCACCGGCGAGCGCAGCCTCCAGCACACCTGGCTCAGCGCATCCGCCTGACCGAGCACTGCCGAGCGGCCCACTTGCTATTTTGAGGTGCTGGGAGCCACAGCGGAGCTACTCAATGTCACCGGGAGCCGGTGGGGGGAGGAGGGCAGAACCTTCAAAACTAATGTCAATTTTCTGCATCAAATATTTTGATAATTAAACAGAGCTGATCAAGAGAGGCGAGCAGCAGGCTCCGGAGCTCAGGAAGCAGAGCCCATTAAATAGACGGGCCTGAGAGCACCGGAGAGTGCCCGAGGCAGCAGCCCCAGATTAATGACTCGCCGGTAATAGGTTTTCCCAAGCTCAGCCACACGGGGCAGCGCGGGGGCAGGGAGGGGCCCAGCGGCGCCAGGAGGCGTTCTTTCAGGGAACGGGGACAGCAAATCAAGGTGCCCCGTGGTGGCTGCTGGGCGGCTGCAGGCTGTGATCTGCCCACCCAAGTCCGACCCCCAGTATCCCCTCGCCAGGATGACAGACACTGGGGCGCAGGGCTCCGTGGCCTGCAGACCAGACTCGTCAGGTCCAGGTGGCCAGCAGGGACAACCTCTGTCCCAGCCCCTTGCAGCGTGCCTCAGTGACGCTGTGCTCAGGGTGAGGCCCTCACCCCACCGCTGTGACGTCTGCAGGCCAGATGAAGACGCGGGCTTCTGCCCAGCCAAGGCCCGATACCATCGCACTGGGGGCTGGGTTACATTTGCGCTATTTTCCAGGACTGGGGGGCCAAGGGGAGGTAATGAAACCCAGGATCCTGGCTGCTCTCCCTCCGTGCCCGGGTGTGGGGGAGCATATGTGTGGCCCAGGCACACCACCCAGGGGCTGGCTCCGACCCCATGGGAGGCAGCAGAGTCAGTGGGCCTCCCTAAACCCCAGATTCTGGGGGCCCTCTGCCAGAAGGGAGAATGTGGGAACCCCCCCAGGTCCCTACACCCCATCCCATAAGAGAGCCGGCCTGCATTTGGGGTCTCCCATCTGCTGGTACACGGTCCCTCTGTCCTCCAAGGTCTTGGGCACAGGAGGGCAGATGACACGTCCCTAATTTGTGCTATCATGGGACAGGTGTTCACTGGAGGTGGCTGGGGGCCAGGCCAGGAGCAAGGCAGGGTGCTGGGCAAGGGGTGTCCCCTCTGAGGAGCTTGGGCTGCACTGCTGCTCTGACTCCCTCACTCCACGGTCCAAGTCCCACCCACGGCTACCTGGCCCTGGCAATCGGAAGAGGATCCGCAGGCTTTAGTGCCCGTGTCTCTACTGCAACGAGGTTTGGGTTCTCAGAGCCTGATGGAGCTGGAGCAGGGCCCCGGCCGTGTGACTTGGGGTGCTGGGATGCCCTACCAGGGTTCTGCCTGCTTGGACCTTTGCTTGCCAGTGGCCAGAGGGCTCCCTGGCTTCCCAGGGTGGCCCTGCTACATGGCTGCTGGGCCCCCTGGGAAACCTCAGCTGTCCGTGGCACCGTGCCTGCTTTCCCACCTTGTGCCTGGACGTGGAAGCAGTGGGCCCTGCAGGCTCAGGCTAGGCTCTGCCTGGCTCCACGTCCCCAGCCCCTGGCTGCGAGCCCATACAAACAGGGTGAGCCCAGGTTCCCTCCACCAGGCCTGGTGCTCAAACGCTGTGCCAACCTCTCTCTAGATGCAGGTACTGAACAGCCAGCCACAGGGCCCTTTGATATGCCTCGCAGGCCAGCCCTGCCTTATTAACAGAATATGGAATCCATAGGTACTCCACAACACCCAAATGCACAGGGCTTTCGGGGACCTCCAGATCCAAATTATAACAAGCACCTGTCATCAGGGAGACAGGCAGGGCCCCGCCTCCCATGTCCCCTCAGGGCAGCCTCTACGCC
This sequence comes from Ctenodactylus gundi, assembly GCA_004027205.1. NCBI lineage: Eukaryota > Metazoa > Chordata > Mammalia > Rodentia > Ctenodactylidae > Ctenodactylus > Ctenodactylus gundi. The sequence continues at coordinate 281,557 of PVKB01001597.1, forward strand.
ACTCGGGGCTCAGCACTCTACCCTACCAGCTGCACACCTCAAAACTTTCTGTGTGGCCTAGAAGCACCATGAGGTCACCCACACCTCTGCAGACTGTCCCCTCGGCCGCTCACCCGCCCTGCCTCAACCACAGCTGCACCACGTCTCACTGGCCTCAGAGCCGTGGAGGTAGCAGCCGCTGTGGAGCCAAATGCCAGGCCACACAGAGTGCCACCCCCTCATGGGATGGGGGGACTCACCCGGGCTACCGCAGGGTCATCCCTTCGCCCAGGCCTCCAGGAAGTTGACAGGTACAAGGGGTCCCAGTGAGCACTCGGGGAGCAGCAAGGAGGCCACGGTGATCCCACGTTTCTTAGCCTGGGAGCCACAGGGAAGCCCCCTTGGGTGGGCTGTGGGCTATGGACCCATGGCAGAAATCACAGGGCGTGGCCGCACAGCCTACCCACTGTCCCAGCGACACAGCAGCTAAGGGACAGCCACGCAGACTCCCTGTACGTGGTCCTCCCAGCACACTGCGGGCACACGGTGGGATTCAGTGACCCCTCGTGGCCTGTGGCGGCTCTGCTGTAAGGACGAGGGACTCTCATATGCCTGCCCTCAATTTGACGTGGCACCAGGGGACATCAAAGAACCCAGGGCTTGTTACCAGGGACCCAGATACGTATCCACAGAGCGTTCTGCAGTCACAACAAGGCCAGGTTTGGGGAGCAGCCCCAAAGAGGGGCAAGAGAGCCACCTTACTCCTGGAGCAGGAGGAGAGTAGGGTTCATATGGTTTAGAAACGTGTGCCAAGCCACACCTACGGGTGCAGGCCTGTAATTCAGCACTCTGGGAGGCTGAGGCAGGAGGACAGCAGATTCCAGACCAGCCTGGTCTCAAATCAAAACTAAAGAATGACAAAGGACACAGCTCAGTGTGAAGACCCTTTGCCACAGAGAGAGAGAGAGAGAGACAGAGAGAGAGAGAGACAGAGAGAGAGAGAGAGAGCAACTTGACCCTGACCCTGGGGAAGGGATGGAACAGGAGGAGGAGGGCAGGGTCTACCTTGGCTCAGGCCAACCGTTCTCTGAGCCAGGTTCCCAGGCCCCACCTGAATCCAGGCTGCTACTAGGAAACACCACAGCCTACCCATCCTAGGACCACTGAGGCACAGCCACAGCCAGGGAAGGGGGTCGGCTCAATACTCCCCCTCCCATCTCCATGGCCCTCGCTGCCCTAGCCCAGCTCAAGGTCAGGAGCGCCCTGCCGGGTCTGCCCTGGGGACAGAGTCCAGGCATGGGGACTGATGCAGGGGGTTCGGCAGGGCCCATAAATCCCTCCAGCACCGGGTCCTGGCTCAGCCACTGTTCCTACACGTGGACTAGGGCAGCGCCACGCCTCTACTGGCTGTGACAGCGGACATAAATCTGCCCGGTCAATCCACTGCAGGCAGTGGGGCGTAGCAAGGACACTAGTGGAGGTGGGTGCTGCTGAGGACCCTGTGGCCAGGGACATGACTTTGTGGTCACCCTCGACAACAGACCCAGGGGCTGCCTGAGCTGGGGACCAAAGCTGCTTTCTTCCACTCCCTGGGGACAGAGGAACTCAGTACAGAAACCCCACTGCCCACGTGGCCACAGTAACGTCCCCATGAGAGGGGGACTGACCTGGCTGCCCTCCATGCCTACTCCATAGTTCCCGGCTTAGAGGTCCCTCTGGGGCTGTGTGACCCTGCCCCAGTGCTGCAGGCCCTCTGGGTCCCCCTCTCACCTGTACAGTAGGGTCAACTCCCAGCCCTTGTTGGGGCCAAAGGCAGGTGTGGGCACACGCCACAGGTGCCAGCTGTCCTTGGAAATGCCCCTGCCACATTCACCACCTAGCCAGCAACTCAGGAAACCCGTCTTTAGGCCACTGACCCAATAGATGCTAGCCCTGGGCTACTGCCCCAGAGCATACTTCACTGCTCCCCCCACCCCCATCCCGACTTCTAGGGCTCCTGCACCAACGCCTCACTGGGCCCAGCCTGCCAAGCCCAGGCGGTAGGGCCGGTCCCCACCATGGATGGGACCTTGGGTGGCATAGTTCGCTGGTCCCTTCTGCACCTGAGACTCCCACCAGCTGGAGAGCTGACTGACGCCAGAAATCAGGCGACAGTGAGCAGCCAGCCAGCCCTCGTGGCACAGCCCAGAGCCGCGTGCCCCACTGACCCAGCGCCAGGCCAGCCTGCCTAGTGAGTTCCTCCCCGCTGCTCCTGGGCAGGGCTCCAGCTCAGGTCGCCTCCAGGACCACGCCAGCCACCATCAGAGGCTCAATGCAGTGCCCCTGGTGCCGGCTGGGGAGTCAGTGGCCCAACACTCCAGCCAGCTAGTCAAGGACATTCCCACAGAGCCTACAGGAAATCGATCACAAGAACTCTGCAAGTCTGGGGCTATGACATCAAGAGAGCAGGCCTACGAGCCAAAAACGGCACCCAGTCCCGCGGGCAGAAGAGCTCAGAGTGGGCACACCTGAGAGGAGACGAGACCCGCTGCTGCCTCCTGCCTTTTCTTCTGCGGGGCCGGAGGCTTGGCAGGGGTGGACAGCAGCGAGGGGCTCGGGCGGCCCAGGAAGGGTGCTGGGCCACAGCCCCCCTGACCCAACCCAGAGACCCCACTGCTTCTTGAGAACAAACCATCCAGCCACCACGGCCCGGCCTGGGACAGCCCCTTACAGCACCCAAGAGCTGAGGTCGGGGAGGGAGGCCCCAGGAGGGTCCAAACCCTCCGCCCTTAGCCTTGGGACCCCAGCCCTGGGGACACACCACCGGACCTGGACGAGGCATCGCGAGGCCTGAGGGCTGCCTGGAGTGGCCGTCCATTCTTTTCCAGCAAGGCACAGCCAGGCCACCCCAGCAGCGGCAGCCAGCAGAGGCGCGAAGAGGATGGCCTTGGAGTGACATCCCGGGGGTCCCATGCCCACCCCTTGTCCAGGAGGCAAACCCAGGGCCTTCCCTGTGCGCCCAGCTGGGGCTGCTCTCACCGCGCCGTCCGTGAGAGATAATGGTTTAATAGGCGATCTGGTTTTTATTTAAAGGGTCGGCAGTAAAACCCAGATCACATTTCTCACTCGGTGGGTTAAAAAACCGCTTACGCTCATTTCTGCAATGTAAAGCGACACTCTATCAAATCAAACATTTCCAGATGGGCCCAGCCTGGCTGGGGCAGCCCAGGCGGCAGGAAAGCAGGCCGGGGACACCCCCTACTGGCCAGTAGCCGGGCGGCAGCCATTGCCAGGCTGCTGGGCTCCCCCACTACCAGGTCCTGAGGGGCCCCAGGCTCCAGGAATCCACCCCCTCCTCACTGATCCCCACAGACCTCTCGGCCACTTCACCTGAGCACTTATCCAACCATCTCCAACCAACTTCTGACTCCCGCGGGCCACCAAGACCCAACAGCACAGGGGGAGCGTGCAAGGCTGTCCTTCAGGGACGAGGACCCACAGCACCAGGTTTAATAAAGCCAGAACTCAGTATGCACCCAGATGCCCAGGACTGGAAAACACGACAGAATGGGTGGCCCGCTCTGAGGCCAGTCCTTACACTGCACCCACCAAGTGTCCCCAGCCCCGCGCCGGGCTCTGTAATATCATCCCAAGGAGAGCACGTCTCTGTCCACAAGCCACTGCAGTTCTTACCAGGCCTTGAGGACCGCTCATCCCCAAGACCCAAGAAGAAGCAAAGAGGAAGCTGGCAGTGTTGGGGGCTCAGCATATGCCCCCTGAAACCTGCAGCTACCAGATTCCAGCTCCTAAACCAGCCCAGCAGCTCCAGCTTAGGGAAAGCCACGACGTATGGCGCCTTCGGGTCGGGGTTCAGAGCCCAGCACAGGCTCTTCTGGTCCCATCAAGGTCCCTGGGGGACAAGGAGCCCTGGAAACGGGCTGGCTGGCCCTCGCCCCAAGTGCATTCCGGGGTTCCCTTACAGTGCGCCGATTTCACTCTGAATTAAAACCAAAGCCAAACTTAAATTCAATAATAGAGTCATAAACCCTTGAAAGTGCACGGGTGGCTGAGCCGCCCCAGAGCGGGCCGGGAATCTATGCGTACAGGTCCCGTGAGCACGTTGCGGGAAGTGGCGGGAGCCTGGTGGATTACCTTTGTGAGAACCGCCATGTGCCTGGCCGGGCACAGGTGGGCCCGGAGACACAAGACCCTGGCGACCCCACGAGCCCCAGGCCTGGCCCTCCTCCTGGGGGGTTGGTCTCCACCCTAGAGCCAGACACTCACAGAGGCCCAGGCCTGTACCGCTCTGCACCGTGACAAGCGCCACAGCGGGGGCAGGGGAGCCCGAGGACAGACGGGAGCCAGCTGTCCAGGGAAGGCTGGCTTCCCTCCGAGACTGAGACACGCCTCTGCCATCCCCGCTGGAACCAGCCCCAGTCTGCCACTCAGGGACAGGGACAAGCTGACCAGAACCCGCCGAAGAGGCCAGCCCCGCCTTCCCCGCCACCCTCAAATGTGCAGAGAAGCCCTCTAGGACCAGGTGGGCTCTGGTGTGTGCAGGGGACACAGCCCATCTGCCGCCTTCAGACATCCCCCGCGCCACCCTCCGGGGTCTCCCAGAACCTCCCGCCCTGCCCCTGCCTCTCTGCTGGTGTCTGGGTGTGGGGCCGCCCTCTCCCCGTCTCCAGGCCCAGCTGGACAGCCACGGCGCTGGACCAGAGAGCTGTGGAATGAGGTCCTCACACCCGCCCCTCCCAGCACCCCACCCTTACAGAGCCCGTCACAGGAGCCCTGTGCTGAAAGGCTGTGTGTGCAGCTATCCAGCGCCCCCCCCCCCTTTCCTCTGGACTGTGCCACGAGCATAGAGAAGGGATCTCCCCTCTTCCAGGGCTACACCGTCCAGGGAGCCCACTGGCCAGGCTGCTGGGCTCTCCCACCGCCAGCTCCTGTGGGGTCCTAGGCTCAAGTACCCCTCCAGCCACTCCTCCTCCTCCAAGCTGCGGGGGCACAAAGCTTTCTTCTCGTTCCCCCGCTCTGCCACCCGCTCCACCCCTCCTTAGTCCCTCCCCCAGGTGGCGAGGCATGGGTCAACTTCCATACAAAAGCATTTGGCACATTTTTTAAAAAGACCCTAACCATGGAGGAAATGGGGTTTTGCCTCTGTCCCAAACAAGCGCTTCCACTCACTGAGGGTCTGTGCATGCAGACCCTGGCGCACACTTCTGCTGATCTCACGCCTCACGCCCCAGCCCCGAGCTCTGCGGAGGGAGGCCCCCGTGGCGGCTGTGCAGGGGTGGGGTGACCCCTCCTGCCTGGCCACCCCGCACCCTGGCCTGCTGGGTCTGATTCCTCCTGACCTGAGCCAGTCCTCCAGTTGAACACGCCCATACTTCTCGTTTGGGTGCTTTTGGCCAGGCCGCCCCTGGCCCCATGGCCACCCCTGTCCAGCCTTCGGAGTTTACTCCAGCACTTCCTGCAGGACAGGTGGTACAGGTGGTGCCGAGACACGCTCCTCCTGAACCTCAGGTCCTCTTCGAGACAACGGGCTAAGGAGAGGACCTGTGGAGCAGGCCGTTCCAGGATACAACGGACAGAGGCAGGCGCGGGGCCCAGGGGAGGCTTCTACGACGCCGGTGCTGGGGGAGAGTCGTTCTCAGCACCGTCTTCCTCACCACCACCACCACCCTGCTCTCCTGGCAGCGCCAGGCATCCGGCAGCGTGAAGGGAGCGCTGAGCGCCCCGAGGTTCTGAGGACAGGAACCCAGCTGCCTGGGGGGCCCGTCCTGGGGGCCATTCTCGGAAGCCAGGAGGGGGTCGTAGGAGCCCAACACCCATTGAGAGGTGCCCCTTGATTGGAGACTGGTCCTCACTCTGCTGTCCCTTCAGGGTGTGGGGACCAGGGAGGGGAGGGGGTCCTTTGCCTCTGCAGCGAGGGCAGGTGGGGAAGGTGCAGGCCCCAGGCCTCGTGGGAAGCTTCCCGTGCTGGCTCCCCCGGCTCCGGGCAGGAGCTGAGCTGCTCCATCTGCAAGCAGGGGTCCCTGCGGCCTTTTCCCCCCACTGTCCCGGAGCCCTGTGACCAGCACGATGGCTGACACCCGGCCCAGATCTGCAGCTCCCACCCCGTGGCCCCCACCCTACTATTTCTCAGCTCCCAGCCTCTGTTTGCCAAGACCCGGCCTGAGACTCCTGCTCTTCCTGGCCCACTGGGGAAGCCCGTGCCCAGCCCCTGGCTCTGCAGCCCTGCTGGCCCCTGGCATCTCCCTTCTCTGTCCCCAGGCAGTGGCTACAGGGCCAGGCTCTGCCTGACCCCAGGGACGTGGGGCGTCACCAGGGCTTGCAGCCACCCGACCACCTCGTCTATCTAGAGGTACAGGCGGAAGCGGCGACTGGTACCACGAGAGCTCTGCCTATGGACACAGCCACACTGCCATCTCCCACTCCTTGGAATGACCCTGCGTCCAGACCAGCTCAGCGCCCTCTCCCAGCTCCCAGCCAGTGCAGCTGCCCAGCCAGGCTGGCCCTTTAAGGGACGCTCAGGCCAGGCCTTTGTTGACGTACTGCCCTGCAAACTCACGAGCTCTGTCAAAATATTTTTAGCATTCATTCTGTTTTAAAACCCTGAGGTATTAGAGTGTGCTAATCTTTACAAAGGTTAATTTATTCATAGGGGTTTTGACAGAGATGTATGGCATGGAGCAGAGTGGCCCCTGCCCAGGGGAGTGCTGTGTGCAGAGGGCCAGGCGAGGACAGCGGCCAGCAGCCCCGCACCCCCGGGGCTCAGTCCCTTCCTGCTGCCCTGGCCCCGCCCGCCCAGTCCCATCAGCTTGCTACTGGCCAAGCCTCGGTGAAAACTTAGGCCTCACACCGAGGCTAGCACACCCTTCAGGTGGCCCCGTGGCCGCAGGGTGGGGCAGCACCAAGCCACCACCCTTCCTCCCACATCCAGAGTCATCACAAGCCCCCTTCTTCAAGCACCCAAACAGTCTCTGTGGCACCAGCCGTGGCTTGGGGGCAGTGGAGAAGAACAGCCCTAGTTTTGGTGCTTTTGGTACTTAGGCAAAAAGAAAGCACCCAGTCAGGCCCACCGCGGCAGGCAGGAGAATCCAGCACATCGGGAGGCCGAGGTAGGAGGATCCCAAGTTCAAGTCCAGCCTGAGCGACTTAGTGACTTAGTAAGAGCCTGTCTCAAAATCAGCAATAGAGATGGGCTGGGGTGCAGCTCAGTGTGAAGACCCGAGCTCAGTCCCAGCACCAAAAGAACCCAAGAGCTCCAGATCACCCAGAAGCTCGCCGCAAACTGCCCACCACGCTGCCGCCCGACCAGGCCACCAGGACCGCACCGGCCCTGTTCCCTCGGGGTTGGTGAGGCTGATGGTCCCAACTTCAAGCATTCTGAAAGCAACAGGTGCAATGGCCTGACTTCCTGCTGTCTTCCTCCTACCACTGAGCTCCAGCCCCTGTGGCCTCCAACACAAGGGTCAGTTCTCTGCGCAAGCCACTCCCTGTGCCCAGGGACTCCCTCAGCACAGACGCCACCTCCTCTAGGAAGCCCTTCCTGACTGCCCCGTCGCCTTCACCGTTTCCTTTCCTCTAGTTACCAGCTGAACCACATCTGCCTGGTCATTTGCTGGTTGGTGGCCACAGTGGCTCTCCAGCCAGAGGGCAAGCTGTAGGTACAGGCATCTCCCTGCACCTGGCATGAGGACTGGCCCCGGAGCTGCGGAAACCCCAGCAGCTGTCAGCCAGGCCTCTCCTGTGGGAGGACGGAAGTGGCCTCGGGCAGTGGCCACTCTCAGCCGTGGTGTGGCAGGTGTGCTCACCGAGCAGCCCAGGCACGGCCGCACCAGCAGCGGTAACACCCCTCAGCGGGGCTTGGTTGGTCTCAGTTTCTTTGTTTCTGGAGGAAGGTGGTGGCCTGGCGCTGCTGCCCCACCCTGGTGGTTCCCTCCCCGACCTGAGCCAGTTGGGTTCCACTCTGCTCACTGCCCCACAGTATCACCGCCTCCCACAGCTCCTGGACCCATGGGGTGGCAGGGGGTGATGAGGACCTGCGTGCTGTCCCCACCTCTGGTCCCTCCACCCAGGCAGCGTGACACTGGGCATCTGGAATCACATGATGGGTGGCTCGGGGGGACGTGGGGTCCGAGGCACGAGCCAGCACCTTCTGTGAGGGCCAGCCTGACCACTTGAGAGGTGGCTGGGGACAGCGCAGGCTGCGTCACCTCCCTCCACAGCCCAGGTGAGGCCAGAACCTCTGCGCAGGTGGCACAGGCCCAGCCGCGCACCCTGAGCCCCAGCCCAGCCACCCTCTGGTCCCAAAGTCACAGAGCCCCAGTTTGAGCACAAGGCCGTCCGTGTAGCCCCACCCCCAGCTCCCACGGATACACGTCTCTGCTATCCTTGAAGCAGTCAGCAGGATGGGAGACAGATGCGCGCTCCCGGGCCACGTAAACAAGGCGGGAGGCGGGGGTCAGGTTACGCCGGTAAAATATTGTAAAATAAATACAAGGGCGGTTGGTGTACTTCAGGTAAATTAGAGTGATTTGAGCTGTCAGCTTTAGGAAAAGTCTAAATAAACAGAGCTGTGTCTCTTCCCGGAGCGGGAAGGGCGAGCACGCGCAGCAGGCAACCGCCCCGACCACATGTCCACGGCGGGTGGACAGCTGTGGGCAGGAGGACCTGCAGCCCTGGGCCCCAGGGAGGGCCAACTGCAGCCAGGACTGTTCCGCAAGGCGCCTGGCCCACGGGCATCTCAGAGCACAGCCCTGCCCTCTACAGTGGGCCCAGCAGGTCACGGCCAGTCCTTCAGATCAGGCGAAACAGGGTGGGCGCCATCTCTGAGCACCGACCCCTGAGGCCTTGGGGTCCTCCCCGTGTCACAGTGTCACATACGGTGCTGGAACGCTGTTGTCAGAGCCGTGGTGAGGGCGAGTCTCGGGGTGTCCCCTGCCTCCAGAGCCAGGCACTTCTGCACAGCAAGGCACCCCCGGCAGCACGTGAGAGTGAAAGGGGGCAATGAAGGCTTTATGTGGCCCCACGTGTGTTGTTAGATGTCCACAGGCACAGGGGCCAGCTGCCCCACGCCACTGCTGCTGTCCCAACAGCACGCTGGGCAGACACTGGGACAGGAGTCACTGACTCTGGAACCAGCAGGTTTATGCTGAGCCGGACAATCTGCCCCCCACCACTGGGCCCTGTGCCCCCTCTGTGGTGGCCAGACCAGCACACAGGCCATTGATACCACGCAGATAGTGCCTGACCCACCAAGGCCCAATAGCCCACAGAGGGAGGCAGATATCCAGCAGCTGACAGCCAGGCCTGGCCTGTGGGAGGATCTCCCGAGACCAGAATGGAAGTGGCCTCGGGCAGCAGGGTTTCCACCCCCATCGGGCCCCAGGCTCCTCTGACTCCCCGTGGGACCCCACTGACTGACAATGTGCCAACACAGAGAATGGCTCCTGTCCCCCACACACCACCCACCTCCCATCCTGCAGTCCATGAAGACACACATGCCGGCGTGGGCTGCAGGGGGCCTGTGGGGGAGGGGGGCGGGAGGAGGCAGCTTGATCTCCAGGATGCCCGCTGGCCAGTGGCCACGACCCCACCTGGGGAAGTCCACCCTAAGAGTTCTAACATGGGGAGGAGCAGCCTGTCCCTGGAAGATCAGAGCTAGATGGTGGTAGACCAGGCGGAGCCAGAAAGACCCCCAAACGTGGAACCAGCCAAGCTGCCCGAAGGACCTTCCCAAACACTGAGGGAGCTGGGCACAGCAAGGTGCAGGGTGGGGAGGGGGTCTACCAAGCTGGCCTGCGTGGAGCTGGGGCAGGCTGAGGGGTCATCTCTATGGCTGGAAGTGCCACAGGGCGCCTCTGGACCAGGCTCAGGGGGCAGCGGGGGGGAGGGGGTGTCCCATAAAGGGCTCACTGGGTCACCTCTCAATCCCCTAGGGAGGCACAAGGCTGTGCCACAGGGACTGGGGGACCCTTCATCAAGACCTGCAAAAAGATTCAGGCCTGGTGGCATGCTGCTGTAATCCTAGCATTCTAGGAGGCTGAGGCAGGGGGATCCCAAGTTCAAGCCCAGCGCGGGTAACTTCGCAATTTGGCAAGACCCTGTCTCAAAATCAAAAACTAAAACTTGGCCAGGATGCAGCTCAGTTGTCAAGGCTTTGGGTTTGATCCCCGGGACCATGTACAAAAGACCTTCCAAGGGGGCACGGCCCCGGAGGGGCGCCCCGGCTGCAACCCCGTCTTCCCAGCTCCCTGGTACGCCCCGTGGGCCATACAGGAAGCCAGCCTCTGACCCCCAAGCCGGCAGTACAGCAGGTGCAGGCAGGCCCCACCCCAGGTACTTATCTGAAGCCCACAGCCTCAAGGCCGCCTGGCCGGACGGGCAATCAGGGCTTTATTGAGGCGGCCGCCCACAGATGGGTCATTACCGCGCTGACTTGGAAGAGGTTGCGGCTGGAAGCTGGGTGAGGCGTCTGTTCTGCCCCGAAGAGTAGCGTCTGATGGCCCCCGATGGCCTCACCTGGAAGTTTACACTAAATTTAACAAATGGAGAACGCCTCTAACCTGCTGTCCCCACCGGGGCTGCCAGCCTGCCGTGGGCCAGCGCGCACCAGGCACAAATCCCAGCACCAGCCCAAGCGTGCGCTGCCCCGCTGCTGGCCCGAGTGGCCCTTGCTCCTGCCTGGTCACAGAATCGACCAGGCCCTTGGGTGCCAGCCAAGTTTACCACAGGGCGAATTTTGGCCCCTCAAGAGCAGAAACGCAGCTGTACTGAGATTGCTCCCCCAGAAGGCACCTGTCTGGGCGCATGGCTCGCTCTTCAGGGACACGGGGGCCCCGCTCCTGCGACAGTGCCCAGGAGGGCAGCGGGGCAGACTGGGGCACTGTGAGGGAGGATTTCAGTGGCGTCACCCTTCCCCTAGTGCCATACCAGGACCTCGGGTGGGGAGGCAGCAAGAGACTGATAGCAGAGGGCTGCAATGCTGACCTCTGGTGGACAGGATGCCCGGTGCAGCCGAAGTGTGCCAGGCTATGGGACCCCTGGCCGGTCTGGCAGACCGAAGAGGATCCCCCAGGAAGGCTCGTCAGCACTGGGGACTCCTCCCCGGCACCCCTGGGAGGGGAGGAGAGAACTCGGCCACCTGCAGTGGCACTGACCTTGAGATGAAGCTGGACTGTTCCTCCCTGGAGTAGCATTGGAGGAACCCCAAGACTCACCCCACAGGAATCCCTGCCCCCAGGGGCAGCTCCCACAAGCAGAATGCTGTCTCTGCTCTGTGAGTCTGAGACGCTCCCTCCGGGGAGCCTGCCCGGGGGCAGGGAGGGGTCCTCCTGAGCCCCCACGCCCACATCCCATGTCCAGCCACTGAGCCCTTCCGAGGGGAGCAGTCGTGGTAGGCCGCAATGGACGGAAGCCTTGGAGCCGGCACGTTCGCCTGTTCTCCCACTGCCCTAGACCCGAGTGTTAGACACAGGGATGCCCATCGGGCACAGAGCTGTGTTGGCTTTTATTTAAGTTTTAGGTTGCTTAGGATAAAGAAAAGCTCTAAAAAAGACATTTCTGTGGCCAGGAGGGGTCTGGCCTCTCCTGAAGGCACCGTGAGGTGAGGGGGACTGCCCAGTCGGCACCACAGGGTCCACGCGGGCCCAGCCCTGCTGACCCCAGTCGGCGTCACTGGCCATAATGGCCGTCATCGGGCCCGAGACACGCCAAGGGAAGCTCCTGCTGGCTTAGGGAGAATCGGAGTTTTCACGGGTCCCCGGAGCCTGCGGCGTCTCTGTGCCCGGGAGCGGGGGGGGGGGGGGTCCTCTCAGCCCCAGGGTAAGGCGGGGGCAGAAGCGTAGGAGAGCAAGGGGTAGAAGGGCAATGCCTGATCCCAGCCATGTGGGCCCACGGCATCTGAGGCCCACGACCTCCCTGTGGGCAGCAGGAAGCGGCGGGGCAGACCTTCCCTCCACTCCCGGTGTGACAGCACAACGCGCCACGTGACGCAATGTGGCAAAGCACATGCAGCCCGGCTCCCAAGGGTGCCTTCCCAGAGGGGCCCACACCCTGCCCACTCCTGGCCCTGGGCTGGCGCTGCCACCCCACCTCACAGGTGAAGGAACCCAGACCCAAGACCGCACCCCACCCACCCTGCCAGGCCAGCTGCTCCTGATCCCAGAGGGGCTGGACTCCACTGGCCCCCAAGGCCCTGGGCAGTACCAGCCTAGCCATAGCCAGCAGCCAATACTCAAGGTCACGGTTACCTCAGAGAAAACTGTCCTCCAAGCAGCAGCCCAGTCATGGGCAAGGGCGGGGACTCCGGGGCTGACTCAGTCTCCTGGCTCCCTCTGCTGTCCCTTCCGGGACACAGGGCCAGTAGCAGCACCTGTCCAGGAGGCAGACACTGCAAGCGGCAGCTGGCCTAGGAACTGGGCAGGGGGCTCCACCAAACGACCTGGGTGGGGGTACAGCCCACCCCCAGGGCCCTGCGCCCCTCGTTCGTCAGCAGACTGGCGCCCTGGCCCCGTCATCTGCCCTTTCCCGCCATCATCCCGCCCCCCTCTCCCAGCTGCGGCCGCCAGGAACCCTTTCCCTCCTCTCCCTCATCCCTGGCACCACAAATGCCTCGGACCACTCATCCTGTCCCTGTCCTACAGCAGCCAGACCCCACCCCGGGCCCTCAGGACAGGGGTCTCCGGGGCAGGGACCAGATATTGGTGTGTCACAGCCGTGGGGGCACTGCTGAGCCCTCAGCAGACTGAGCTGGGTAAACCTGTGTGCACACACGCATGTCTACACTCTCCCATTTGCATACAGGTTAACATGTGTGTGCTCATCAATATATATGGGTGTGTAAATAGGTAAATATATCTTGGTGCATGCATGTGGGCACATACATATCCTCTGTACATGTGTGTAAAAGTACACATACCCTGTGTTATGCATGTAAATATATACATACCTTGTGTGTGTACTTATGAACGCGTACAGACCCTGTGTGCGTATACATCCAGGTCCATGTGTGTGGTGTGTGTATATGCATAAATGCATACGTACTCTCTGTACATGCATGCAAACATACACATCTGTGTGTGTGTGTGTGTGTAAATGCATACATGCCCTGTGTGCATGAATGGTGCAAACACATACCCTATATGCATGTGTGTAAATGTATTTGTCTCCTGTGTAAGCACATATGAGTGCATATATGCCTTGTGTCCATGTGAGTGCATATGTGCCTTGTATACACGTGTGCACAGGTGTAAACAGGTGTGTGAACATGTGTGCACATGCATGTTTGTGTGTAAGCACATACTCTTCTATTTACATGTGTGTGTATACACACATATCTGGAGCCACCAGGGCAATCTGGGGAGCAGCTTCGTCGTGCCATATGGGAACTGGAGTAAAGACCCAGGCTCAAATCTAAGGGAAGGGGCGCTGTGGTCGGGGGCCAACAGTGGCCACACCGCCAATGAGTGCTCAGAACTGTACCTCAGGAGAGGCAGGTGTGGCAGGGACTCTAGGGGCAGGAGGCCAGGGCTGGTCTGGCACTGAGGGCAGCAAGTGGACCCCTGTCTGGGGAGAGCTGGTAGGGCCGTGTGCAGGACTTCGGAGCCATCCGGCCTATGGCTGGGAACCTGGTGGGATCTGGATAAGCCTGGAGCGCAGGTGACAATGTGACCACGTGTCCCCAAATGACATGCACTGTGGTGGCACCTGATGTGGGCAAAGGGGTGTGAGGACATCAGAGAACTAGCCACTGTCCTGGCAGAGCTGCATTCTGGGCTTGTCTGCTGTGTCCTCATGGTCGGTCTGGGTTCTGGGGTTCAGGGAAGAGTCCCAAAAAGAAGGGAGTTTGGTGTGGTCTATACCCCATGCCACAGTGTGGCCCTGGTGGTCTACACGGGTCCACACACTATGCCTCAGTGTGTCCCTGGTGGCCTACATGGGTCTACGTGCCATGCCCCCAAATGTCCCTCCGAGTTTACTCCAAAAGGAAAAGTCTGCTTTGAACACCACCAGCACAGTTCGCTAGTGCTGGGGCCTAGGAGCCGGCCGAGCCTGGCCTGGATGCGCCCTCAAGTCTGAGCTCTGCTGGGCAGGCAGCGGGCTGCCCAGGGGTCCAAGGCCAGGGGCACAGCAAGTCAGGACCACAGAACCCAAGAGAGGACCCTGAGGCTCTGGTCACACATCCAGCCGGTGGTCCCCGTGGACACCAGCAAGACCAGTGATGCTCAGGATGGTGACAGCCTTGCTGCCTTACCAGAACCAACCAGCTCCACAGACAGCGCCAGGTCCGTGTCCCTTGGCCTCCGAGACCAAAGTGGCCCTGGGCTCTGGCGAAGCCCCTGCGAACCCAAGGGTCTGAGGTCACAGTGACACCTGCAGACCCCATCCCAGCTCAGCCCTCAACCCCAAACACAGGAGCCCACTAATGCGTGCTCAGCACACCCCTAACTACCCACCCAACTCAGCCTGCGAATCCAGTGAGGCTGGGCCCTTGATTAATGCTAATGGCTTTTCTCACCAGCTGTGAAATGCATTTTCCATAATTTAGCTGTCATTACAATGGGCAGGATTTATAAAACACACACACGCTGGTGTGCTCCAGGCATGGAGGGGAGCCGCAGGGGAGGCCTGGGCAGCTGGCATCAAGTGCCAAGCCCAAGTGCTGGCCACACCTAGGCGCCCCAGCTCCCGGGTAGGACCCAAAGAGCCCTAGCACCGCGCAGTAGTCCAGGACAGACCAGCGGCCTCGCTGGGCTCTGAGCCCCCAGGGGAAGGTGCTGGGTCCCGCCCTCTCCAGCTCTCCACCCAGGTGACCATGACACTGTGCAGCCCCATCCCGACACCCGCGTCACAGGTACAGAGCTCAAGGTCCCTCCGCAGCCGTGATGGTGGACCTCAGACTGGGCGTGTCCCATGGCAGCACAGCTAAGCACGCAGCTCGCCTGCTCAGGTCCCTCTCCCTCCCCGGGCTCACGGCAGCTCCGGCTCCTCCCTCTCCACGGGGGAGGTAGCCAGAAGAGAAGGGGGCCAGGGAGGCTGGACCCCTGAGAGGCCAGGGCTGGCCACCAACGAGTGGCCAGGCCCTGAGGTGCAGCTGGCAGCCAGGAGATGGTCCCGGTCAAGGCGTTTTGGTTTGACAGATCTGTTCTCAGAGTACAGAAGCCAGGACCAGCAGAGAGGGAAGGGGGGGAGGGAAGGACGGCCTGGCAACTCACAAGGCCAGCTGCAGCCCCAGCGAGCTGCTGCCGAGGCCAGGCCAGGGACCCGAGAGCGCTGGCAGGGCCCTCGGCCTGGGTCCAGGAGCACGCTGGCCCGACCGGGGACCAGTGCCTGACCAAAGACTGGCCCCGACCGGGGCCCAGCGGTCTGTGGCCCTGGGCGGCCCTGGCCTGCGCGGCGCAGCCAGCCCCCGTCCTCCCCGTCCCCGCGGCCAGCTAGCCCAGGCTCGAACCGGCCCTCGCCTCCAGCCCTGCGCATTGCCTTCAATCAGCCACCCGGGCGCTGCAGGCCGGGGCCTCCGCCTCGGAAACTTTCTCCTTCTTGTTTTAATCTTTCGGCCGAGCCGGCCTTTCGCCTCCAGCCCGTCTAATTGAAACTAATCTTCGCGGGCCAGGCCTGTCTCTCCGTCTAATCCCCCTCCCGGGACCTTCACATGGTCCCAATTACGGCCGCTGCCAGCCGGTTCTGGGAGGCGCGTTATTAAGTCCATGCCCGCCCGGCCCGATGCTATCGCGGGGATCGGGTTACCGCCGCCCCTCGGATCGCGTTTCGGCAGAGGCGATAGGGGCAGATAGCTGGCCGGTAACCTGCGGCCGCCGGGAGGGTCCGCGCCGCCCGCCGCGGAAATCCTGCATTTCCAGGCCGAGTTTCCGTGCTCCGGGCCGGCGCACCACCGCGCGGCACGCCAGCGATCCCGCCCGAGATTGGCAGCGGGATGTCTCTGATTAATTTTTTCAAAAGAACTAACTAAAATAATCGTTCCTTTTTCTTTTCTTTCGGAGAGGGGGAGGGAGAGGGAAGGAGGGGGGAGAAAGAGAGAGAGAGAGAGAGAGTTACCAGGAAGAGCCCAGGGCTTTCACAGCGAGCTACATCCCCAGCCCATTTTGGCTTGGAGACAGTCTCCCCGTGCTAGGCTGGAACTTGTGATCCTCCTGCCTCAGCCTTCCAGAATGCTGGGATTATAGGCCTGCACCACCGGGCCCAGCTAACAATCATTTCTTAAGGCAATTGCATGCTTTGTTTTTACTTTTAAGTTCCAGACTCCAAGACACAGGGAAGCCACAGTTGAATGGGCCACTGGGTATGACGCAGGCGGGCGGAGACAGTAGGGCAGGACCAGGTGGCAGAGCTCCGAGAGGAGGTACAGGTGCTACCGTCACTGGAGGGTCGTGGGTAGAGATCTGCCATCCCCACCACCACCCAATGATCTGCTTCAGAGAAACAGGAAAATGTCATAAAAATCATACGGAACCGCAGAAGTCCCCAGATAGCCCAAACAATCTCGAACCCAGAGAGCAAAGCAGGAGGCATGACTTTCCAATGTACCACAAAGGTCTGGAACCAAAACCATGGGATCAGGTGTCAGACGACAGAGGGGGCCCCAGGACCCCGTGAGCCCCCAGGGTAAGCCCTCTGCCCCACAGGACACGACCACGATGGGTGGGAGGTTCCCTCGGGGAAGGCGCTGGAAAAGCTGGGCAATGGATTAGACCCCCACAACACGATGCCCCCCAAATGCCACCTCAAAATGGGTTACGTATTTGAACATAAGGCCTGGAACTATGAAACTACTTGGAAAAAAAATCTGGGGGGAGGGGGAATACCTTGATATTGATCTAGGCAGTAATTTTTTTTTGACCAGAAATTACAGATAACAAAAGCAAAATTGGGCCAGGACCATTGGCACAGGCCACCATCTCAGCAGCCTGGGCCCAACCCGGCCAACTTGGTGACTTGGCGAGACCCCATCTCAAATCAAAATTGAAAATGGGCTGGGGATAGAAGTTCCGGGCCCTGTCTTCCATTCCACAAAATATAAAGGCGAAACTAGACAGGTAGAGTCAGATGCAGCTGAAACGCTTCTGCCCAGCCAGGAAAGAGCCGGCCAGGAGAGTGGAGATGGATTCCCGGAAGGGAGAAAATGTTGGGGGTCATCCGGGACAAGCAATGAACCCGAACAGCTCAACACCAAGAAAACCCAGAACCCAGTGTTAAAAGAGCAGTGGGCCTGAAAAGACCCTTCCCTCAGAAGAAGACAGACAGGTGGCCAGCAGATGTGTGGCAGAGTTCAGCACCAGTGTCACCAGGGAGACGCACGCCGGAGCCACAGCGGGACGTCACCGCACACACACCAGAACAGCTGGGACAGACCATGACGGGAAGGGAAGCGAGCACTGGTGAGGACGCAGGGGAAGGGAGGGCTTCACGGTGTCGGGGATGGAAGCTGGCACCACGTAGGGTCCTCGACACATTACATGAAGCTGTCATAAGACCCAACAGTCCCATGACTGGTCGCCTCTGCCAAGCAAATGAAATCAGCAGGTCAAGGAGACAGCAGCACCCTGTGTCCATCAGCAGAGCCCGGATACAGAGCCAGCCTCGCATCCAGCAGCATGTGAAGCGGTAAAGAAGTAAGACACACACGCATCATGGAAAACTACGCAGCCTTTAGAACGTTGCAACCACATAAGTGAACCTGGAAGATGCCAGGCATAGAAAAATAAAAATACCTCATGGACCTACGTCTACAGGCGGGTCTAGAACCTCTGAACTTGCAGGAGCAGCAAGTGGAGGTACCAGGTGCATGGTTGGGAACACGGCAGTCACAGGACACAGAGCACCAGACAGGAGGAAGAAGCCCCAGAGGTCTGGGGTGCACCACAGTGACAGCCAACAGCAGCGTATCAAGCACTTTAACATAGACGAGAGATTTTTTGGGAGCAGGTCTTGAGGTGATGCAGCTGTTAATCAGGCTTCATGCGTCCTCTTGGGGAGATGGGGAGCCCTAAAACCACATCGCAGGGACAGTGCACGGTGATACACACACCCTACATCCACCTGAAAGGTGAATGACGTACTGTGTAAGTTATAGCTCAAACACAACTGTTTTTTTAATGGAGGTTTTAGAAAAAAATTTGCAGCCAGCCATGGTGGCGCATGCCTGCAATGCTAGTACTCTGGAAGGCTGGGGCAGGAGGATCACAAGGGCACACTCAGCTTGGATGACTTCAGGACTTAGTGAGACCTTGTCTCAAAATCCAAAACCACAAAGAAGTGGTCCTGGGAATGTCGCCCAAGGGAAGGCCCGTGCTCCATTTCCAGGAACACCTAACAGAAAAAAAAAAAAAAACTGCGGACAAAAACTCAGAGAACAGAGATAGAAGGAAATACACCACACACACACACATACACCCATACACATACACACACACACAAACCTACACATACAAACATCACATACACCCATACATATGGGTACACATGCTTACATGTACACCCCAGGCATACATATGCACACACTCATGCCCCACATACATACCTGCATACATGTGCACACACACACACAGAGAGCAAATAATTCTCAGACAGAAGGACCATGACCCCAGGCTGGACAGAGGGCTTCATGGAGCCAGCTTCCTGTGTGGCCTCGTATGGTGGAGAGGACCTGAGCTCCGGGCTCTGTTCCAAGGACACTGTGCCATTTCTGAGGCTCCACTCCCAGCACCCAGTCACCTCCCAAAGGCCCCATATCCTCACACCGGGCTGGGATTTCAACATGTGAACATTGGGGGGACACTAACATTCGGGGTATTGCATGAGCACACAACACCACCCCCTGCACCGTGGAATACTCACTCTCCTCGAGTCTGTAAGGAGCGCTAGCCAAACCCGCAGCCCACCGATTTGAAAACTGAAAGTGTACTACATGATTTTTATGTGGCCTGAGATGGTTTCTCCTCGCTCAACGTGAGAAGAAGATAAAATGATAGGCCACAGGTGGGACACAACTGTGCTGTCCTGGCACAGACAGATTTCAGCCGACATCAGAGCAGGGCCAGGACTGGGGCGAGTCATGTGATGCCCAGGACACATGTGCAGGAGGACTCAGGCAAGCCCAGGGCCAGCTCGGATCTCAGCAAGACCCCGTCTCAAATTAACAATTTAAAAGAAGGGCTCGGTCCTGATCAATGGAAGGCCCCGAGTTCAATCCCCCATACCACACACACGCAAACACACCAAGAACTCAAATGCAAGGGAAAACATTCATGATTAAAACAAATTATCAGAAAATAATACAAGGAAACATTTTGGCCAGGCAAAGAGCACCTGTCAAACACCGCCAGTAAACGTTCTGCCTCCTGGAGAGGGGGTGTAAGGTCCCACGATGAGGAGGCACAAAGACGGCGTGGGCTGCCCGCGTCGGTCACCCCAACCCCCGCGTCAGCAGAGAAAGGACACAGGCATGTGATTAGACAGGAAGACGTGGACCTTTTATTACTTGCAGACACCATGACTGTATATGTACAGAGCCTTAAAGAACCAGAGATAAAGCATTAGAATTATTAAGTGACTCCACATGGCCATGGAGTTCAAGGGCAAAACACAGAAACCGGTCACGTTCCGCAGGCTACTGTCATGGCTGCACCACCCACAATGGGAGGGGCCCGTCCAGGGTCCAGCTCTGGACTGTCAGGACCGATGACGCTGTGGGTACACACACATGCACACACGAGCACGCACGCACATGTGCACACACGCCTCCAAAATAAATCCTCACCCGCACGACCCACCCTTCCACTCTCACCTGGAACACTAAACATGAAAGGCAAAACATTAGACGCCCACCTGGGGTGACGCAGATGACTTCGGGGTACATGAGGGCTGGGAGTATTCTCCTGCCAAGGACCATTGGCTATTGCTGACCTCATTCGTGGGCCATGCAGAACTATCCACTCAAAACTAACCGGTTAGGTGAGACATTTCGTTCACTAAGGCAGTGGGGTGCTCCTTGGTGAGGTGACCCTGGCCGGCCGGACCCAACAGTTTCTCTGCTGCATGAGTACCATCGGCCACATCTTTCCCACCCTGGGTGTAGACAAACGTGAATGCTGACCCTATGACACCGTTACAAAGGAGAAAAGGCCCGCCACAGGCTGGGGCGGGGGGAGGGCAGGTGAGTCTGGTCCCAGACACACCCTGGACCCCGGCTGAGCCAATCCAGAATTTGAGAACCACAACATGAGAAAAGACTCCTCACAGGCTAACAAGACAGCCACCCCGTGAGCCTCGGGTAAGGGGGGATCTGGGGTCAGTCCTTGTTGGGGAAATGCAAGTGAAAATCACAAGACGACCTTGCGTGCCTGCGTGTAAAGCGCCCATGCCAGGGAGCACCCCAGTACGTGTGCGCACAACCCATGTGTCACAAAGTGAGTGCCGCTTTGGGAAACCGAGCCACGGCATTTGCTAGGGCAGCACTCACCCCGGGTGTGCGGACGGCGGTCTCACACCCTCGCGGCGACGCCAGCGGCAACACGCCCAGGGAGGCCACAGTCCCTCATCCACTGTGAGTGGAGGGCAGAGGGGCTACAGAAATGTCATGACACAGAGGCCTCAGGTTCCTCAAGATGAAGGAGATTGCTGCGTATTTATGTCACGTACGCAGTTATTACGTGTGCACGTGTATACCAACTTTAACAGTCTGTTTCGGTGGGAAACTTAGGAAGAGGAGGAAGGAGGAAGGACTTTCATGGCCACAGCCCCTCATGTCAGAGGTCACGGCTGTTCAATACATGCGATATAGCCCTCAAAACAGACCCCGGGAATCATGGAAATGAGATGTTTTTATCCCCCAGGGTCAACACGAACACTTTTGCCCACCCCACTGACATGTTCTCGAGCTCAGCCACTCGGTGGAACGGGTTCACCATCCCTGAGTAGCATACCAGCAAGCTGCCCTCCCCCAGGCCACCAGGCCTGGAGGGATCAGGTCATTTCCTCCACTCGGTGCTGAGAAGGAAGGGGCCTCTGCCTGCAGTGCTCCCCTGGGGACGCCACTGTGTTCCTGTGTCAGGCCACTCCCACCTCTCGGGGTGTGCCAGCTGGACCTGGGGCGGCGGTCTCAAAGCCACGTGGTTGGTTCCAGGGTTCTGGGCAATGGAACAAAGGTGACACTCTCAGGAGTCCCAAGGGGCAGCCAGGGTTTCCGCCTGCCTTACCCACTGGAGCTCCTCAGCCCAGGCAGGACCTGGCCCCTCCAGTGCCCTAGCTGCCACCCCTCCCGCCCTCCCACTAGCACCTCCGGCCCAGCTTCAAGGTTTGTCCCCACACTCATTTTGCAGTTTTGAGTGGACTTTTGGTCACATTTCCACCTTTCCAAGGGAAGTCCTCCACTTACACCTGAACGGCATTTTGCAGGCGCTCTGGGGGGGAGTGGTGGATTTTACCCAGAATCCCTGAGCTCTTTGTAGAAAGAAAGCAAAAGCCACCGGCGGAAGGGGCCCAGTGTGCCCAAGTTCCATCACAGATGATGCCCCCGGGCTGGGACCCAGCATGGACCCAGCACAGCCCTGCACAAGAAAATGATGGTATTTGCATAATCGGGCTTCCGGGGACCATAATTCATCTTCAGTTTCACATTGGTGACTGTAAGGTGACCACGCGGCTTCTCCACTTCTCCCCAAGCCGCCCAGTGGCCCAACGTCTCCCTGATGGTCCTTTAGGGAGCGGAGCCGAGGCTGCGGGTGAGGTGGGCAAGACAAGGCCTTGTGCAGAGGGACAAGGTACAGGAGGGGCTTCACAGCTGTGGATTTGATCTGCAGGGTCCGTGGCGGCTGCTGTGTGGTCAGCAGGTGGGGACCACCCAGCAGGTGAGGGACCACAGTGAGTTTGAGTCAGGAAGGGACCCCACTGGGGGTTCATGGCCAAGGTGGGCAGCATGAATCCCCCTTCCCTCCTCCTTCCACCTCCCGGGAGCCGTGGGGCCAGTTCAGTTTCCCTGGGAGGGTCTGCCCTGCCTGCCCAGATCCTGAGACCCTCCCCGCAGTCCCTTCACCCACAGCCTCCGGGCCAGACTCAGACACCTCCAGGCTCACACACTGCTAGCCCCTCACAGCCCCAAATCCTGGGGCAGTGGGCAGCTGGCCCCTTAGTGGATGCCCCAACAGCCTGCAGACCCCAGAATTCTGCTCCTTCCCCCTACCCTGCACCTACCAAGTCCAGTACAAACCAGCACTCACGGGAAAGCAAAGATGAGTCGGGGCCAGGCCAGCCAGGGAGGCCAGGCCAGCCAGGGAGGCCAGGCCAGCCAGGGAGGCCAGGCCAGCCAGGGAGGGGACCCTCCGGGCCGGCTTCTTCACCTTTAAGAAAGAATGAAGCCGGGCAGGTGTGGGACTGCACACCTGTAATCCCAGAACTCAAAGGGCTGAGGCAAGAGGATCTCCATGAGTTTGAGGCCAGCCTACAAAGCCAGACCCTGTCTCAAGACGATGGCTCAGAGCCCAGACCCAGCACGATTCCACACAGCCCTGTCCACAATAAACAAAATGTCCCTGGTGCAAGAAAACTCTCACAGTCACATGGGGTTTCTGGGTACCACCTAGCGCCTGCCAGTCACCACGGTCCCCACCCACACACACCTGGGCCTTGGCAGCAGGGGACGCCACTCAGCCGGACCTCGTTCCACCACCAGGGCTGCTCCCAGTGGAGTGGCGCGTAACCCCGGGCAGGGAGCATCCTCAGATGGCACACGCCATAGCCACAGGTGAGCAGGCGGGAGCACAGGCCTCAGTAGAGCCTCAGGCCGGCTCCGGGCAGCAGATGAGCAGATGGCATGGACCCTGGGCTAGGGTGGGAGCCCTCAGGGAGGACCAGGAGCCATGGTGGCCCCCGCCTCCCTTGAAATCCCTGGCCAAGGCCAGAGGACATGTGACCGGGTAAGAGGGGGCCAGGAGCTGTCATCCGTGCTGCCCTCCTGCCAGCCCTGCTCCCAGTACCAGCACACCCGACGCCAGGCCAGAGCCTGAAGACGGCCACCGAGCCCGCGTGCCAGCATTCTCCCAGCCCCAAACAGCTCTATTAAGGAGAGTATGTTTTATTAATAGTGGATATTAAAGTTTAATACTGTGATTACAGGGGAAAAATGGAACTTCACCTTCAAGGAGTATTAGAGAATCCTGGGAGAGAGTGGGACATCTGTCACCGCCCTGCAGGACGGTCCCCATTCATCACGCCGGGCGAGCCCTGCGCTGGCCAGCAACACCCATGTTATCACTGCCCTGGGGACTCTGGGGCCACTGGGGTGGGCATGGATGCCAGGCCAGGAGCCCCGGCCACACCAGGCCCCCTCGGGACAGGAGGGCCTTGTCTCCTGCCGCTGCTGGGAGTGCCCCAGGGCCTGGCCCCTGGAGAGGGCCAAGCTTGCTTCTGACAGTTCTGGGGGCCAAGAGGTCTAGATCAGAATGCTCACAGCTCTGCACCCATTGAGAGTGGCAGACAGCAAGTGCCCAGGATCCTCACAGCCTCCTTAATGAAAGGTCCAGCCCCAGAGATGGGACAAGCCATCCCCACCCAGCCGTGTGGTGGGGGACGGGGGGCGCTAGGGATTGAACCCAGGGCCTTCACACTGATCTACCTTTTCATTTTGAGGTAGCTGTTTTTGATTTGGAGGCAGAATCTCGCTAAGTCACTAAGTTGCCCCAATGGGGCTCAAAGTTGCACCCCGCCGGCTTCTGCTGCCCAGCGTGTGGGGATTCTAGGCCCGCACCACTAGGTCCTGCTAAAAACCCCATTTCTTGTCATAACCACATAGCCACTAGGATTCAACCCTTGAATTTTGCAGGAGAAACGTTCAATCCACGGCAGATGACAAGAAACAGCTCAGGCGGTCGGTGGCGAATGCCGCCCCCAAGCTGAAGCCCAGGAAGAGCCCTGCAGCCGTGGCGCGTGTGCTGGGTGACCAAGGGGCATCGAGAGGGAGGCCACCAGCTGGGGCTCGCGAGTGGCTGGTGACCCCCAGAGAGGAAGAACAGATGCCGCGCGCAGCCACCACCTTGTTGTGCATGCGCTCCTTTTCCTGGTACCAGGACCCTGCACAGGTCGGTGTTGCAGCAGGCGTTTGATAAGGGCCCGTGGTGGCCGAGACCAGCCCCTGGTGAGGCAGGGCCCCTCGGTAGCAGGAGGACCTGAGAGGCAGCCAGGGAAGGACACCCCCAGCAGGCCACAGGAGCCTCAGGAAACCAAGGGCCCCACCCACGCCCCGCAGCGGGCTTGGCTACCTGCGGAACAGCAGCGGCCCCAGCTGGAGGGAGAAGGCCAGGCTGGGTCCAGGCAGCCGGCCAGCCCCAAGGCCTGGGCAGGCGCCATTGTCTGTGGCCCCCTTCTTCCCTGGAGGGTGAGAGAAAGCAGTGGGAGCTGGCAGTGGAAATGGACCCAGGAACGCAGCCGGGACCCCACCGAGGGACCCTCAGCCGCCACCCGGGTGCCAGGTGGAGCGGCCCCTCCCCCAGGGCGGGTTCCAGAAGCCAGAGGGACCTGGCCAGGCCTTGGGGCCAAGGGCTCCCAGCTGGCAGGCAGAGCGGGGTGGAGCGGGGAAGCGCCACTGAACCCGGCCCCACCGCACACGGCCCCACCCTGCACGTGGCCCCACCGCACACGGCCCCACCCTGCACGTGGCCCCACTGCACGCGGCCCCACCCTGCACGTGGCCCCACTGCACACGGCCCCACCCTGCACGTGGCCCACTGCACGCGGCCCCACCCTGCACGTGGCCGCACTGCACGCGGCCCCACTGCACACGGCCCCACTGCGCACACCCCCAACTGCGTAGCCCCTCACCCTGCAGGGAGGGAGGCACCAGGCCACACCCCCTGGCCAGGCCCCTGGCAGCCCTTACCCACCTGCCGGGACACTCCGGCAGGTTCCGGGGCAGGGGGAACACAGCTGGCTCGAGACACCGCCGCTGGGGGTGCCGGTCCCTTGCGCCCTGCAGCTCCGCTGGGTGTGGGACAGTGGAGGACGAGAGACTCTGCTCCTCACGGTGCTTCATAAATTTTACCTCACATTCACAGAAAAACGATTCAAGCCGGGAGCTGCGGCACATACGTGTGATCTCAGCACCACAGGAGGCTGAGTCCGGAGGATCCCAAGGTCCAGGGCCGTCTGAGCAACTCAGCAAGACTGCGTCTCAAAATAAAATAAATAAAAACTCGGTGGCGGAGCGCTTGCCTCGCCCAGGCGGCCCCGGGCTCCTTCTCCAGACCTGCAAGAAAGTCACTTCCACGTCCCACCAAGTGCCCTGCCCCTCCCCTTAGCGACGCCATATGCCCATAACCGAGCGAAGCGGGCACCCTCTGGCTGCGTCGGGGTAGCCCTCTGTGGTCCCAAACGCTCGCCTGCCCAGCTCCCTAGAAGCAAGGGGCCAGGGCCGTGTGTGACCGAGGCGACCCACAGCCAGGACGGACCCCGGGCCAGGCCGAGCTGGGCGTGGGCAAGGGGAAAGGAGCGAAGGGGCCAGTCGGTCATGGGACAGCTGCCTGGAGAAGCTGGAGCTGGGGCAGCTGGCAGGGCAGCTGGAGTGGGTGGGTGAATAGAGGACTTTGGGGGTGCCCAGCGGGCAAACAGGACCCCAGGGCACAGGCCACGCTGTCCTGGCCAGCCAGTTCTCCAGCATCTCAGGAGCAGAAACCATTTCCCCCAAGAAACCCGAGCACCGAGAGGACCAGGCAGAGACTCAGGACAGGCAGCCTGGCCAGGGTGGATCCCGAGGGAAGGCAGGACCCCTGGGGATGCGGGGTTCCCCCCGCCCCAGAGACCCCAGCCACCACAGGCAGCCCGCTCCCCCTCACCTGAGCCGCCGACCGTTACTCAAAGCTCGCCGGGGGAATAATCTACCTAAACAAAGTCCCTGCCTTGTGTTGTGTTTTTTATTTAATTTTCCAAAGAACACGCTCTTTTATCATCCAAAACCGTGAAAGTAAATTAAGGAGAAATGGGTTTCTTTCAATTAGGTTCAGCGTTGCTTTGAGTAACTGCCTATAATTCTATTTAATGAAAAAATAAAATCATTATTCCCCACCTCCCCCTGCCCTGTCACCAGCCCACAGACGGGCCCCATTAGCGAGCACTGGAGATTTATTTAATTAGAAAAATATTTTGTTTTCTCTGATTCTTTGGGAAAAGAAAAAAAAATGAACTAAAAAACCTCCAGGCAAGAAATTAATCAAATCTGTTACCTGGTAGCTAATGGCTCCTCTGTTCCGGTGTCTCCACCCACAGCCTAACCCCACCCTTAGATTTCTACCCAAATTTGGACTGCATACCACCAGCCCCGTGCCTCCCAGGCTGCGTTCGGCAAACTTGGAGCCAAGACCCAGCAGAGACCCTGGGGCTGGCACATGGGGATGGGGCCAGATTCTTCCGTGGTCACCGAGCACCGGTGCCTGGCTCGAGTGTAACGTGCTGGAACAGAGCCGATGCCACACCTGCTGCTGGTTAAACCGAGACCCTGGAACTCTGGGACCCCCACTTGGAGGTCTGGTCCCCAGGGAGCCGAGCCACCAGGGCCCAGGAAATGAATTGGATACGTAGGCGACAGACCGTAAGCCAAGTGTGGTGTACTCACCGCCTCTCCCGCCTCTGGGGGACACCGGCCTGAGGAAAGAGGCCACTGCTGGGGTCAGGGCCCGATGACCCCAGCATGACGCCCGGGGCCCCTTCTGCAGTGCTGGGTGCCGGCTGCCCTGGCCTCATGTACCGTGTGTCCATCGCAAGGTCTCTGAGTGCTGCCGACGGATCGGCCCTCCAGAATACAGTGTCCACTTACGTATGAATCCTATCAGCCAAGAATCGGTCCTCAGCACTATCGCAGCCCTAACGCATCACCGTGACGGCTTCCCAGGGGACTCGTGCTTCCCTGGGTGTCCAGCAGCCCCGAGTAGCAGGTCCTCCGACGTCCCACCCACCGCGAGTGAAGGCACTGCCACCACGGCCACCCTTCTGCACGGTCCATGGGCACTCAGGAGGTGGCTGCGGGCTCCTTTCTGATGGAATCTCAGCTCACCAAGGGTGCTGGGTCCCGCCGTTGCTGCCCTGTCCGGAGCCCGGGTCTGGAACCCCTGTCTCTAGGCCCATCTGGCTTCCAAGGCCAGCATCTAGGCCTCACAGTAGGCTCAGCCCCACGCTTAACGTGGGATCGCCCCACTCTGTGCAGAGCTGAACAGGAGACGGAGGCCAGCTCCCACAGGGGACCCAGCCCACAGAGTGGCGAGGGGTGAGGCCCAGCTGTGGCCGGTGGCCTGCTTCACAGCAACATCTCTTCCTAGGGGAGCTCCAGCCTGTCCCTGTGACCACAAACCCCAGCCGGCCCTCCCGTCTGGGCGTGGAACTGGCGAGGACCGATCTGACCCCAGCCCACTGTCTTCCATCTCCTGTGTTTTCAGCAGGGGTGGGCCGTGCTCCCCCAGGCTGACCCCGTGTGTGGTCATGTCCATGCAGCTGGCCCACCACCCCTTGCCCCAGGGCCACAGGCAGGAGGGACCTGCCCGCTGGGGCCTGATGGCCCTGGCCAGCCAGGGTCAGAACTCGGCCTGCAATGTCACCCATTCAGCGGGATGGGATTTTGGTGCAGAGGGGCAGTTCTGAGGCAGGCCACACAGGGCACACAGCAGGGCAGCCAGGCTCCGAGGGCAAGATCAACCCTGCCCTGCTGGGAGGCACGGGGATTGGAAGGCCTGGCCCAGTTGCCGCGGAATATAATTCCTGGCATGTTCTCTAGGGGAAATCCAGCTCCTGATTCCATAATGTCCCTCCTAGCCCCTGGGACCCTAACATGACCCTTAAAGGGGCCCGAGGAACTCAGCCACAGGGCGGCTTTGTCCAGCCTTTCCCTGGAGTCCCTAACCTTCCTGACGCTCAGGCTCAGCCTCGGCTCTAGGGGTAACCTCACTACCTCACTCCACCCACACCAGCCACCCTAGGATATCTCCATGGGGGTACAGGGGACCCAAAGGGTCCCCCCTGCAGAGGGGACCCGAGGCTTATCTGTCAGGAACCTGCGCCCACCCACCCTGCACCTCCAGCAAAGCCCTGTGGCTGGACGGGGAGTCTGGGACCTCTTTGTCTCTTTTCTTTTCTTTTCTTTTCTTTTGTTTTGTTTTTCTTTCTTTTTTTCTGTTTTCTCGTTATAGTGCTGGGGATGGAGGCCACGGCCTTCTTGCTAAGCTACATCTCCAGGTCATTTTGGTTTTGACACTAGGAAGCCGGGGCTGCCTCAGTCCCCGGGGAATGCTGGGGTGACAGGTCTGCACTGTTGGGCCCAGCAGGGACACTTCCATTCTCTGGGCCGGGCAGGAACCCACCCCACCTCCCCTGTTGTCACCAGGCTCCCATTTAAGGCCTGAGTCTTCTGCTAGGAGCCAAACTATATTCCCCCCAAATATATAAATTGAAGTCCTGACCCTCTGAACCTCAGAATGTGACTCCGTGTGGACAGAGGACTTCGTGGGGGCAGTTGGGGTAGAATGCGGCCATCAGGGCGAGCCCTGTCCAGTATGTTGGGGCCCCTGGCAGACAGGAGAGAAGACACAGCTTCACACAGAGGGGCAGCCATGCATGACTCAAGGAAGACATGCCTACCGGCTGCAGAGCACGGTCCCAGGAGGGGCCGCCCTGAAGCCCAGGCCGCTCTGCCAGGCCGGGCCTCCTCCGGGCGCAGGCTCTTCGCGGCTTCCGCCGCATCCCGCCCCCTCTGGAGCCCAGACCCCCTTTCCCCACCCCCAGCCCTGACCTTTGGACAGCGCCCTGCCCCCCGCGGGGCTCATCCTCATGCTGTAGGATGGTGGGCCAAGGCCAATCAGGACACCAGACAGGTTCCCCTCGGCCGTCAGAGACCTCGCTCCCAGGGGAGACCCCATGTGGACACCACGGCCAGCCCGGCCCGCAGAGATTCACACTGAGGGACTGAGCTGCTCAGGGCCGGACGGCCCATGTCCCTCCCCAGGAGCAGGCCACAGCCCTCCACAGCCCCTCACCCTGTTCGGCATCACCACAGTGGCCGCACCCTGGTCTCCAGAGCATGTCCCAGAATGCAGGCTCATCCCCCCAGGTCCCCTAGAAGCCTGGGGTGCCGCCCACCCAACAAGGCCCACGAGGGCTCAAACTGGACCAGCCCTGCCCAGGTTGGTCCCCAATTCACGATCAGGGGTGAGACCCCACCCAGAACCACCTCCTGGGCCTAGCCGCTGCCTTTGTGGGCCACAGACACACACACGGACACACACGGACACACACACGGACACACACACAGACACACACAGACACAAACACCACCTCACCACATGGCACTGCACTTCCAGGAGCAGTGGAGCATGGGTGCCCTCTGCTGGCACCTGTGAGCAATGACCGCAGAGGACTCCAGGCGACCAGCCAGCCCAGAAGACAGACAGCACCCTTAACCCGCCCGGCACTTGCCAGGAGCTGGCTGTGCCCTAAGCTGTCCTGGAGAGCCCCAAGCTCCGTCCTCCCACAGCCTGGAGGGGCGCCATTTGCACCCTGCTTTGTTGAGAAGGTGACTGAGGCACAGGAGAGACAGGGAGGCTAATCAGGCTGTGCCCTGCCTGGGGTGTCAGTGCCATCTCTCCAGGGTTGCCATCACAGAGAAGGCCGCAGGAGCAGCCAGGCCGTCCCCACACCCCTCCCAGGGGAAACTGAGGCACAATGCACCAGCTCATTTAAAAATCTTTCTTGTCATAGGGTGCTGGCTTGGTGGTCTCAGCAGGAGTCATGGGGGCAGCTGGTGTCTGTCCCGCCCCCAGAGCTGAGCTGTGTCACCCACTACACTAGGGCCCTGAGGAGTGACACAACCCCTTCCTAAGAAGTGACTGCAGCAGGACTTAGATCTAAGACCACGCCACCCCCACCTGTGACCAGAGTCCTGGCTTGCTGGTCACCACACCACTAGCCTCCTGCCCACTGGTCCCCAGCCCCCCAGCCCCTCTCTACCCCAGATTCTGCCTCTATCCCCCTGTATCCTGGTCTCCTGGGCACCCAGCCCTCTAGACTTTGACTCTCAGAACCCAAGGTCTTCACTGGGAGCTACATCCCAGCCCTTCAAAAAAAAATTAGAATTAAAGAAAATCCTCCCCATTTTCTAATGTACTGAGTCAAAAAGACCTTTTGTCAACTTCTGTTGCATAGGTTTAACACTCTGTCTTGGAATAATGGTACGTAACATTAGATGTGTTCAGCTTTGTAACTGTATTTTTGCTGGTACTGTCAGTGCACCTAAGCACCTCTCTGTCTCCTCGGTTCCAAATATCTGGTTTCTTTGATTTTTTCACTGAAACCTTTAAAATCCCATTTTAAGTCACTGTTGTGAGAAATAAACCCCAATGGGACGGAATCCACAGTGTGCGGTCACGCTCCGGGCTGGTCTCCATCTACCCAGACGGGACAGCCCCTGAGTGCTCCCAAACCCCAGGTCAGCACCCAGTCCCCAGACTCTGGGCCCCGCCCTGCTGCCAGCCTGCGGGTGCGGGCCGCATGGAGCCCCAGCCCAGGAGCATGGGGCTGTGAGCTGTGCAGAGGGATGAGTTTCCCCCCACCCTGCCCCAGGGCTCTGAGCAAGGCCAAAGGGAACAGCTAGGTCAGCCACGGCCCTCAGTGCAGGGAGCCGGGGAGTCCACCCCGGGAAGGGAGCTGGGGGACCTGCCACCTCCACAGCGTCCTCTGCCCTAAGCTCCTCCCAGCCCTCAGCCCACCCCTCCACCCCGTTCTCCCAGATCCGCTCTACCTCGAACCCCTAAGTAGCAACACAGAAATCTCACTGTGCTTTGTCTGATTTTTAAATTATCACCAACTTCGTCTTTATGGGTGTGGAAGGCAGTGAGATTCCTTTAAACAATTCAGGCATTTATAAATGAAATGATGTGTGTTTCCTTGTGCTGTTGCTGTCTCTCGTTTTGGCGGTACTGGAGCTGGAGTGCAAGGCCCTTCACGCCGAGCTGCAGCCCCAGTCCATTCAGAATTTTTATTTTTGGGACAGGGTCTCACAAAATTGCTATGTTGCCCAGATTGTTTCCAAACTTGCGGTCCTCCTGCCTCAGCCTCCTGCCTCGGGGTGCTGGGAGGTCTGCGTCACCGCCACTGTCTTTATGTCCTTTTTAAGTACTTTTGTCTCATGAATGAAATTTCCCAAGTACTTGTTAAGTAACTCCGGTAATTCTAATGAATTAGACAGACATAGAAAAATCACACACCTAGTACTGTTATCCTGTGCCCGTTGTTCCAATTAAAATTACAAATTTGAAACAACTACCATGTTTAAAAAATAATCTATCCAGTGGAACCATAATTCTCCACTGGGCAGTGGGACGGACAGCTTCTCTTAAATATTGCAAATACTCACAGAACCAAATATAGAGATCGTTTCTAAATGTAGCCACAAAGTAAGAATCCCGTGGTTCTGCTTTCTGTGCCAGCTCTGGGCTTAGTGCCCGTTCTCCAAAGGGACAGGGACGGTCACTCCTCAGGGAAATGCCAGTTCGGGCCAAGTGACCTTTCTCATGGTCTACACAGATCAGCTTTTTATAGCCATCATGTCACGGGCTACCGGGTCTCAGAGTCCAGGCTGTGGGCTTAAAGGCGAGCATCATCGGTGCCCCCAGTGCACTGCCACCCTCTCTGGGACAAGCTGGCCTTGTCCCTGGCATGAAAATTACCCAAGTCAGGACAAGATGACCCAGCAGAGTCCAGCTCGGCAGCAGTCTCCAGCTGTCCTGCAAGGACGTGACCAGAGAGGTACAGCGGGCATCCTGGACTTGTAGGTCACTGTCATCAAGAGCTGACAGACTTCACTGCCTCTCCCTCCCTCCCTCCCACTCTCTCTCTCTCTCTCTCTCTCTCTCTCTCTCTCTCTCTGTCTCTCTCGCTGTCTTCCATAACTGGGGATCAACCCAAGGTCTTCACTGTGAGCTGCACCCCAGCCCTTTTTTAATTTGAGACTAAATTACCCAAGCTGGGCTCAAAATATCAGCCCCTTTTTCAAGACAGGGTGTCACTAAGTCTCTGAGTCCCCCGGACTGTGCTAGAACTTGCAGCCCTCCTGCCTCAGCCTCCCAGGCACCGCACCACCATGCCGAGCCTCTTGGCTCCCTTACGCGTGGCAACGTCTCCCCACTGACGTCGCAGACCCCAAATGCTGCCACAGCGTTTTCAGCCCTCGGCACTGCCCCAACACCTGCGAAGGTGGGCGTCTTCTCTGCACCCCTCTGGGCAGGACCCTGGCCTCCCCCAGGGTGAAAGGGCACCCGGCGGCCCCTCCCTTCTCCCTCGGCTTCGAGTTGCTCAGAGGCGGCTCCCTCAGAGAGCCCAAGTCCTTCGGTCTGGTTCCCACCTGTTACCTCCAAGAGTCACCCAGCGTTCCTGAAAATGGCACCTCTCCCGGGGCTTGTGGCAGGTCCCCTGGGGCAGGGAGGTTTCCCAGTGACCGGGTGTGGCACAGCTCGTTCCAGGGTCACTCAGAAGGGCACACACATCCATCTATCCAAGGCTCTGAGAAGAGCCATAGTCAGGACACGTGAGTTGCGTGCAGTATTGCCCCAAACACATGACACGGCAGAGCACATCTGTTGACTTCCCTCCCACCGTCCCCCATTTGCCTGGGGACATTGTGGCAACATCGCTTTTCCACCCACTGACTGGGGCCCGGCCATCATCCTGGCTTCCGTGGGCGGCTGGGGCCATGTGCGGTCGGCCGCGGGTGGGCGGCTCCGGGGCAGGCTGGCTCTGCCCTTCTCCCTTCCTCCGTCCCCAGCCTGGCCCTCCCAGAGGTCAACCGGCAGCGTCACGACCAGGAAACGCACTGGTGTTGAGCACGAAGCGGGGAAGGGGCCTACTGGTCCCTGCAGCAAGAGCTGCTGGTGCTGGAAAATCAATCCATCACAGCCAAAAGTGGGCACTGTGCAAAGACGGGGCTGTGACGCGGCCTGTGATGGGCACAGGGATCGAAGGACGGAGAGCCAGTCCTGCGGTGGTCACGCACCTCATACAGGGGACGCCGGGACTGCCGGCCCCCCAGGGCACCCATTCCAGTCTGCCCGGGTGGGGGCTGAGCACCCAGGCCACCCTGCCAGGGTGTCACCACTTGGCACGTACGAGTTGGGGTCTGGAGTGTTCCCCAAAAGCTTCGCGTATTTTGATACAGGGAGGTGAGTATGGAACGGGTGTCCGGCTGCAAGGGACAGGTGCTTGGGGCTTGATCCACAGGGCTTGTGTCATTTTTTTGGTGGGGGGAGTGCCCAGGGCAGAGCTTCCGGGCACGTGTGTCGTTGTCTGGTGGGCCAGGAGGCGAGGGAGGGGCACGACCCAGGGTGTGGGGGCCCATGTGGCAGCCAGAGCTAAGCAAAGAAGGACAAAAATACCACTGCAGCTTCTGACTGGGGGCTCTGGCCCTGCCCAGGTCCCCAGACCTCGCCGCGCTCCCCACTGGCTAGGCTTCTGTCGGCAGGGCCATGAGCTGCTCCCCAGCCTCTGCCCCTGTGTCCAATTTCACCGGCTGCCCGCGAACAGGCTGGGGGGACCTTCCGCAGCTAGGAGCTACATAAATCTCTCCTTCCTTAAACTGCGGGTGTCCCGTATTGCGTCCCAGCAGTGGACAAGTTACTAAGATGGCAACCCACTTTCCGCCAGCCCTGGGGCCCCAGCCTACCCAACCCGAGGTCCTGAGAGCACAGCCCAGCAGCGAGGCTGGGGCTGCTTCTCCTGGGACAGAGAGAGGGACAGGACGGGACACAGGCAGGCAGCCTGGCTCACCAGGCTGCCCTGCCCTGGACCGGACCAGTGGGACCTGACCAGTGGGACGGGAACAGAGCAGCAGCATGGGCCCAGGGCCTCCTGGGTGCCCAGCAGAGGACTGGTGGGACAGGTGCTGTGCTGCGGGCCGGCTATCCCACACTCTGGAGGCTGAGGCAGGAGGACCTCGAGTTTGAGACCAACCCGGGCAATCTCAACACAGGGGGCTGGGGATGTAGCTCAGGGCCACAGGTCTGAGTGTTACGCCCAGTCCTGCAACAAGGTAAGCACAAGGGCCGTCAGCATTCCCGGCTCCCGTAAGCCACAGTGGCCCGGTGCCCCACCAGGAGCCCCAGGTGGCAGCGGCGGAGGTGAGGTGGGCGGCCCTGCTAGGTCAGATGGGCCCGGGTGGAGCCGCCCACACGGGGAGGTCCTGAGGGGGGATGGAACCCAGCAGGTGTGGGCACGGTGACAACATCCCGCCAGCCACCTGGTTTGGTGTGCAAAGCTCAGGCTCAGGGCCTCGGCTCCCATGGTGCCCTGCTCCCGCAGGCCGGAGGGATCACAGCCCGTCAGCAGAGCCCTGATCCCAGCAAGCGTAAGTCTGCCTCATCCAGTTCTGGCGAGTCAGAGGGACCCCTGCGGGCAAGCCTGGTCCCAGCATGGTCCCATCCACCGCTCTGCCACGTCCGGCCGCAGAGCCCACTGCCCCAACGCTGGCCACGGGCAAGTCCTCTGGCTCCTTAGCACAGGCTGGACCCATCTTGCCTCCCAGGAGCCCCCACCCTCCTGTCACCCCCACTCAGCCAGTCTGCGGGCCACGAGGACACAGGGTGACCTCAGCAGCGCCCCGTCCACAGGGTCACCCTGGCCGGGGCAGGACACGCCGGAGCGGCCACCTGGCCTGACTTCATTAATCTCCTGCTTGACCGTGTGTCAGAGTGCAGAGAGCTCTTGTAAAAAAACGATCCGGCTGCTAATTAGGCTGTTTATAACTTGTTTCCCGGGTCGCTAATGATAATTAACATGCAAATGAGCTCAGGGAGGGGAGGCTCTGGGCCCCTGGTTCATTACCACGTTAATTACTGTTTGCATACTTAAGTATCGCAGATATAAATGGCGGCATTTAGCATAATGGGCGAGATGATAATTACACCGATGGTATTTTGAAAAGTCATTTCACAGTGTTATTTTTCTGCGTGATGAATGGCTCCCGGCTGCCCCGTTGATAAACTCCGCCAGTTCAGACCGATACGAGCGCGTACACAAACCGTGGGGCCGCCAGGCCCAGGGCTATCCATCTCTCGGGGTCCCCGCTGGGAGGGCAAGAGGAAGTTGGACAGCTCTGGGTGAGAGCAAACTTCTGGAAGTTCTCAGGGTGAAAGGCACCAGCTCCTGGCATCTGCTCTGCCTGGTGACCATGAGCAGTACCTACTTAAGGTCCAGAGTTTGGGGAGACGGGGCCTCGGCGGCCTCCTCACGGGGCAGGATCCCCCTGCAGTGTGCCCCGCTGTCTTAGGAGGCACCACTCCCTGTCACCGTCCTTGTCTCCTCCCTGCCAGGCACCTGCTGGGCAGTCGCCCCACCCTGCCCTTCTGGGATAACAACCCCAGGAGGAGACCAATGACATGTACGCCAGCAGGGTCAGGGCCCACGGGGCTGGGAGACAGATAGAGGGGACAGAGGCGCTATTTCAGAGGGAAAGTTGGCCATGATCTAAGGAGGGGTCCAGGAACCAGATCAGTGAGTTTGGAGCAGAGCAAGGAGACGTGCAAAATCCCTGGGACAAGAACAGGCTTGTGGGAGAATAGGGGCTGGAGAGGGCAGGGCAGATCAGCCAGCAGGTGCTACCTGAGCCATGTGCCACGCAGACGGGGCTACAGGGCGCAATGCTGGGTGTCCTCGTAGGGGTGGGCAGGGGTGATCTCACTGCAGGTTATTCTATGTTGGGGCCAAAGGCAGTACCTCCAGGACCCACTGGGGTGGCCACCCATGGCCAGGGTGGCTGGGGCTCAGCGTTTCAGGAAGGACACTCCGGCCCCAATTCCCTTGTGGCCCGGATCCCTGCCTCGGCCTCAGAAGCAGTGCACGTGCTCAGGCGAGCCCTTCCGCCGCAGGCTGCCCCGCTGAGCAGGCTGGCTCAGAAGGCCGGGTCCCCCTTCTGCTGCCCCTGCTGGCACTCTCATGTCCAGACTGACCTGTCAGTCCGGGGACCCAGAAGCCCCGCTCAGATCGGCACCTCTGCAACAGCCAGGACACGGATACCAGCCCACCCCTCCACCCACATTGGCAGAGCTGCCTGGGGCTCTCCAAACAGCCCCCTACAGTGGAGACTGGAGCCCAAGGCAGCAGGTGGTAAGTGACAGCCCCCAGCCAGGGAGGTGGCCTCTTACTACATTATTGATCAAGGGAGGGAACAGGAGCCCCAGGGACAGGAGGCAGCAGCTCCGGCAGGTGCGGCTCCACCCCATGCCCATCTGTGGCAGCCCTCCTGGGTGCAGCAGGCCGAGCTGGCCCAGGCAAGGGGTCCATGCTGGCCAGGACCCGGCTCTTCCCTCATGCCTGCATCCACCTCCAATTCCTGAGGCTGAAATTTCATCTGGTGGTGCCAGGTCCCTGCCAGGACCTTTTTGGGTCCCTGGTGCCACCTCAGGTACACCTCCTGGGTCCCTGGGGCTTGCTGGGCTGGGGCCAGAGTTATGGGGCGAGTCCTGAGCCAGGGAGGCTCTGGAGGTTCACTGTGGGGCACCGGGGGGTGGGGGTGGCCTGGTGTTGTAGGTGACAGGGCACCCAAGGGGGCCCAAGGCTGCTCTCCCGGATTCACCCCCTTCTAGCTGGGATTGGCTCAGGCACAGTGGGTCCGCCCCTCCCGAGGGGGGCGGTGGGGGGGGGGGCAGCTAGCCAGGTGTCCAGGGAGGCCGTGGCAGGCAACCTGCCACTGATGGGCAGCTAGGGGCTGGCTCTATTGCAACTCAGGACTTGGGGCTCCGGGGCTGGGTGGGGCGAGGCTCGTGTGCCGTGGACAGGTGAATGGGCTCACCAGCTCGCCCCTGGCTCTGGCTGAGGCCCTTGGTTCAGGAGGGACAGCATGGGTGTCCAACAGAGCCCAGAACCCCACCAACAGGAAGGAGCATTTTGAAGCAGGTGGCCCAAACAGGCAAGGCCAGCGGAAGGCGGTGGGCCAGGACCCACTGCCCTGGGCAACTTAGGGCCCTGGAGGGCAGGTGGTGGCAGGGGGCAGCGCTGACCACTAGTGAGACAGCTATTTCTGGAGCAGTCTCTCTCATTCACCCCTCTGGGGAGCAGAGGGGCGGGAAGGATGCGCAGAAACCCTGGGGACAGTCACCGCGGCTGGCTCTGGGACACAGAGAAGGGGCCCAGCAGGCGGAGAGCCTCACCCCAGGTGGTGCCTCTGCTGGGCTCAGTGTCCACCCACCTCCTCCACGGGGCACGAGGGCTGATCCCAGCTTCTCCCTTCCTGCCTGGCTCAGATTTCTGACTCCCTGGGCTTCCCAAACTCTGAGGAAACCCTGGTCTCCACTGCAGTGTCCCTTACAGGGGAGGACCAGGGCGGACACTCGAGCAGCCCGAGCAGGGACCAAGGGCAGCCCTGGCCTCTGGGCAAGTGTGCCGCACCTGGCCCCCTCAACCCCTGGGCCAAGCCAGGTAAAAGGGCCCTCAGGTGGGGACCCCGTTGTTGTCACAGAGATAAGTGTCATGGGGTTGATTCCTATGCCAACATGTATTCAGTTGGTGCCGACGCTGCCAGCTCAGAGGAGTCCTGCCGCCCCCTACAGCTTCAGGTGAGCCACAGCCTCCCCACAGTGCCCATCACCATTCTAGCCAGCGTAGCCATGCAAGAGGGTGCCAGTGACAGTCCCTTCAGCCGGATGAAGTCTGGCATCAGGCGGCTCTGCCTAAAGTGACGCAGAACCAAACCACCACGGCTGCTCCCAGGCTCTACCCTGCAAATCCTGACCCTGGAGCCACAGGCCTGGTCTCCCCCTCAGCGCTGGCAGAACCAGGCACCGGAACATGGTGTGGCAGGTGGCGCTCAGCGTCCCCAGCTCACCCGCATCCTAGGTGCTGCCCTTTCTCCACACAGCCATGACCACAGGGAGACCAGCCACATGCCCG
This sequence comes from Ctenodactylus gundi, assembly GCA_004027205.1. Taxonomy (NCBI): domain Eukaryota; kingdom Metazoa; phylum Chordata; class Mammalia; order Rodentia; family Ctenodactylidae; genus Ctenodactylus; species Ctenodactylus gundi. Next base: position 319,444 of record PVKB01001597.1, read on the forward strand.
GCTCATCTGCCAGTGCCTGTGGGTCCTTGTGCTCCCGTGCCCCAGCAGAGACCAGGGGGACAGATGAGGGCTAATGTGTCTCCAGCCCTGTGCCTCTGTGCCCCGAGGCCTTGCCACCTCTGTGTGGCAGCCTCGCCCTATTGCAGCGTGCCTGATTAGGTAATTAAGATGAAGGGAATCCAACAGAAGAAATAAGAAACCTGATGGCACCAGGCCATAAGCGGCATGGGCTGTGTCTCCGCTACTAGCACTGAGAACGGGCCGCAGCAGACACGACCCTGCTGACCACATCTGACCACTACCCCAAGCCTCCTGGCCTCCACCTTGGCCACACCCTTGCAAAAGGTCCGGCCGGCCACCGGGGAGAACAGGAGAGGTCAACACCCACTCCCAGGCCCCCTCCCCATCTGCCCGCCTCCGAGTCCCAGAGATCCCATGCGTGTTTGAGACCGGTACCTTGGCATGCAGGGCTGGGAAGGGCCCCGCCAGGCAGGGATCTGCTCCAGACGTCCCCCCCACTCCCTGCCAGGGTAGCTGCCAGGTCCCAGGAAACTCCTCAGATCCCAATGCCCTGTCACCCTCGCTGCTCCAGGGATGGGTGGGGGGTCCTTAGACTGTCCCCCATGCTGCCACAGTCCAGTCTGGGTCCCAGCTAGAAGGAAGCCCTGACTGAGCCCAGACACCGGGTCCCCAGGAGGGATGCAGGGTGGGGTACATCTTCCCAGGGCAGGGAACAGCTGTGGAAACAGGCACAGGGACGTGGGCCAGGTGTGGGAACCTGCATAGGGCGGGGTGGAGGGGCGCCCAAAGCCAGCCAGGCAGAGTCCAGAGGCATGGGTGGGGGCACAGCACACAGAGACCCCACGCCCTGTCCCCCGAGGGTCAGGGCTCTCTGCCCGAGGTGGCCCTGAGGGAGGGTGTGCTACCCTACCCCACTGGGTCCTGCAGACTGTGGGGGTGGGCAGCTCTGCCCAGGCAACTGGCCACAGGGGGCAGCGCCGAGCAGCCAGGTGGCCGGAGGATGTTGATGCTCTCCAGGGAAACAGGATCCGCCTCCTGGCCGCCGGGCCGCCCCACCAGAATCAAGCCAGACCTCTGCTGAGTCTGAGGCCCAGGGGAGGTCAAGGGCCCTACCCACAGCCCCTCGGTCCCTCAGTCCCTCCGGCTGGCCTGAGAAAGACTTGGGGTCACGGGCCTGTCCCTCTCCTGGCACATAGCTGGCCCGGCTTGAAGCCACAGGTAAGGGTGAGGAACGCTGGGTCAAGAAAGGCAGGGCCGGAGAGCCAGTCCTTCAGGCTGGGCGTGCAGGGACCCCTCAGCACAGGGCCCCTTGGTGTGGCCCATGGTGTCCCCTTGGCCTCACCCAGGGGCCAGCAGGCGCCTCACAGCTGCCCCCTGGGTCTCCAAGAGGGGTGAAGGCTGCACTTGGAGGGCACACTTCTGCGGACTGGCTGCTGCCTGGGATTGACCACAGTCCCCCCTCCAGGTGCTCTCCGGAAGTGGACATGGGTCAGGGGGTGCTGCAGACGTGATGTCAGCCCGAGACCTGGTGGCCCGCCTCTGCCAGGAGGGAGACCAGCACCTGGCCCTGGGGCAGCCACCCCTGGCCACCGCCTTCTACCTGGCTGCCTTCAGCTGCCACGCACCCTCGGCAGTGCGGAGCGCGCGGGCGGCACTCGCAGAGGCCCGGGGCGACCCCCTGGTGGCCACCCTGGAGGCCTGGTGCCGTGGGGACAGCCACATCCCAGCCATCCACTGGGATGGCATGGCAGTGGTGTCGCTGAGTGGGGCTCTGGCCTCCGCCTTCCTGGGGGCACTGTGCCCAGACCATCCGGCTGCCATCCTGCACTCACTGGCCAGCCTGCTGGCCCGCGGGCACCACACGGAGGTGGTACGGCGCTGCAGCACCCTGCTCGATGCCCACTCGCGGCAGGTGCTGGAGCTGCGGCTTACCCGGGCCCTGGCCCGGGTCCTGACCAAGGAGCAGGCCACCCAGGGGGTGGCTGACTACCTGCAGGCCTTCTCCTCGAGCGCTGCCCGGACAGTGGCCTTCATCTGCACCCACCAGCAGCCCTACCTCCGCGTGCTGCTTGACGCCCTCCAGGCCCACCTCTCAGGGCACCCCGAGGTCATCGGCAGTGCCGGCCAGCCGGAGACCAGCTGCCAGGAGCTCCTGGCGGCTCTGGACCCTGAGGGCCCCTGGCGTGATGCCCTGTCACCCAAAGCTCTGCTCCTCCGCGGCAGATATGAAGACTGCGTGGCAACATGCAGCCAGGCCCTGCAGTCTGACCTGGCAGGCGGCAGGCCCCAAGGTAGGGGAGCAAGGACCACAGGTACCGGGCCTGCACCGGGGCTGCCCTTTAGAGAAAAGCTATATGGACCGTGGGAAGTACTGCTCAGAGGGGATCAGGGAGGGCTTCCTGGAGGAGGCACGGGTGAGGTGATCGTAGGGCTCCAGCGACAGAGGCCGGGCCAGCCAAGGCCCTGGGGGGGAAGGAGCTCCCAAAGTCCTTGCCACTGACTGGATCCAGGGTAGGCATGGAAAGGAAGGGGTAGGGGCCACTGTGGCCACGCCCCGCTGGTCTCTGCGGGACTGAATTGTGCCCTTGTGGCCAGCCAGGGTCGACAGTGCAGAGGGAGGACTCAGGGCCGCGTGTTCAGCGTCCTTCAGCTGTTGTGTGTAGAATGTGCTGCCAGAGGCAGAGGCGGGACAGATCCAGCTGGGATCCGGGGGCTGGGGCCCAGGAGCTGGAAGACTGGGGTTAGGGAAGCAGGAGCTGGAGGACCCAGGGCGGAAGGCAGGCCCAGGCTGGGAGCCCAGGGACAGTGGCAGGGGCTCGGAGCAGGGACGGCAAGCCCAGGATCGGGGGTGCGCATCGCAGCTGAGCCGCCTGTGAGACGTCACAGAGCTTGAGTCACAAGACCGCAGGCCAATTCCCTGATGGCAGGAGAGGCCCGGAGGAGGGCATGGAGTTCGGTTCTAAGAGTTCGCTGGGAACTGGCCCGGGGGAAGAGCAGATAGGTAAAGGGGCGTTGGGTGTTGGCACCCCAGTGTCAGTCGGTGTTCTGTGCCCGGAACGAGATGCCAGAGATGACCAATCCTGAGAGAGGAAGAAACCAGAAGTCCAGCCAAGGTCAAGACCAAAGCGGCACAATCTCGGTCCATAAGAGACCACAGGTGGCCAAGGCGTGGAGGCAATCCAAGGCTGCGCTCGCCCACAGGCCTGGGCTACATCCCTGGCACCACAAAAAGAAAAGATGGCCACCGCTGCCCCTTCATGGCCACGCTTATGCCACACCGCCCCCAGCATGGCTGCCGTCCGCGCCGGCAACGGCCCCTCGATGGGTGCTCGGAGCAGCTACTCAAGCGCAGCCAAGCTCATCCATGTTCCGGGAAATGTCTTGGCCCTGCGTCACGCGGAGGGTGCAACAGACTCACAGCGAGGACAAGACACGGCTTCAGTGCGTGTTTCCCGGGAAGCACGAAGCAGGCGCAGGACTTGCTTCTGGGAGCCCCACCTCCCCTCCCGGGGCTCGAGGAGCTCGGTGAAGAGTAGCCCGGCACAGGGAAGACCAGCACGGCAGGAGCTGGCCTGGCCTTGGGCCCGGCTGGACCACCAGTGGTGGAGGTGATGATGCCGTGTGGCTCTGGAGCCCAAGCCTCTGAGGACCCTGCAGCTCCTGGGGCCACCTGAGTGGCTGGCCTTATAGTAGAGCACACACAGGAGATGTCATGCCAGGCAGCTTTGCGTTACCGTAATGAAAAGCCCACGATAGTCAACTTAAAAACAGGGAAGGTTATTTTGGCTCTTAGTTTTGGCTGTTTCAGTCACAGTCTGTGGGCCCTGGAGCTCGTGGGCCTGTGCAGAGGCAGACGTCATGGCAGGAGTGTGTGGGAGAGATGCTATGCCCCTTGTGGTGGCCAGGAGTGGAAAGAGAAAGAGGGGCCGGGTCCCCTTATGCCCAAAACATTAAGGCTTCTGTTTTCCTCTTAGCTACAGAAAATAAAGGACAGTCCACAGAGAAGAAATGTTTTCCAAATATACAGTGCACAAGAAAAACTGGTATGCAGTGCATCTGAAGAGCTCCTTCGTATCAATAAGGGGGGAAAAAAGTCCAATAAAAGAACTGGCAAAAGCATTTCCCCAAAGAGGAAACACAGATGGCTAATAAAGCATGCGGGAGGGACTCGGCATCGTGGTAATTAGATAAATGCAAATTAAAACAATGAGAAACTACTTTCTTTCTGCCCACCAGATTGGGAAAAGGTAATTAATGAACCTCACTAAGCAATCAGAAAAATGAAATTTAAAACAATGGGGCGACGTCTTTAATATCACCCCCCACCCCATGTCATCAAAACTGTTAAGCCTAGAGATGGCAAATCGGGCTCCCGGCCACGGTGGAAGTGCAGCCTGTGCCTGTGCCCCAGGTGACTCAGGCACAATTCAGACAGAATACCCAAAGCAGCTGCTGGAAGGCACCGACAGGCACCGCACGCACACAGAAGTGCAGCCAGTGCGGTGGAGGCGGGGGTTGTGAGGCGTCTGCGCACCTGTAGATTCGGCCTAGAGAAGAGGCAGAGGGAGGAAAGGAAGAAAGGAAAAAGGACAAGATGGAAGAAAAAAAAAACGCAGCACGACGGAGGCTGCAGACCAGTCGGCAGGGCTGGGCTAGCCTGGAACGGACTGGTAGAAAGGACGAGGTGGAATGCGGGGCACCCTGGGGGGCCGGACTGAGTCCCCTGTGTGGGACTGATGTCCGAGGCGTGAGACGGCACTGTCATGGCGGGTGGGAGACAGCCACCCCTCGGCCCTGGGCCTGTCCCCCGCAGCAGCTCCAGTAGCCCTGCAACCCTAGAACTGTGGCAAAGCACAGGGACATGGTCATTTTTGTTCTGGAGTCAGGAGCTGATAGGGAGGGCTTGGCACTTCCCAGGCTTTGACCATGAGGACCAGACAGGGTGAGCCTGCTATTGGTTTGTTCGATGACTCATTGGTTGGCTAGTTGATTTGCTGGTTGGCTTAGTGGTTGGCTGACTGGTAAACTGAGCCACCAGTTGGGTGCTTACTGGTTGGTGGCTCATTGGCTGGCTGGTTTGTTGGCTCGCTGCCAGGCTGGTCGGTGGTTGGTTGGTTCGTTGACTGGTTGCTTGGTTCGTGGTTCATTCACGGCTGTATATTGGTGGGTGGCTCGCTGGTTTGATGGTTGGTTCATTAACTAGTTGGCTGGGTGGCTGGATCACTGGATGGTTGCTGGGTTGGCCGGTCTGTGCCAGAGTACAGCCTGCCGCTTCTCCTCAGCTCCAGCTGCGACGTTGTCTCACAATCCCGACAATCCTGGGGGGTGGGGGGGAAGGGGACTATTACAATCCCCACCTTAATTCCGGAAAGGAATCAGACATGGGGAGACTCAGTAAGCGCCCAGGTCAACCACTTTAAGCAGCACCGTGAGCACCATCCCTCTTTCCCGGGCCAGACAGGGAAAATTGGTGTCCCCACGTTCAGGGAAGCACTGGGTCCCTAGAACTCCAAAGACGGCAGGAACAAAGATGCCTGCTGTGGCTCCACAAGGTCGCAGGACCAGAACTCCACTCTGACATGAGGGGAGCCAGGCTGCAAAATCTGTAAAGAGGGGAGTTAGCCTAAAACTCACCCAGGCGGTGTTTGGGGGAGGGAACCCTGAGCCGGGAGCTGAGACAGGCTTAGAACCCCTAGGGGGATATTCTGGGGGGAAAGGGGGCACGGGAGCATCACCTTGACCGCTTGTGGGCCTGCTTCTGATCCTGCCTTGATGGGCGCCTCCCCTGGAAGGCCTCAGAGGTGCCCCAGTGGCAGAGGGGTGGAGGCCCGGGTCCCCCGGAGCCAGGTCAGCACCTCCCTCCGTTTCTCTCCCAGGTGAGGCGCGGGCCGCCCTGCTGGTCACTCGCGCGGCGGCGGCCTTTCTCCTGGGCGGCCGCGCCGAGGAGGCCCTGCGGGACCTGGACGAGGCCTTCGGCGAGAGCCCGCGCGGGGCCCGCGCGCAGTTCCAGGCGGCGCTGTCCGAGGCGGACCGGGAGCGCGTCCGCGCCCAGGCGCAGGAGGTCGCGGACCTGGGCTTCGCCCGCTTCCTGGAGGCCGTGCGCGGCCGCTCGGAGCTCCGCCGGGACGCGGGGCGCCACCTGCTGGCGCCGGCGGCCCGCGCGCTCCGCGTCCTGCTCCGCGTGGCGCCCGCGGGAGCGCGCCCCGCGCTGAGCGCGCGCCTGGCCGAGTGCCTGCTGCTGGCCGGGGACGCGGCGGGCGCGCGCGCGCTGTGCGAGCGCCTCCTGCGGCCCGGGCGCCCCGGGGCCGGCGACCGCGCGGCGCTGCTGGCGCTGCGGGGCTTCTGCGCGCTGCACGCGGGCGACGCGCGGCGGGCGCGGGGCGACTTCCAGGCGGCGGTGGCGCTGGGCACGCCGCGCGCGGAGGGCTGCGTGCGCGCGCTGTGCGGCCGCGGCCTGCTGCGCGTGCTCGCGGGCCGCGCCTTCCTGGGCGCGCTGGACTACGTCACCGCCTGCCGGCTGCGGCCGGACGACGCGCTGCTGGCCGCCAAGGCGCTGGTGCCCTGGAACCAGCGCGGCCTGCTGCTGACCGTGCTGAGGGAGGAGGGCCGCGCCATGCTGCTCCGCGGCGCCCCGGGCTGCCGCGCCGCTGGGCCGGGCGGCCCCCGCGCGCAGGAGGGGTGAGAAGGGGCTTCGGGCAGAAGGCAGCGCTGCTCCCGCTTCACAGGCTGCTGGACTGAGGCAGCGCGGCGGGGCGGTTTCCCTGAGCCCCCGGGCTTAGCGCCCAAGACCCTGTCGCCAAGGACCGGGCACCTGGGCGGCCTCTCTGCGGGGTTCCACCCGCACGCCCTGCGCCCGCGTGGCCGCGCTGTGCACCGGCGTTTCCGCAGAAAGGGAGGCCGGGCGAGGTCTGCTCAGGAGCCAGCGCCCAGCCGGCCACCTCGGGCTCCTGCTCCTCAAGCACCTGCCACAGGGTGACGCGGAGACCGGAGACGGGGCCGCGGGCTGCGCCGGAAGGCGGCGGGGTTCTGGGAGAGCGCGGCGGGAGGGTCCGGGACAGGCCCTGGGGCTGTGCCTATGGACAGGTGCGGGAAAGGGCCCCCGCCGCCAAGTCGCTCTTCCCGCAGGGACGCCCACGGTGTGCACCAGCTGGCCACGCTGCTCGTGGAGCTGGACCCCGAGGAAGAGGCCTCACGCCTCCTGGCCGCTGACGCCCTCTACCGCCTGGGCCGCGTGGACGACGCCCACAAGTCCCTGCTGGTGGCCCTGTCCCGCAGGCCCCAGGCAGCGCCGGTGCTGGCTAGGCTGGCCCTGCTGCAGCTGCGGCGGGGGTTCTTCTATGATGCCAACCAGGTGAGACGGCCAGGCAGCTGCACCGGGCAGGCAGACCAGAGCCAAGCTCCTAAGGGGGTGTGGACCCCACCCTGCACCTTCCAGCCTGGACTCTGGAGCTGGCAGACCGCGTGCAGCCCCAGCTCAGCCACTAGCCACAAAGCCTCGCCTCTGTGCCCCTCGGGCTCCTCCAGGCTGTTGGTTGTCACGGGAACGGGCTGGGGCAGGTATCCCAGGGCCCAGCATGCCTCCTGCATGCCCTGGGTGCTTAATATTTGCTTTGGCTGTGTTTATAAAGGGCCAGGAACAGGTCACGGGCTGAGCTCCTCCCCAGGCCTCCCATATGAGCCAGGCTTGGGCCTGGCTCTGCCCAGGTAGGGACGTGAGTAGAAGAAGGGCCCAAGGCCCCAGCCTCTGCCTGCCCGAAGGTGCCTTGGCCCAAGATGACAGGAGGACTCCCGTGTGCACCAGGGCCAGCCGATGATGGGGCGGGGGGGATTTAGGATTTGGTCCCAGCTGAGGGACCCCTCAGCCCCATCTTCTCCCCCGTCCCAGCCTGTCTGGGATCTGACGCTGAGCCCTGGAAGGAAAGGCTGGAAGGGAACCTGCCACCCTCCTCTACCTGGGATCAGGGGCTGCCCTGGAGGCCAGCAGGGACAGCGCTGTGTCTCCCTGATGGCTCCTGGGGAGGGAAGGGTAAGGGAGGTCTCCGTGAGGTCATGCCCCACCCAGAGCCCAGCCGTAGGATTTTGCTCCGTGCCTCCTGGCTGGTCCTGAGCCTATGAACCTTGACAGTCTGAAAGGTCCTTCCTAGTGCCTGTCTCCGGGTCCCCCTCTCTTGGATCAGGTCACTGAAGCAGGTGCCCACCTCCACATGACAGAGGCAGCAGCCAAGACCATGCCAGCTGTGCCGCAGGGAGGGGCCGGCTGCGGCTGCAGCCCAGAGGCCCCCTCCCCCACACTGGCCCTGTCCACAGGCTGGGGCAGACCCTGCTCTCTGGGTTCCCCTGTGAGGAGATGGGAGACAAATGCATTCACAGGCGCAGGTGGCCAGAGCTGTGATTCAGGCCAGGTTCCAGAAGAGATGGAAGCCACCGGGGCCTCGGGGACAGGGAGGGCCTGGTGGGCACAGGGTGTGCTGGGGGTAGAAGGACAAGGGAGGCGGGGGGCAGAGGAGGCAGCTCTGCTTCTGCCCCGCAGCTGGTGAAGAAGGTGGTGCAGTCTGGGGACATGGCCTGCATCCAGCCCACCCTGGATGTCTTCCACCATCTGGACCGGCAGCTGCTGCGAGGCCACTGCCATGCCAGAGCCCTGAGCATCCTGCGGGCACGGCCGGGCGGGCCCGACAGTGGCGCTCACACGCGGGAGGCCATCGCCTACCTCTCTCTGGCCATCTTCGCCGCAGGTAGGAGCCTCCTGCCCGCCCCAGCTGCGTGGGGACAAAGGAGGCTGAGGACAGGCTTGCGCCACAGGTCCACACGCTCCGGGAGCCGCCGTAGGGTGGGCAGCTGCCAGCCACTCCCTGGGGATCCTGGCTGTCCAGGTGAATCCACTCAGGCCCCGAAGTGTCAGGCCAGCAGGACGGAAGCTGTGCTCCTGAGCTGGCATTCTGTGTGCCAAGGGCGGGGCGCCCAGGGTGGGTGGGACCCGTTCCCGTCTCAGCCTGTTTCTCCAGGGATAGTCGGGTGAGGTTGTGGCTGCCGGCACCTTCCTGAAAGTGGTGGCTGAGGCTCTGGAGGGCACCCCAGGCCTCTGGGCCAGGCAGAGCTGCCTGCCCTGAAATGCTGGGCATAGCTTTGGCATGCGCCTACCCTGGGCTCCCTGCAGCAGGCATTCCCAGCACTGAAGACTGGGGCGGGAGGTACTCAGAGAAAAGGAAGGGCCTGTGTGCCTCTGATCAGGCACCCAGGACGGACACAGTATGGGCTCCCCCTCTCGCCACAGTCTGGAGCCCCGCCCTGGGTGCCCCACCGGAGCCCCACGTGCTCCCCTTGCTGCCATTCCCTGCCCTTCTCCTCAAAGGCAGCTGCAGTGTCCCCCCTCTTAGAAGACCCCCAGCAGCCCCCGTCTTCTCAGACACCATGATGGGCTCCTTCTGAGCTATGCCAGTGACCCCACAGCCCTGACTGTGCCTTGGTGTCCAGCGGAGCATGAGACTGGGCATCAGAGATGCTGGGTGCAGCAGGGCCTAGCACTGCCCTGTCCCCTGTCCTGGCCATCCCGCCTCCTGCAGGGACAGAGGCCAGCGAGTGTCTCCTTGCCCGAGCCCGCTGCTATGGACTCCTGGGCCAGAAGAAGACCGCCATGTTCGACTTCAACTCGGTGCTGCGGGCTGAGCCGGGGAACGTGCAGGCTCTGTGTGGACGCGCCCTCGTGCACCTGGCCCTGGGCCAGCTGCAGGTGCCGACCTGTTCTCCCGCCTAGGGGGAGTACGGGGGTGGGGAGGCCCGGTGCCACACTCCTCTGCCACCCCGGGACAGGCGGCAGGGCCAGGCCATCCTAGCAACGACCTCCCCGTGGGAACCTGTGCTCTCCGTCCTGCCTCTGCTGCCCAAACGGGGAGCCACATCCCCGCAGACCCACCTTGGGGTGATCCTGCCCTTCCCAGCCTCCAGCCTCAGCCCACAGGGATAGACGGGCCCGTCTTTGGGGCGATGAGGGACAGCAGAGTCCACTGGCAGGGGAGGAGGCCGTGAGGTGGTGAGGGCGGTGTGGATCCTGTGTTGGAAAGGGCCCATGGGACAGGTACAGAAGGAAAAGGTGCTGGCGTCCGTCAGTCATGTCTGCCATGCACGCGGCCTAGGCGCTTATGCAACTCCGATTTGAATGCACCTGCTTTTTAAATAAGATGTCCCACATCAGATACCTTGTGTAGAGATTGCTGGAGTTCAGAACAGAGTGCTGAGGGCCAGGCCAGCAGGAAGCCAGAGGTCCCACCTGTGTGACCGATGACCGGATGCTGGGAATTGTTTGCTTGTTTACGATGTCCCCTATGCATATCCTCCCTGATGTCACTTGCTGAGGCCCCGAGCATCTACCTAGGGCCCCTGTCCTCCGGAGCACTGGAGCCCAGATGGGGCCCAGCCCCAGAGAGGCGACCTCAGACAACATGCTCTGCCTCTCGTGCCTCAGTCTCCCCAGTTGTAGGAAGACTGGTGCTAAACAACCAGAGAAGAAATCACATGGGGAATCAGGGAGCACTGAGGGGGCACAGAAGCCACAGCACCCCAGAGCTCGCAAGACGCAGCACAGCAGGAGCGGGCTCAGGGACAACGTCATAAGTGTGTGCTCAGACTTGAAGAACGGTCTCAAATCTCCAGCTTAACCTTCGACTTAAGGAACCCAAGTCTAGCAGGAAGAAAGAATAAAGTTTACAGGGGAAAGCCAAGAAAATTGAGAATAGAAAAGCATCGGCGAGACCAAACACTGGTTCCTTGGAAAAAATTAAACATTGGAAACCTGTAGCTACATGGACTTCAGAGGGTGAGAAAGAGAGGAGAGAGTCAAATTATGAGACTCGGAAATGGAAACAGGGCCTAGCCACTCCTGGCACTGCAGAGGTTTTAAAGGTGACGAGAGAGGAGCAAGTACTGTGAACAGTCGGACGCCAAGTGGGTGGGTGACCTCATGCCAGGAGACAGCCACGCCGACCAGGCAAAGCCCCGGGGAAGAGACCTGGGACCTGCAGGGAGATGGAGCCGGGACCACCTATCTCCCCAAGAAGAGAAGCTCTGGACCCCAAGTGTCAGTCCTTCTCCAGCCTTTGCAAAAACTGAAGACAACAAAAAGACTGAAAATAGATGTCCCACTTGACCCAGCTAAACCTCTTCTGGGGAATCTCCCTAAAACAGTTAAAGTCATCACACAAGGGTGATCCATAAATACCTGTGTTTATAGAAGCGACAATTGTAATAACCAAGTCTTGGAGGCAGACGGTATGCCCATCAATAGATTAATGGATAGAGGACATGCGATGTATTTGCACAGCAGAGCACTGCTTTGCCATATAGAAGGATAAATGTGAGTCATTTGGAGGAAAGTGTATGACCTTGAGCGAAATGAATCAAACAGAGGAGGTTAAATATCACTGTTATTTCCCTCATATGAGAAAACCAAACCATAAAAAAAGTCAGAGAGGTGGAAGAAAGTGAGAAGAAAGACTTTGTGGAGGGAGAAGAGATGTGGGGGGGAGGAAAGTCAAAACGATCAGGATGGAATATATAAACGCACTAATTTCTCCAGCCAATTACAGTTACCATGTGTTACAAACACGTACTAATAAAAGAATAATTTCTAAAAATAGAAGAGGAGACCACACCTCCTGATTTACTCTGAGGTCAGCAGCACTGTGGTTTCAAAGCCAGGCAAACACGGTGAGAGAAACAGGGTAAACAAATGCCTCTGTGGGCACAGATGCAGAGTCCTCAACAGAACACTGGCAGAGCCCACTGCCGAAAGGGCCCCATGCCCGACCAGGTGGGATTTACTCATGGGGTAGGAGGAGGGCTGTTGAGCACGCAGAATGGCCTGCGGGGTGCAGGACCTCCACGGAGGCAGGGAAAGCGCTTGGCGCGACCAACACTCCTTTCGCGATGAAAAGCCTCTGCAAGCTGGAAACTGCCTCCAGGCAATCAAAGCCGTATGTGGAAAACACGCAGCAAACATCATCGCTAAGGGCCAGAAGCTGCCGACTCCCCCTCTCTTAAGATCCGGCACGAGGCAAGGACGCCCACTTTCGCCACTCTGTTCAGGCCGCCCGGGAAGCTCTAGCTAGGTGATCGGCCGGGAAAGGGGATGCCAGGCACCGCGTGGAGCAGATGAAGTGTTGCTGTCCGTCACAGGCGCTCTGAGACTTCTCGCGTGGAAGTCCCTAAGGGCTCCACAAGACGCCTTGGAACGGAGATGTGAGCTCAGTGAAGCAGCAGGACACAACATCAGCACACCGGAGCCAGCTGCAGCTCTGTGCGCTCACATGAACCCTCTGACGGGGCAGCTGGGGGGACAGTTCCACTCACTGCAGCCGCACAGCCAGTAAGATGCTCGATGCTTCCGAAGAAGCCATGGAGATGAAAGATTTCTACAATGAAAACTGCAAACCGCCACTGCAGGAAATCAGGGCAAACACCCAAACAGGGCCACGTTCCACGCTCACTGCAGGCCTAGCAGTGCCAAGCTGGCACGGTAACCCGAACCGATCAACAGATTCAGTGTCCCTGCCGAAGTCACAGCAGTGTTGGTTTGCAGAAATGAAAATTCTCAGCTGGGCCAGGTGGTGCAGGCCTGTGATCGTAGCACTGCGGGAGGCAGCGGTGAGGAGGATCCGAGGTCGAGGCCCAGCCTGGGCAACCCATGGAGACCCTGTCTCGAAATCAAAAATAAAATAAAAGGCTGGGAATATGTAGCTCAGTGTTAAGCCCCTGGGCTTGATTCCTAATACCACAAAAGAGAAGGAAATAGCCAGAATTCATCCCGGTGTCCATATGGACATTTCAGGGACCTTAAAGAGCCAAAGCTATTGAACAAAGCTGGCCGACTCACCTCCTGGTTTCTAAATTTACCACAAACCTACAGTGACGGTGACAGTGTAAACAAGAAACAGTGAACAGTGAAGTAGCCCAGAAATAAACCTTCGCATAGGATCAATTGATTTTTGACAAGACCGTCAGGTGGGGAAATAAAAGTGTTTTCACTAGATGGTGCTGGAACAATTCCCTACAAAAGAATGAACACTGTTTACCTAAGTTAACTCAAAGTAGATCAAGGCTTGGAATATATTAATAAGACCTTGGAGTCAGTCTTGGTTACTTTTTCACTGCAGGGACAGAATACCCAACATCTACAATTTCAGAGAGGACAGGTTCATTTAGCTCGCAGTTTCAGAAGGTCTCACACAGTCCCACGGTAACCAGCAATGGCGGAGGCACATGGCAGAGGCTGGAGAGCCACTTACAGCCGTGCAGGCAGGAGCCAAGGCAGCGTGGGGCAAGGTAGGCAAGGCCAGAGCTTTCTCAGGAAGAGCCTCTGACAGTGTTTCCTCTTCCTTCTACTTGGTTCAAGCTGCCAACTGCAACCCCACACCCAGGGTGGCTGCCTTTCCTTCGCTTCCTGGCCAACAAGTCAATAACAAATACCTCAAAGCTCTGCCCTGGGCACCCCCAAACCCAAGAGGGTGACACAATCCCTCCCGGTCCAGCCCCAAGCATCCTCCCCTTCCAGCCAGGCCCCATCTCCAAACAGCACAGAGTTCCACAGTTATCCCACCACATCCAAATACCTGATGCTTTTGGGGGACACTGCAGATCCAAACCATAGCAACAGTGCACACCTGTAATCCCCGCACTCGGGAGGATAAGACAGGCCAGGCCGGGCTACATAATGAGACTACAGTGAGATTCTGTCTCAAAAAAAAAGTGAATTCAGCAGTGAATTCTTCAATATGGCTCTAAAGTCACAGGCAACAGAAGAAAAAAGAAAAAAAATTAAGTGTTATGTATCAAAGGACATTTTTATTAACAGAGTTAAAAATGCAACCCACAAAAATAGGAGAAATGTTTGCCAATTACATGTCTAATGAGGGATTAATGTCCAATATACAGAGTATTCAACATGGAAATCCCAAGAAACTCAACAGCGAAAACCTCAGCTCAAAACCGGGCAAATCTCTGGAAGGCTGAGGCGGGAATATCCCAAGTTCAAGCCCTCCCTGAGTGATGTAGTGACTTTGCAAGACTTAGTCTCAAAATCAAAAGTAAAAAAGCAAGCTGAGGATGCAGCTCAGAGCAAAAACCCTGGGTTCAATCCCCAGTACCTCCCACCAAAAAAAAAAAAAAAAATAGACATTTCTCCAAATATACAATAAGCACATGCAGGTAATCTCAACGTCAGTAATCACAGGGTAATTCAACTCAAAGTATCAACTCTCATGCATTTAGGTGGCTGGTATGAAAACCCAGAATCCCCCAGGTATTGGTGAGGATATGTGTAAAATCAGAACATCTGTGAATGGTCAGCATGAGTGCCGAGTCATCCAGTCCTACAGAGCAACCCAGAGGTTCCCGAGAACTTTAAATGTGCACTCACCGGAGGATGCAGGAGCTCCCTTCCCAGGAATGTGCCCCACAGAATGGAGAGCAGGGTCTCAAGGAGGTGCCTGTCCACCCGTGCATAGCAGCTGTGGCAGTAAGACTAACCTGTGAAAGTGACCCCAGTGGTCATCGAGAGAGGGAACAGGCACTCTGTGGCCTAGCCACACCGAGGATCGTTATTCAGGAAAAACAGGAGATTCTGACACGCGCTACCCTATGGAAGAACTGTGAGCACGTGCTGCTCAGGGAACGAAAACAGCCTTAAAAGGACAGATACATTATTTATGTATTTATCTGTGGTGCTGAGGATTGAACACCGGGTCTTCACACCGAGCTCTATGCCCGGTCATTTCGTCTGTTTCTTGAGACAGGGTCTGAGTTGTGGGCCGCTTCAGGGCCCAGCCAGAAAGGGAGGGCCAGAGAGTGGGACCGACAGACACTCTAGGACCCAAGGAGAGAATTCGAGAACAGGGAAGGGGAAAGCCAGAAGCCAGCTCGCAGTCCCTGCCGGCCAGGATGCCCCTCACCCGGCTGCCCTCCTCCCTTGCAGGAAGCTGTGGACGATATCATCTCTGCTCTAAGGCTCAGCCCAGGGACCGTGGTCCCTGAGCTCTGCTCCTTGAAGCCAGAAGCCCAGGAGCTGATCACACAGGGCCTCCATGCCCACTGCCGGGCCCGCCTGAGCATGACACCTCTCAGCGCTGAGGACACCCAGGGCCTCCTTGCGGCAGGGGAGGCGTTGGTCAGAATGGACACTACACAGCCATGCTGGCACATCCTGCTCACCGACATCCTCATGGCACTGGGTATGTGTCGGCAGAGACTGGGGCACAGGCATCTGCCCCTTGCCTCTGGTCCTGTGTGCTTTTCTGATGACATGGGAGGAAAAGGCCCTCAACTGCAGCAGCTCCTAAGGCTCCATCTCACCCATCCCATGACTCAGGACCCTGCGAGGCCCAGCTGGCGGGCCACTGTCCCTTCCTCCAGCTGCAGGGCTCCTGCTTGCACAGAGGACACAAAGGGATTCCCTCTTGGCCCCTCACTCGTGTGTAAGTCTGCAGCAGTGGGCAGTGGCCCAACTGTGCCAGCTGTGGCCTTTCCCGACTATTCCACACCACCTGAAGGTGAGCACATGATCCCATCACTCATTAGAAGAGGAATTCTCTCCAGTCTGTGATTGCCCACCCAGGACTTCTGAGGCCCTCCGGCCCGCAGGCTGCCCTCACTGCAGGAGAGGCAGAGAGAAAGCAGCACAGGGGAGGAGCTCAGAGCCCTGCTGCCCAGCCTGCCTGTGGAGTAGGGCTGAGGCAGGGTCAGCAGGGAGGTCCAAGCAGCCCCCAGGGATCCCACTGTGCAGCTCCCAGCTCCGTCCTCCTGGGGCCACCCACCTGCCAGCCCTCCAGCCAGCACCCAGCAGGAAAGGCAGGTGCCACCCCTGCACGTCCCCGACCCAGCCTTCCCTGCTGATGGTCCTTTCCCATCCCCCAAAGGCAGCTTCCAAGAGGCCAGCACCTGCCTGCAGCAAGCCCCACATCCCTCCCTGCCCTCCGCAGCGGCCCAGGCCAGGCGGGGCCTGCTCCAGCTCAAGAGTGGAGATGTGCCCGCTGCTGCCCGGGACCTGCAGGGCCTGGCTGAGGAGGACACCCAGGACCTCAGCTTCCTGCTGCACCTGCTGGAGGCCTCGGAGCGGGAGAGTCTGGCCCAGGTGTGCAGTGCCTGCCCAGTTCCACACTGGACCTTCCAGGACACCACGTGTGGGAGATCCCCTGGGCCCACACTCCTTATTGGCTGGCCACCCCTAGCTGAGCCTGGGGTGGGTGGAGTAAGAGACACCCAGCCCGTTGTAGGAAGATGGCCTCTGGCCACCTCAGCCTCCCACAGCCCCAGGAACCTCGTGGCTTCTTTGCACAGGGAGTTTAATCCACAGGTGACTTGGGATGGGGAAGGGATGGGACCCTCTTCCCAAAGCAGGGCTGGGCCGGCCAGGGGCACCTGGCCCCCACGAGAGGTGCAGGCAGGGCAGGGCCAGGAGCACAGCAGGGAACAAACCGCACCTGGCACTTGAGCAGGCTGGCAGTGGCCCAGCGGTAAGGCGACATGCCCCGCAGGGGCTGCGGTGGGTTGGGCAGGCCCTGCCAGTGACAGCGACCGGGCTGGTCTCCGAGCTCTGAGCAGGGACGCGGCCACCCTGCGCGGAGGAGCGAGGGGGCGGGACCTCCGAGCTGTAGACCCATGGAGGTCCCTAAGCTGGGAGGAGGGGACAGTGGAGCCTGTTGGAAACGACTGGAGGGCAGAGGTGTTTCTGAGCAAAGGGAGGGACGAGAGGGGACGCTGTGAGGACCTGGCGGAGCTGGAGGGGTCACGGAGCTTGGCCAGGCACGGGGGAGGGGGTGGAGCGGAGTGGATGGAGAGAGACCGTGGCTGGAAAGGGGGTCTCGGAGCCCGGCTGCCAGGGGAGGGGGACCCGTGGCTGGCGAGAGGGTCCCGGCGCCGGGGGCTGCCCCAGAGCTCCGCGGGCGGCGGTCCGGGCGGGGGCCTCGGGAGCGGGGACGGGCGCGGCTCCGCCTCGCAGCGGTCTAGCGGCGAGGGAGGGCCCCGCTGTCCCACCCGGAAGTGAACCGGAAGTGGCGGCGCCCTGCTTCCGGCTCTGCTGCGCCTGCGCGGCCGCGCTCCGCTGCGCGGGTCCGCCGTTCGTTGGGACGGAGTCCGTGGGCCCCGGTGTGGTCCCCGGGACGGCGCCGCCGGTGCGTTAGGTCGCCTGTCGCCGCGGGGTCACTGGCGCGGACCCGCCGCTCCGCGCAGGGAGCCCAGAGGAGCGGCCGCGCGGGAGGGACGGCTGCTGCGGCCCGGGCCCGGCGGCGCCCCGCGGGGGCCGCAGACCCTCGGCGCCCAGGGAGAGGCCAAGGGGGCCGCGCTCGCGGCCATTGAGGCCGGGCACGAGGCCAGCTCCGCCAGCGCTTAGGCGCCCGCAGCGGGCCCGGGCACGGGGCCTGGCAGCTCTGCGCAGAGCACGGTGGGCGCCGTCGTCCTGCCTGTGACCGGTGCCTCTGTCAGCGACAAGGAGAGCCCCTCGTACACAGTGCCCTCCTGCCTTGGGGCCGAGGGTGGCCCCAGGGTGAGGCTGGCAGGGGCCGAGTCGTACTACCGGGGTCCGTGATCGGGGCACCCGGTAGCACAGCAGGTTGGAGCCCGGCAGAGACTCGCTTCCCAGAGGGGCCCAGGGCGGGAGCGGGGAGCCCGGGCTGACCCGCCCTCTCCCTCCCCTCCTCATGCCCCTGTGCAGGCCGCAGCCCAGGAAGCAGCCGACCTTCTGGACGCGGGCCAGGCCGCGCGGGCACTGGGCTACTGCTCCCTGGCTGTCTTGGCGGGTGGCAACCGTACCTGTCACCTGCGCCTACGGGCCACCTGCCTGGCCAGTCTGCAGGACTTCAGCCGCGCCCTTAGGGACTTGGACCACGTGCTCCAGGAGGGCACCGGGGATCGCGACCTGCCCAGGAGGGCCGAGGACATCTGCTCCCGGGGCCGCCTGCTGCTGGGCCTGGGGGATGAGGAGGGGGCCGCGCGGGCCTTCGCCCAGGCCCTCGAGCTCTCACCTGCCCTGGCCCAGCGCAGCCTGTGGGAGCAACCGGGCCAGGCCCCTGCGGCCCATCTGTTCCTGCGTGCTGGGCAGCGCCTCCTGGAGCAGCAGCGCTACGAGGAGGCCTGGACAGCGGCCTGCAGCGGCCTCCTGGTGGACTCCAAGCACAGGGGCCTGAGGAAGCTGAGGGCAAGGACCCACAGAGGGGTGACCTCAGGCTGCCGGCTGCACTGACCGGCGGCCAGCCCTCTCTCAGGTCCAGCCACAGGTCACCAGGCGCCCTCCCCTCCTGCCACCCTTCCAGCCTGGTGTTGGCGGGCCAGCGGCCTGCCTCTGTGCTCCAGGAACAAAGGGAACAGCTCCCCCAGTGCAGAATCCTAGGTGGCCCACAGCCCCCGCCACCGTGAGCAGCTGTACCCCAATGTTGGGGTCTTGTTCCACTCTTGGGGTTCAGGCCTGAGCAACCTCAGGTCTGGTTGCGGGATTGGAATCTTGTGGGTTAGATAGGATTGAAGGCAGCCCCGTGTGGCCTGGGAAACGCACGCCAGCCCGGAAGTGTCCCCTTGGCACGAAGTGCTTTTGATGAGGGTCCTGGCCTGAACTTCAAGTGGACCGGCCCCAAAGTCAGGCTCCCCAGCCATGTTGCCCACCACGGAGCCAGCCTGCAGGGAGGTATTACCTGGGAATGGCCCCTGGGGCCGTCCTTCCCTCCCTGGCGAGCCCCTCCCCTATGGGCAGAGACCCCAGAGGGCCCCAGGCCCTGTCTAAGCCGAGGAGTTGTGAGTCCTCCCGCGAGGACAGGCTTCCCAGTGGTGTGCTTCCTGCCAGTGTTTGAAGACCTTGGCACTGCCATTGTAGAGGCCACAGAAGCAAGGCCAAGCTCTTGGGTTTTTGCTTATGTCTAAACCAGGGCCATGCTGGGCAGGCCATCCAGGCACAAAGCAGCCCCCCCCCAGCCCTCCCCCCCCCACCCCCCCGCGAGCCGCCTGTCAGGCCAGGGCAGCCACTTGTCTGCGCTTCTCTCCGCTTTTCTCTGCCTCCTCCCTTTCTCTGTGGTCTTGGTCCCTGCCGCCCTGGCTCCTGACTGTGGCAGAAGTGGCCCAACCTCCTGCATCTCCCCAGGCAGCACAAGTGGCCAGGTGGGGTTGGTAGCCTCTCTCCTCCAGGCCCCAGCTCCCAGGTCCCACCACATGGGGCAACCCTGACCCTCCGCGTTGTCTCATCCTGCTGGTGCCACCTGCACGCTTCACCACAGGGCTGGTAGGACAGGGAACTAGGAGCCGGACGCGGGGAGGGCCCTGCAAGGCTCTCAGCCCACTGTCTGCCCCCACCCTCCCCGCCCGGGTCTTCTGCCCACCTGCTGTTCCAAGCAGCTCCACTCGGCCCCTCCTTTGCCCGCCCATCGTTGTTGCTCTGTGCATTTCTGACTCAAAACACATTTGCCAGCAGCTCCAGGAGCAGACTGGCTGGGAAGTCACAGGTCACTGGCTCAGGTGGGCAGTGAGGCCTGGCCTGGAGGGGCTGAGGCTGCCGCCTGATGTGCCCTCCCCCCCCCCCCGTGCCTGTGTTCCTGCTGCCCTCCCACCTAGGGTGCCCAGCCCCATTTGGCCCTGTAGCGACATCTGGAGCCTGTCACATTGAATGTGCAGATGACCAGATCCAGCCAGGTGGCCTCTAGGGCCTCCTGGTCCTTCCCAGCCCACTCATGTTTCTCTGTCTCCTGGGACAACACCTGCGGCCGCAGCTCATCCCAGAGAGACCCAGAGGAGCGTGCTTCCCAGCACCTTGCTACAATCTGACGTATGCCGCCGCCCCCCCCCCCCCCCGCGTATCCGCATGTGGGCACCCTCCCCATACTGGGATGGCGTCGGGAAGTGGGGCCCTGGGAGGTGGTCAGTTCACAAGGGCAGGGTGGTAAGACCTGGGGTCAGTGCTTAGAAAACCCCAGAGAAACTGGGCATGGTGCCACACACCTGCTGTCCCAGCTCCTTGGGAGGCTAAGGCTAGAGGATTGCAAATTTGCAACACAAAAGAAGCTGGGGGATATAGCTCAATGGTAGAGGGCTTGCCTAGCCTGTGTGAGGCCTGGGCTTAATCCCTAGTGGGGGAGAATTGACCCCACTTCTTCCCGGTGAGGGGCCCAGGCTCACCCCATACCCCAGCCCTGGCCGGGATCCCACCTGTAGAGCCAGGGGTCATAAATGTCTGTTATCAAATAAACCACCCCTTCTATGTGGCATTTGTTAACGGTGGCTGCATGAACTGAAATACCTGCTCACCTGCCGCCACCTCTGCCAGGGAGCAGCGGAGTGTGGGGTGCAAGTGTTAGCATCCCCCCCATGGGTCTCACCCAGGCACTTCACCCAGAGAACTGTCCCCAGCCTGAGCAGGCACTGGAAATGCAGCACCTCCTGGTTCCGCAGAGGAGTCCAGGGAGCTGGGATGTGCTGTGCTGCTGGGGGGACGTCTCCAGGCCGTTCCAGCCCCCACTGCCCAGCATAGCCCCAAGCTGCCTCCCAGGTCCCCACCCTCTCTGCTAGATTTGCCCCAGCACAGCAGACCCGGGTTCGAGTCACACAGCTGTAACGTCAGGGAAGTGCCGCCTCGCTTGTTAACTGTGGGCTGCCATGGAATCCAGATTTCCCTCAAGGAGGCACAGCACCGGTCACTTGGGCAGCGGGTGCGATCGGACGCAATTCAGAGCCCCCCAGAGGGTGCTGCATGGGTCAGCCCGCCAGCCTGCTGGCCTGAGCCCCAGGCTGCACCCCCACCGCCGGGGCCCCAGCAGCTGAGCAAGAGTTAGTGGAGTCTAGCGTCTTGGTGCACAGGCTGTTTCCTCCAGAGTCTTCAGGCGCGCGCGAGCTGACGTAGTGCCGCCCTACCAGGGCCAGGTGTGTTTTAGAGAGGTTAACGTCCCACCACAGGGGGCATCAACACCTCAGCCTCACCGCAGCCAGCACCACGCCCATCCTGGGTTCCCAGGCCTCACTCTTCTGCTCTTCTGAGTCAGAACTCAGAATTTGTTATGGGGACTCTGTGGGGCCCCAGCGTGGCGCCCAGACTGAGATCCTGCTGCCAAGGCTGCCGGAGCGCTGGCGCTCAGGGGAATCCCCCGCGGCCCTCCGGGCCGCCATTACAGCCCCTGGGCTCCCAGGACCCAGAGGCCGCCAGAACGCCGCCAGCACGGTGACAGCTTGAGCGGTCAGGAGTGACCAGGTCCAGCTCTTGCTGCCCACTGAGGACAGCCGTGGGCCCTTCGCCCTCCGTGACCCCGGGCGGCACACCAGTTAGCACCCCAGGGCCATGACCCGTTCCCACCCAGGGTACCACAAGGCCAGCTGGCAGGGTCAAGATGAGGGAAGCAGGGGCCCCCAAGGCCTCCCGGGGACCCTGTGCGTGCCCAGCTGCCGCCCTCTGTCCCTGAAACCCACGGAAGGCTCCTACATTTGGAATACTTCCCATGTACACGATTGTATGAAATAAGTTACGGAAGGTGCCTGGGGGTGGGGAAAGGGTTTGCTCCTCAGCAGGCCCCATTCTGGGCTCACGCCAGGCCATGTCCCTTGGCCAGCGTGCGCGCTCGCCCCTGGCGTCCCCTCCAGCTCGCTGGTGTCATGTCCCATGCCAGGCGCTGCTTGTCTCCTTCATTATTCGTAGCATCCCGCTCACACCTCCTTCCAGTAACAGCAGGCGGGAGCTCGCCCTGCAGCCAGCCCCAGGGACGGCCACACCAGCCCAGGCCTCTAGGAGGTCGTCCCCGATCCGCTCCTCACAGCAGTCTCTGGGCCAGCAGGGCAGGTCTGCTGGCAGCGCCCGCCACCCAGTGACTCCAGCAGCACCGCGCTACTATGAGGTCTTGAGTCTCTTACAAAGTCAGTCACAGAAGCAGCAACTGAGACACGGGCCCGCCCGTCAGACAGACCCCCGCGGGACCCTCCTCGTGTGCCCTGTGCCCTCACAGGTAAGCCACACCACTCCTGTGTGCCTGACACTGGGCGGGGGTTCTCTCCCGAACACAACTCGGCGACAAGTCCACAGAGCCCCTTTAGGGAGCGTCTGGGGGAGAAGAGTATCACGGATTTCAGTTTACAAAATAACTGGAAGGTTTGCCATCCGTGGGGGTCGGGGGGTTGCACAGCCCGTGTGGGCGCTGAGCTGCGGCGATGCTCCGTCTGAGGTTCCTTGTGCCAAGGTTCTTGGTCGCCTTTTCTCGCCAGCTGGCACGTGGGATTTTCTTTTGGTTCAGTTGCTGGACTCAGGGGAATTGCTAGATACCTGGAGAAAAGGTGAAGCATTTTCTGACTTGTAAGTTTAAAAATGCCATCCTGCGGTGTCTTAGCTACTTTTCCATTGCTGTGACTCAATATCCGACACCCACAAATCTAGGCGAGGAAAGGTTTATTTTAGCTCACAGTTTCAAAAGGTCACAGTCCACTCAGGGACGGAGGCAGCCACGGAAGCACATGGCAGAGGCAGAGCGGGAGGCGGCTTCTCACGACATCACACACAGGAAGCCGAGTCAGGGCAAGCTGAGACTAGTTCTCCAAGGAAGGCAGGAAGTAGCTTATACATCCTTCTAGGTCTCACCTCAGGGATCAGCCCCTCCTGGATCCAGGTGTGGAAGGTGTGGTCAGCCCCTGCTACACGCCTGTAATCCAATTTACATGCCTGTAATCCATCTCTCTACACTAGGCCCCAATCTCCCAACAGCACATGGTTCCATAGACAATCTATAACATTCAAATACATGAGACTTTTAGGGAACATTCCAGATCCAAACCACAATATGTGGATGACATGGCCTGACTCCAGGAGGCAGCCCCAGGGTTAGAGGGTGTCCTACGGCTGGCTCATCCCAGCACCCTGAGCCCAGGGGCCCAGTGGACACACCTGGCGATGCTGGGCTGCACCAAGCACAGAGCCTGTCTCTGGGTGGGGGTCAGACCAGGAAGCAGGGAAGGGCCCAGTACTCAAGGGCAGACCTCCATGGGGCCTGAGGGACACCCTCCCGTAGCAACATGGATGAAGGCCACCTGTTAGACAGCCACCAGCCCTGGGGCTGAGAGGAGAGGGGGTTCTTCCCTCCCTCCCACGGCCACCTCCTGTGGACCTCTAGCCTATGGCCAGGCCTCAGCTCCCCCATCGCTACCTGGTAACCACGGTGGGAGTGAATGGGGAGCCCCGCTGTCCTCTAACCTCTGGGAAGAAACCAGATTAGAATTCACCCTCAGGGCATGACAGGCCCCAGCTGTGAAGCACTCACATGTGTCTGTATGTGCTGGGTGCACACCTCATGGGCACCTGTGAGCTGCTGCACATGCAAGTGTCCTGGCTAGGGCTGGGGTCTGCAGCGTCCTCAGCCTGTAGAGCCCTCTCCTGGCTTCTCTGGGCCCTCAGGTGCTAGGCCAGGCCCGGGATCCTGGGCTCTGGCCCATGCCTGGACTAGGACAGAGCCCAGGACTGTGGAGCCTCAGGCTTGAGGAGGGAAAGTGGGGCTCAGAGATGGGCCAGCCTCTGGACTCCAGGTGGCCAGGTGACCTTGGGCAGGGGTAGGGATGGGCATGGGGAGGGGCTTGGAGTGGGAGGAGGTATCTGTGAAAGGCTGACCCTAGGGCCTCAGTGTTCACAGAGGCTCTGCAGAGAGGATCAAAGCCCTGTTTCCTTATCTGAAGCTCTGTGCCTTGGGGACCAGGGGCTCTGGAAAGGGCCTGCTCACTTCAGGGTGTCAGAGACTTTGGCTGCCCCCCAGGGCCATCAGTCCCTGGGAAGAAGCCTCCTACTCTCAGCTCCCTAGAATCTAGGGTCTCGCTACTCCTCATTCCTGCTTTACCAATGTGGTCTCACTCCCCCTAGGCCAGCAACCCAGGCAGAGTCCGGGCTGAGCGCAGGGGCTGCAGGGAACAGAGCCAGGGGCCAGCAAGGGGCAGCCAGGAGTCTTTGGAGGACTGTAGGAGAAGCCAGGTAGCTGCAGGGATCATAGCTGGGGGGCTGGAGCTCCTGGCTGTGGGCAGAGGGCAGGGTGCTGTGAGGACAGAGCTGGGGGCTGCAGGGGGCATAGTCAAGGGCCACAGCTCCTGGCCAGGAGGCACAGTGCCGGGGGGCTTCAGAAGACAGTTGGGACGCTGCAGGGGGCACAGCCACGGGGCTGCCGGAGACTGAGCCAGAGCCTTCCTTGGACTTGGGTCTGGCGGAGCGGCCTAACCCCAGCCCCAGGCTGCAGCTAGCGGCTGCCCTCCTCCCAGGGGTGGCCCAAACCCGAAGGACATCCTAATGTAGACCATAGATTTCAAACAACACTCGTCATGGGCACCTCGAGGTGCTGTTTGTCCCCAGTCCCCTGGCACTGGTGCCTAGCCCCACCTGACGCCCTCACAGAGGTGAGAAGCCGCAGCAGGATGTGTCTGTGGGATTCTAACACGGAGCCGGTGACTGAGTCAGGACTAGAGAGGGAGAAGCCCAGGTTCCCACTGGAGCCCCTCTGCTCAGAGTCCCCACCCCACCGGGAACAGGTCTGAAGCCCCTGGTTCACACTCTGGAGGCCTGGGGACAGAAGCCCTTCTGCCTGCCAGGGAAGCATCCAGCCACACTGTAGTGTAGGATCCTCCCTGGCAGCCCTGGCTGCCTCTGCCCACCCTAGCGAAGCCCTCCCCCCCAGGTAGAGTGGGAGGGAAAGGACACCAGGACGGTAGGGACTGTGGGTGGGCAGAAGGGACTCAAGCCCACCTTTTCTAGCAAGCCTTCCAGGTAAAGGGTAAAGGGTAAAGGGTCAGGGGCCTGACATGAGCTGGGAGAAGTGCTTGGGTGGCAGGGGCTCTGGGAAGGGACATCACTGGGCCCGGCTCCAGGTGCCCAGACCGCTTGCCCCTCCCCCAGCCAGCCCCCCACGGAATCCCCCAGCTGAGAGCATCACAATGGAAACAGAGCTGGTACAATGCAGTGGCCTGACAGCGCAACCTCACCTAGCGCCACTGCTCCCTAGACCCGAGGCCACCCTTTGGGCCACTCACCCCAGCTCTGGGACACCCTGACCCAGTCTTCCGGAACCTGCCATGGGTGGCAGCCGCTCCTGAGCGATGGGCAGGTGAGGTATGCTGGCAAGGGCCTGCCCAGCCCGTCTTCCGGGTGGCCCAACACCTCGAGAACCCAGGGCTGGTGGGGCACTTCCTGCGTGGCCTCACCTGGCCCAGGGGCACATGGCCCCCTTCCGGAGCAGCTCCCTGTCCATGACAACCTAGGACCCAGGGAGCTGAGGACCTTGGCCGCCAGGGACAGCTCCTCTGCCTCCTCCTCCATCACTGGCTCCGTCTAAAGGGTTGTGCAGTGCAAGTGTCCTGCCCGTAGGAGGTCCTTGAAGTTTGCAGGGCTGGGAGTTAGCAGCTCGAAAGACGCAAGGGTGGGAATTGACTCATTCCAACCAGAGCACTAAGATGCGGTGGGACCTGAGCCCAGGAGCCAGGGCCAAGCCCAGGTCGGTCGGGGGGACTCCCACTCACTGGCTGCCTCCCTCAGCAGATGCTGGGGTCGCACTGAGTGGTCCTGATCAGATGCTGGGATGCGCTGGGCAGTCCTTGAGCAGATGCCAGGGACGCCCCAGGTCGTGGTTCCTTCGCAAAAGCTGGAATACCCAAATGACGGTCCCAGTGGATGTGGGGATGTCCCAGGTGGCAGTCCCTCAGTGAACGTGGGGATGCCCCTTGTAATGGTCTTTCCACCGTTACTGTGAATTCATCTGGTTGAGCACTGTTCTAGGGGCAGACCACACAGACAGAGTTCTGTTTCCAGACAAGTGGCATTTAATGTGTTCAGTAGATGTTCAACCGTGGGCCCAGGGTGACAGCAAGCAAAGGTAGGACTAACACGTCAGTTGATCTAGGAGACTGGTGAGAGACAGCTCCTGGGAACGGTGGCCTTGGCTGGGGCCTGGGGGAAGGGGTCCTGGAAAGTGGGCTCTGCAGAGGGTCCTGCCTGGTGGGGAAAGGGCAGGGGTAATGAACACAGCATGATGTGGTGGAGCCAACAGAGGTCCTAGGGGGCGACCGGGCCTGGCTAGTGCCCCAGGGATCGGTGCCACGCGGGCTGCCCTCCCTGTTGAGGGACACCTCCGGCTAGGTGGGCAGCAGGGCGAACCTCCCATGCTGGGAGTGAGTGATGGGTGTGGAATAGGTGTAGGTGCAGAAACGAGAAGGCCTGCCAGCATGGCGTCCCGCAGGATGCCAAGGGTGACCTCAGAGGTGAGTAGCAACTGGGAAGTGGGCCATCTGGGGAGAAGGATCCTCAGGGGACCTTTCCAAGGGCCCCAAGTTTCCCAGTGGAAGGGCCTGGCAGTTACTGGACATGTGACCCCTGTAGATCAAGGAGCCCCCGTCAAGGGGAGGGATGGGGTCCCAGGCCCAGACCCACACCGTGACAGAGAGCCAGAGGCCGTGCACACTGCAGGGGAGGAGCCTGCTCATCCAAACCTGGCCGTCAAACCGGGCTGTGAGGCGGGAGAAGCCCCGAGGGCTAGAGATAGGCCCTGTGAGTGAGCCCCATGAGGACTGGACAGAGCCAGCAGGGGGATATGGGAGGCGACTACTGGATGGTCCCAGCTGCTCACAGTCGCCTGCCTGGGCACAGCATCGGGTCTGTGTTCCTCTGCCCACCCCCCCAAATCCTCCATCCTGCCTGATGCAGGGGCCTGGAGGCCAGTGAGTCAGGATCAGGTGTGTGGCCATGTCTGACACAGAGCGCAGCCAGCTGTTTTCCCTGCAGCTCCCGGGAGCAGGGTGCACACACATACACTCTCACACCTGCACACAGAAGAACACACACATACAGGGCGCACGCTCTCACGCCTGCACACACAGGGGCACACACACAGGAGCATATGCACAGACATGGACACACGCAGGAGCACACATAGAGATATGACTACAAAGGGACACATACAGGAGCATATGTATTCACACATGCACACATGGGCATACACATACTGGTCACACAGGGGCACACATACACACCTGCACACATAGGGGTACACATACACAGGGGCGCACATACACATGTGCATATGCACACACAGAGGCTCACATGCACATGGGCACACATGTACACATGTACACATGTGTAGGTGTGTGCACTTACCCATGCACACCACTTATGCATGCAAAGGTGTGTAATACCATGAGTACTCTTTACACACGTGTACACCCACACACGTAGACCTGGGAGCCTTCCAACTCTGCTGTCCCTGTCTGCAGCCCTCTGTGCCCAGACCCATGTCCACAGCAGCAGCCTGTCCCCAGCCTCGCAAGTCCCCCACTGCTCCCCACGGCCTGGCTGGCGCACGACAGTGTCCTCTCCGCAGTGACCAGCTGCGCCCAGCCAGGGCGCTCCGTAGGCTGGCGTCACGCCTGCCTGGCCCTACCCAAGCCTCCTGGCCTGCAGGGTCACCACGTGCATAAGTGCGGGTCAGCTCTTTCCTGCCCTTATGCTCCTGGGTTCCGACGGGCAGGAAGGACACAGAGCCCAGCAGCGAAGCTGCCCCAGTACCCAGACTGGCAGCTCAGGACCCGCCTGTACACAGGCAGCCCCAAGGGCCCCCTGCAGAGGCCCCTGACCTGGGTCCTGTGAAGTTTCCACCCCAGCCCCACCCCCAGCAGTGGGCAGGAAGGTCCCAGGACCAGCCCTGCCTGCCACAGAGGGGACCTGGAGAGGCACTGACCTTGAGCTAGGCTGTCACCGTGGCCAGGACTCGCCCTGCCATCTCATGTCCCCGGGGGCACCCTGGACACCTAGAGACTGTGGCCAGAGGCTGGTTTGAGAGCCCCAGCACCCCAGCGCCCGCGGCTGCGGGCTTGGAAGGGGAGACGAGACAGAGCACCCGAAGATCCCCAGGCGCGGACGGGCCTGGGCGCGGCGCGCCACGGCCCCCTACCCCTGCCCAGCGGCGCTTTCCGTGCAGGGTCTGCTGATGGCGACGTCCGAGAGCCCCGCGGGGACGGTGGACAGAGCCGGCCGCGCCCGGCAGACGCGCCAGGCCCTCCTGCAGCGGGGGCTGCTGCTCCTGCTGCTGCTCCTGCTGCTGCTGGTCACCGGCGCGCTGGTGGCCCTGGGCGTCCTCTACGGCCAAGGTGAGTGCCCCGCCCCTGCTCCCGCGCCTGCCCCAGCCGCCCTGCCTCTTCTGCGCGCCCCAGGGGGCCGCTTGTCTCGGGGACTGCGCTGGGGACACTGACCGCGGGGCCGCCCTCCCGGCCCTCCGGAACTCTCAGGCTTCGCCCCGCACGGGCTCCGCCGCACCGCCCCCGCTGCGGCAGACCGGCCGCCCTCGCCGCCCCCTCCCGGCCCAGAGCGCAAGCGGGGCTGCGGTTCCGGCCCCCCAGTAGGGGGGCCCGCACTCTGCCTCTACCCGCCAGGACCCCCACCCCGGCCCGCCAGATCCCGGTCTCTGCCAAGAGGACTTGGTGGCTTCCCAGACAGGCTCTGCTGCGGCCACAGGGTGGGTGGGAGCCAACAGATGGTGGCATGGCCAGCGCTGGCACCCCGGGACCTAAGCCCACCCCGGAGCTGCCCCATCTCCAACCGGGCCCACGTGGAGGAACAGGGTGGGACACTGGAGCCCAGAGCCTGGGGACACTGAGGCACGCTGGGCTCAAAGCACTTGGCTTTGTGGCTTCCTAGCAACAGAGCTGGTTCCCATATGTCCCCGGGCGTGGGGTACAGGGGTGCCTTCCTTTAGGTGGCACCTGCAAGACACAGAGCCTCCGTAGAAGGGACTCTGCTCAGCCCCCTGCCTCCTCCTCGTGGTCCCTCACGTCCAGTGAGGTCCCCTGTCCCCTCCAGGACCACACAATCCCTGACTCCTCAGCGGGGAACCCCCATACCGCAGGGAGGATCCCCACGGCCACCCTCCAGGAGGTTTTATAGGTAGCCTCATTATTGTTCATGTCTAAGGATCTTCTCATTGTAGTTCTAAGGGGTTTTTTCACTTTCGTGTTATTTAGGTTTACTCTTAATTTGTAAGTGCATGTGAGCTTTTAGTCGCTTTTCTAAATTACTGCTGGTTTCTGTTCTAAGGGAGTTGTTGTCAGACACCCCCCAACTTCATGCTGCTGGTGGTAGAATCCTCCGGCACCTGCTGCTTCCAAGGCTAGGCCCCCCCCCCCCCCCCGGGCCAGTGCTTCCAAGGCTAGCCCCCAGCCAGCCCTGCTGTAGGACACACCCAGATCCCTGGCAGGACAGCATTTTTGTATCCGTGAGTCCAGCCTGTCTCGATGTAGTCACTTTGTTCTTCATTCCCTTAATTTTCCAGTTACTGGAAAAAAATGTGTGTGTGTGTGTGTGTGTGTGTGTGTGTGTGTGTGTGTGTGTGTGTGCACGTATACATGTGTGTACAAATCCTGCACTACAGAGCTGTCAATGTCCTGAATCTCAAGTGTCAAGTACTAATTTATCCATCTTAGCTGTGAAGGCTGTATCATTACATGGATGCAGTTTTAATTACAA
This sequence comes from Ctenodactylus gundi, assembly GCA_004027205.1. NCBI lineage: Eukaryota > Metazoa > Chordata > Mammalia > Rodentia > Ctenodactylidae > Ctenodactylus > Ctenodactylus gundi. Next base: position 348,941 of record PVKB01001597.1, read on the forward strand.
AGTATAAGCTTAGTTTCTCATAAGTGTAACATATAAAATTAACCTGCCTTTCTCTCTGGTCATTACACAGTGACCTCTGTGCCCCCACAAGGCCCCTCGCGATATGCGACTGAGTTTTGAAGTGTCTCCCGTCCTGCGTGAACAGCAATTAAGTCTCCGGGGGGCTGGCTGTGCTGTTCCATTCCCTCCCCTGAGGCTGTTTGGGATCCGATGTGTCTACCGCAGCCGTGCCCTCCCGCCGCTGGGTTAGGGCTGTCTGTCCTTCGCCAGGAGGCGTGTGTCTGTCTGTGTGCGCTCACCGCCGTGACGTGGCTTTTGCTTTCTTCTGGGCTGATCTACTATGATTGATTCCATTTTCCTTCAATTCGCTTTGAGCTTTTATATCTCAATCCTTTTGATGGTTGCGCTGGATATTTTAATTATCCATGATTTTAAAAGTTAGTGACTCTTTTCTTTCTTTTTTTTAGAAAGTCAATTGTTTTTTGAAAATTAAAGTCCCACACCTCTCCCCACCATCCTCTGCCCGTGCTGGAATTTTGCCCCTCAGAAGCAACCATGAGCATTGGTTACTGCGCAGCTTAGCCTGGGTTCATAAAGTTTTGTGGGAACACGGCCACACCCTTTGGCTCACTGCCTTCTGCCTCCGCTGCTGCTGGACAGAGGTCTGCCACCCGCCTGCTTCCCTCCCTGTGCGGGGTCTCCCCAGGTCCCCTCTTTGCCGTCTTGGGCTTTGTGTGTGTGTGAGTGATACTGGGGTTTTAACTCAGGGCCTTCACAACCGAGCTCCATCCTAGTCCTGGTTTTTTTGTTTTTATGTTGAAACCGGGTCTTGTTGCTAGGTTTCCCAGGCTAGACTCAAACGTTTGATCCTCCTTGCCTCGGCCTCACAGAGTGCTGCGATTACAGGAATGTGCTGTGAGGCACAGCTTCGTGCCAGACCCTTAACATGAAGTATCTGGCTGTGGATTCTTTTGCGTTCATTTGCTTTGGATTTGTTGTGGATTCCAGATCTGAGCGTTAATAACATCGACCGCGATTTGGATAACTCCACCCCCACGTCGTTACTCTCTCCTTCTCAAATTCTGGTGTCAGATTGCTCAGGCTCGTGTTTGATTTTCCTGTCATATTTTCCAACCTTTTTTTTTTTAATTTGTCCTGCACTCCAGGACATTTCCTTAAAGCTGCATTCCAACCCACAAAAAATCTCTCCTCAGCTCCGGCAGCTGGTACTTCGTCCATCCATGCTGCGGTGGTGATTGTTTATAAGCCGCAACAGCTACGTGTTTTTATTTCTAGACTTTACAACTGATCCCTTTTTAATTTGCTTTTTTTTAAGTGTTCCTGATTTTTTCCATTCTTCTGAGTATTTCAAACATGTCAACATTACATTCTGTGTTAGTCAGCTGTTGGAGCCTTCAAACCACCCCAGTACCCAGGGGCTTAGAATGACATTCGCTTGACAGGACGCACCTGCAGTTGGGCTGGACCCAGCTGATCTGGGTGCTCTGCCCCATGGGAACTTCATCCCCCTGTGAGGAGCTGGGCACACCTCTGTCATAGCAGTGGCAAAAGCTGGCAGGGACAGGTAACACTACGCAGGCTCGGGACCCAGGCACAGACTGGCACACCACTCTTCCCTCTCATCCTGGCCGGTCGCACGGGCAGCCATGGTCAAGACAGGCAAAGCAGCCTCTGCCCTTCTGGTGGGACAACCCCAGAGCCACATGGCCAAGACAGGGATGCAGAGAGGAGCCAGGTTTGGCACCAAAGGCACCATGTTTCGGGCTAAGGAATTCACATATCAAAAACCCTTGGAATTCTAGTTCTGCAGCTTTGTATTTCTCAAGCATAGAAGATTCTCCTTTCACAAACATAAATCCGTATCTGAACTGGCTTCACCTGTGGGGCTGTCATGTTTTGCAGACTGAGAAAGCTTCCCCCGGGGAACGTGTGCTCGCTGCTGCCAGGCCCAGGGGGTTCTGCCAGCCTGAGTCTGCCGTACATTGGTCCTCACTATGGGTTTCCTTGGCCACGTGCACGTAAACCCATCACCTGCAGGACAACAGCCTGTGGTTGCTCATTCCCCTGGGAGGATGGATTTTTCCATCACATTTCTTTGTGGCTTTTCTTTTGAGAGAGAGAGAAATGGACAGAGAGACAGAAACAGGGGGAGAGAGACAGGAAACACAAATCACTTATAGCAAAGTCTTACTCAGGCAAGGAATTTGGAAACTCTTAAGAAAACAAAACATTCAGAGGAAATATTAAAACTACCTTTTAAAATACAAAAGGCTGAGGCAGGAAGATCACAAGTTCAAGTCCAGCCTCAGCAGCTTAACACTTTATCAAGACTGTCTAAAATAAAAAATAAAAAAATTTTAAGGAGGCACTGGGGATGTAGCACAGTGTGAAGGCCCTGTGGTCCATCTCCAATACCCCAAAATAAAAATGAAATAAATAAAAAGTAAACTTAGCGAGTCTATGACAATAATTGGCACGTAACAGAAGTCATGTAAACGAATGCACGAGAACACAGAGAAGTCGGGTGTTGAAGAAGCCACTCCTTTCTAGAACTACACAGGAGACCATTTCCTCGCCACCCTCTGCTTCCTGTGCTTCCTGGAGGCTGTGTCCTAGCACTGGAGGGACTTCCTGTCAGCGAGCGCTGGGCAGACCATGTCGCCTTGAGGGAACCAGGAACCGCGCCTGGACTGGGAATTGAGAACCAGCCCGGAGGAGAGTGTGAGTGACTTGTGGGCCGGCCAATGAGGGACGAGCACCCACCGGATGTGGGCGGGCCAACTGGAACTCCAACGGTATAAAAAGAAGGCCTAAGGCCGCTTGCGGCAGCCGCCTCCTCTGGGAAAGCGCTGGTTGCGGCGAGTGTGCGCGCCGCGGATCCGCCTCATCCCAGGTCCGCTCCGGCCTCCGGGCTCCGGTCGTCGCCAGCGTCTTCCAGCAGCCGAGGTCCCGCGGGCCGGCGGGCGCGCCGCGCGGCCGAGCAGCATCGTGGACCCTGTGGCCTTGGCCTTCCGAGGCCTCCTGATGGGCCTTCCGCGATGGCCTGCGCGTTCTGCCGTCCGGGAGAACCCACGCTGATACGGCGCGGGGCGGCTGTGCAGCCTCGCCCTTCTCCTTGGCGGCGCCGGCCGGGGTGGGGGGGGGGGCCGGAGGGCAGGCTCCGCCCGTGCCGGGACGCGGGGGCCGCCTGCCCGCGCGCGCCCTCCGTCCTGCGGGGTAGAGCTGCGGGCGAACCTCCCCGCTTCCTGCCGTGGTAGTGAGATGGCCGCGTCTGGCCTAACTCGGGGGCTTTGGGAGCAGGCGCTTCAGCGGCCCAGAGTGGCCTCACGGCTGGAAGTCCCCGGGAGCCGGCGCCTGGGTCTGGGGAGGCCTTGGCCACCGGCTGCAAGCTGGGAGCCACGATCCCCGAGTCTCCGCGGCTCTCCCGGTGTGCGTCACGGGCCTGGACCCACACTGGCCGCGGGCGTGGTCTGGCTCTCTTGCCGGACGTTAGTCCCTCCCCCTGCCCTTTCTGGGCCTGGTCATTTCTTCCCACCAAACTTCGGGTCCGGTGGGTCTCCTCCTCGTCCCGCGTGAGCGCGCATTGGTGTGTGTTGTAGCGCACATCTATGGGGAGAAACTCAGCTTTTGTCTGAAGTGTCTTTATTTTCCTCTTTGAAAATACATATTTTGGACGTAGAATCCGAAGCTGCCCTTTCAGGCTTTCTCCCGAGTCTGGGTGGGCCTGTTCGACCACCTTCCATCCGCCCTCGCGGTCGGTGAGAAGTCAGCACGCTTGTGGTGGCCGTTCCCAGGAACACTCTGTCTTTTGGGAGGGTTCCTCTCTCACTGCTTCCAAGAATATATCTTTAGTTTTCAGTTTTATAGGGATGCTTTTCTTTGGATATCTGCTGCTTGGGGTACGCATCTTGGATATGAAGCATTTGAAATGTTCTTGGCCGTGATCTTTTGAAAAGATTTGCTCTCTGGCCCCTAGTGACACATGGGATAAGCGATTTAACACTGCCTCGCAAGTCTCAGGGCCTCTATTCAAGTCATTTTTAAAGTAATATTGTACAATTATAGAATAACTTTAAGTTTGCAGAATTATTACAGATAGCGGGGTTCCTGCGTGCCCCCCATGCCCGCCTCCTCTGCGATTCTGATGACATGAACATCAAACATTTGTCATAAGTGATGAACCACTGTGGGGAGATTACTGGTGACAGAGTCCAGACTTCATCCGGGCTCCTCAGCTTCCCGCTCGTGCCCTGGGTGGTTTCGTGGAGGTGATCAGCCAGCGACTTCCAAGGTGACTGTGGCCTCCGCGTCCCCCAGGCAGCGGCGCTGCACCGGCTCCTCACCGCTCCTGTCCACCGTCCCAGCTCGGCCTCACTGGTTTTGTCTTTCATTCGACCTTTCTACAGATGGGTAGTGGCAGCTCCTTAATTTGCAAGTCCCCCTGGGGCGTGGGAGGCGGCTTCTGAAGTGCCGCCCTCCTGCTGCTGCTGCTGCTGCAGCTGCTGCAGCGTCTTTTCTCAGGCAAGGTGTCTTCTCAGATCCTTAAACACTTGCTTTCCTGTTGTTGAGTTTGAGAGTTCTCTGCAGGTTTTGGAGAGGAGCTTTGTCAGATAAGAGTTTCACACCTATTTTTTTTTTCAGCTTGTGGCTTCTCTTTTTCATTTTCTTAGCAGGCCTTCCACAGAACAGATGTTTTTAAATTTTTTTAACTTTTTTTGAGACAGTGTCTCACTCTGTAGTCCAGGCTGGTCCTGAACTCACTACACAGCCCGGACTGGCCCCAAACTCAGTGGCAGTCCTCCTGCCTCAGCCTCCCGAGTGCTGGGATTACAGGCGTGCACCATCCCACCTGGTTTGTGTGGTGCTGGGGAATCGAACCCAGGGCCTTGCACTTGCTAGGCAAGTGCTGTAGTCACTGTGTTATTCCTCCAGCACCTTTAATTTTAATAGCATCTAAGATCTTGTTTTCTCTCCTGAGCTAAGTTACTTGTGTTGCATCTTGGGAGAGTCATCACCCAGCCCAAGGTCTCGTACATGTTCCTCTGTTTTCTCCTGACATGTTACAGTTTTTTGTGTTAGATTTATGCCGCGGTTCATGCTGGGCAAACTTCTGTGTAAGAGGTAAGGTTGGTGTTCAGTTTTACAGGGCATCAGCTGCCCCAGCCCAACCTGTCACAAAGCCTCAGTGTGCGGAGGCTTCTCCATCAGCCCGCTCGTTACAGGGCCCTGTTCTGTCCCCCTGGTCTGTCTGTCCTTCCTGGTGCCTCCCACTGCCAGTCCTGTGCCGTCTGCTGACCCGTAGCATGTGGTTGATGTTGCTCCAGCTCCCTCCATGTGGTGCTGCCTGTTCTAGGTCTTGGCCTTTTTCATACAAACTTTAAAATTGCTTTGTCATGTAAAATGCTAATCAGCTGGGATTCAGCTGGAACTGTGTTAATCTACACACCACGTAATTTTAAGGGGCTGGGAGTGTGGCTTAATGGTTAGAGTGCTTGCCTAGCAGGCACAAGGCCCTGGGCTCAATCCCCAGCACCACATAAAAATTAACTGGGTGTAATGGCACATGCCTGTAATCCCAGCACTTGGGAGGCTGAGGCAGGAGGATTGCTGTGAGTTTGAGACCAGCCTGGGCACCATAGCGAGTTCAGGACCAGCCTGGACTATGCAATAAGACCCTATCTCAAAAGAAAAAAAAAAGTAATTTCAGGTCTTTCAAACTGTGAACATACAGGATCTCTCCTTTGTTTACAGATGTGATTTTTTTAAATGATGCTTTATAGTTTTCCACTTATAGATCCCATACATATTGTTAGATTTATATATAACTTTTTCATTTTTAGGTACTACTATGAATACCATCATTCTTCTAATTCCACATTGCTCCTCGGGGGCCAGTAATGTAGGTGATCTAGGTATATTCCCCCTTGTATCCTGGGACCTCAGCACAGCCTCTAGTTAGTGAATCTTTGAGACTTTCTACACAGATGTGAGTAAGCAGACACAGTTTGATGTCTTCCTTTTCTGCCCATATACCTTAGGCTTCCTTTCCCTTTGTCCTCTGTGTGTGCGTGTGTGCGTGTGTGTGTGTGCGTGTGTGCGTGCGCGCCCAGTACTGGGGATAGAGCCCAGGGCCTTGCCTAGGCTAGGCAAATGCTTTAACCACGAAGCTGTGCCTCGAGCCCCTTAAAATTGCTTGGTCTATAGATACAACACAATTCCAATCGAATCTCAGCAAGCTGTTTTTCCATGACATCGTCCTTCTAAAGTTTGCGTGAGAGGGGAAGACCTCCAACCAGCAGGGGGGACATGGGGTGCATCCTCAGCCCACCCTCATGTCTTCTTTTGAGCCAGGATCTTTTGAGTAGCTGCATCACCCAGGCTGGGCTCAACTCGGGACCCTCCTGCCTCACCTCGCAGAGTGCCGGGGTGGCAGGCCTGCTTCAGCAGCCAGGGCACCGTGTCCGTGTCTTGCCTCATTGAGCCAGTGTGACCTGCAGTGAAGCTGAGCGTGGGTGGTGAGCGGCTGCCCCACCCTGCCCCATCCAGGGGACACCTGCTCTCCCTGTGACGGCAGTGCCAGCCGCGGGTTTCTCTGGGCGTCTCCTTCTGCTCCGTGTAACTCTTCTCCCTTGGTGTCTCAGTTAGGGTCATTTATACTGGTACCCAGGGACCGTGTCCCACACACCACGACACCGACACGACAGACTGTCCTCTTCCCGCGTTTCCTCTCTATCCCACCATTCGTCTGGTGAAGCCCACGCGCACGTTCCACTCTTTCCATAAGGCTTTTTAACTTAGCAATCAGGGCCATCAGTTATAGAGATGTGACTGCCCGCTGGGATCTCCAGGTTCCCCGTGGGTCCACTTCTGTCTTGGCTTTGACTTCTCAATTGAGGGCCATATTCATCTGCTTCTTTATGAGGGGCATTTCTGTCAGCTTCCCTGCCCACTGCAGGCATGCCCACCCCATGCTCCCCAAAATTCCCACGAGAAAGTGGTGCAGCTGCATGCAGACACCCTCTGGGACCAGCGCCTCGGAAGCTGACCTTTGCCCTAGCTCTGTGCAGGTGCGTGCTGGCTGAGAGCACCCAGCTTATCACCACGCTTCCGCATCCTGGCCTGGGCTGGGACCCACCGTGGTCTCTGCTCTCCTGGGAGAGGCTCATTCTTTTCTGGAATGCACAGTGTGCCCTGTTTGGATCGCCACGCCCTCGGCACTCTCGTGGCCTCTGACAGCTCCGGTGTCCTGGCTCTCCCGGCTTGGGCACACTGATAGGGTGTCCATGTGCAGAAGCCTCTTCTCTGATCACCCTTGCGGGTGGAGGTCCCAGGCCTAGTCCACCCTCCTCTTGGGGGTGGGAGTAGCCCTCGGCGCCTGAAGATCTAGTGTATCTCCTGGGCGAGAAAACAGCCAAAGTAGGTCTGAAGGATGCCAGGCCTGGCTTGCCCTGTCCTCAGACCTGGGGTTCCTCCTTCAGTCCCCCAGGCTATTCTCTGGGCAGTTGACACCCTGTCCCAGAGCCCCCACCTCCCCCCCCGCCCCGCACACACACACTCTCCCCCCATATAGAGGAGGAAGGAGAGGTTCCCTGCAGCCGTCAGCAGACTGGAAGGTGCAGGGCCTGGAGGCTGGAGTTGCCTGGAGGTGGTGGGCACCTCCTGGGAGGGGCCTCCTTTCTCCCCAAATGAATTAGGCTTGCCCTGGTGGAACTACGCCAGGAGCTGCCAGCCTCGCCAGTGGGGGATCAGCAGCGAGCAGAGGGTGGGCTAGGGAGCAAGGGGACGCCCCACCCACCCGCCCAGGCCCAGCGGGGAGACGAGGAGCCTACTACGAGTTGTGCCCTCCTGTGTCTTGTCTCCTTGGTGGCCAGACCTCGCTGTGGAGTGGGGCCTGTAGCACCCAGCACTGTAGGGAACCCTGGGCTGTCCCAAGAAGCCCCAGGGCCATCCTGAGCTAGCTGAGCACCCTGTTTCTCCCCAGGGAGGCAGCTGCACCCCTCACAGGAGGAGAACACCGTTGTAAGACGAAAACCCCGAGGTAGACCTTGCCCTCCCTGCCAGACAGCCCAGGAGGGGCTCTGTGGAGGGACGGGGAGCCCCCAGTGAGCAAGAGGGTGTGGGCTCAGAGGATGGGGCAGGGCCGCCAACTGTTAGCGCCTGCTCAATGCAGGATGCTCGCTGAGTGTGACTGTACCCCGCTGGGCAGGGGAGGGACATCACCCTTACTAGCTGGGCCCTACTGCGCAGTACCATTGGCAGGGCACGAGGGAGGGAGGACACGTGACCAAGGGTGCAGAGGATGGAAAGGGGATCCCGAGTCCCTGCAGGGGTCAAGTAGGATCAGAGCTCCGCGTTACTGAAGGCCCCACCTGAGGCCTCGGGCTGCACTCCACACCTGAAAGCCCAAGGGTGGGTGGGTTGAGGCCCCGCCCTCCCAGCCTGACCCCGCCCACAGGACTTGTCACGCCCATATCCCACCCACCAGGCTTGCCTTGGCCCCGCCCTCCCGGACTTGGCAGGCCAGTGCCCTGTCAACTGGGCCCAAGCCCCGCCCACATGGCCCGCCCGCCGGCCCCACTCACTCGAGTCTTGCCTGCAGCCCTGGCGTCCGGGCCGGTGGACCGAGTCTGCACCACCCCTGGCTGCGTGATAGCCGGTAAGCCCCGTCCCCCACACTGTGACAGCCCTGCCGCAGAGGGAGGCCAGGCTCAGCCCCTCTGCCCCTGCTGTTGGCTCCCTTGCCCTCCAGGCCTCTGAGGCCCTGGGGCGGCGGGCCAGGGCTGCTGGGGACCCCAGAGGTCCTCTCTACATGCGCAGAAGGAAAATTCCGCCGGAGCCTTCCTAAGGTTCCCCCAGGAATTGCTCCGAACTAGTTGTCCGGGAGCCGCGAGGCCACGCGCTGGGCTTTTCCCAGCCTCACTGGGGAGGGGAGAGGGGCAGACCCAAGGGAGGGTCCGGGGGTAGCCAGGCTGCTCCCCTTGAGCATTCAGGAGGGACCTCAGGGCCCCGGACTCCAGCTCGCTCCAGGGTCCTGGGACACAGCTGCCGGCAACAGGCAGCAGAGCCCCGGTGGCAGGGAGGAGTACCCCGTCCCCTGGAGACCCAGCGCCTGAGCAGTGAGGGGCTCTGAGGGCCGCCCTGGGGACAGCGGGAGCTGCACACAGCTCTCAGGAAAGGGCCACTGTGGGCCGGCGGCCTCTCCACCCGTGGCCTCTGTGCTCAGGTCTAACAGCTGGTGTCCCCAGAAATGAGGCTCAGAGAAGCCATGGAGTTCAGGGCCGTGAGGCCAGTAAGCGTGAGCCCTGCTGGGACTTGCCCCCTGGGGACCCCCTTGGTTCCAGCCTCACTGTGGCTCAGAGAGGGTGACACTCTCCCAAGGCCCCCAGCCGTGATTCCACAGCCATCCCCACGCTGGAGACGGTATCACAGGCCCGGAGACAGCCTGCACCTGTCCACAGCGAGGTCTGCCCTCTCTTCCTCCGCCCCCTTGGGTCGGACAGCCGCCAGGATCCTCCGGAACATGGACCCGTCGGTGGAGCCCTGTGTCGACTTCTACCAGTACGCTTGCGGGGGCTGGCTGCAGCACCACGTCATTCCCGAGGCCAGCTCCCGCTACAGCGTCTTCGACATCCTTCGGGACGAGCTGGAGGTCGTCCTCAAAGGTGCTGTGTGTGAGACGGGTGCCGGTGGGGCTGGGAGGGCCAGGCCAGCTCCGGCGGCCGTGGTGGGTGGGGGCAGCGTGGGCATGAGTGGGCAGGCTGGCCTTGCCCCCTTGTGTCGCCAGGTCCCCCCACCCCGAGTCTCAGGATTGCCTGGGTCTCCTGGAGGAGCAGAAAGACCCCGGAAATGGTGGAGGACCCTCCTCAGGCCTAAGCTAGTCTGTTCCTCTGTCTGCAGGGGTGCTGGAGAACCCCACCTCCTCAGACCGGCCAGCCGTGGAGAAGGCCAAGATGCTGTACCGCTCCTGCATGAATGAGAGTGAGTGGGAGACCCAGCTTCGGGCCCAGTGTGCCCCTGGGTACCGTGGGCAGCAGGCGCCGCTGCTCAGGGTTGTGCCAGGGCTCGGTGTGCTGCGCCCTGTGCCCAGAGCCGTGCTCTGTCCAGGCAGCAGCAGCCAGCAGGATGCCTGCCGGGGAGCCCGGGACTAGCGTGTGTGCGCACGTGTGTGTGCTCACACGTATGTGTGCATAGGTATAGACAGCATGAGTACATTGTGTGTGTGTATGTACACAGTGTGTCTGTGTGTGCATGGGTATGCATGTGTGTGCATGTGTGTGCATGTGGGTATGCATTGTGTGGGTGTGCATGTGTGCGTGGGTGTGCATGTGTGGTGCATGTGTGTGCACATGAGTGCATGGGTATGCATGGGTGTGCATATGTGTGTGCATGGGTGCGTGGGTGTGTGCGTGGGTGTGCATGGGTATTCCGTGTAACGCAATGCTAGACATGCCAGATCCAGGTCTCCTCCCGGTGGCCTCTGAGCCCCTGGCTTGTCCTCGTGCAGCCCACCACGCCTCTTCCCCAGCTCTCCTCAACTCTCCCGCTGCCTCCTCCCAGGCCCCTACCTCTCTGCGCCCTTGTGTCAGCCCCAGCCTGTCCAGGCCTCGGTCCAGGGTCTGCCCACCCTAGCATGGCATGGGGGTATACGTGGGGCTTGTGGCGTCCCAGGGGGGGCTGTGTGGTGGGCCACGAGCCCCTGAACCTGGGTGAGTGCCCACAACACCCTTTCCCAGGTATGGTTGAGAAGCGAGGCTCTCAGCCCCTGTTGGACATCCTGAAGGTGGTGGGCGGCTGGCCGGTGGCCATGGACACATGGAACAAGAGTGTGGGTAAGGCCAGGCCTGGGGGTGGCCTTGAAACTGGTAGATGCTGATCTTAGGCCACCCACCCAGTTCTCACCACCTCTGGCCTGTACGGCTGCCAGCTCTCAGGAAGCCCAGAAGCCCATCCCGGCCACAGCCGAACTCAGGCTCAGAATCAGTGCAGGTCCCGTGCTGGGGAGCTAGTGCCAGCTGTGCCTGGGGCTCTCTGTGGTGGGTCCCCTATGGCTCCACCAAGTTGGTCCCCAGGGCTCCCCGTTCTGAGCTCCCCCTACGCTCTGGCTCACCTCCGCCGCCTCCAGGAATCAGGGGTGGCCCACAGACAGGTGGCAGCCCCCACACGTGGCACTGCTCTGGGGCCCGGGGGCCCTGTTCTCCCTGTGGACTGTTGGGGCAAGTCTGTCCCCATACCCCCAGCCCCTAAGGCCACAGTGAGCTCACTGCCCTAAGCGGGACAGAGGCCCCTCCCCCAAAGAGCTCTGGGCTTAGGAGGCAGGCATGCTGTCTAGCAACGGCTGGGCTGCCACCCTGGGCCCTGGCTGGTCCTCAGAGTGGTCACTGATTCCCCAGGCCACACGTGGAAGCTGGAACGGCAGCTGGCGCTTATGAACACGCAGTTCAACCGGCGGGTCCTCATCGACCTCTTTGTGTGGAACGACGACCAGAACTCCAGCCGGCATATCATCTATGTACGCGCTGCTCCCTGACCCTGAGCCTGCACAGGCTGGGGACCCTTGCAGCACTCGGGGAGCTGGGCCAGGGTGGTGTCAGGGCATTAGTAAGCCCCGCGTGCTTCCCACGCCCTGCCCTGGCCCACACCTGGGCTTCCTGCAAGGCTTGGGCCTGTGGTCTGCTCAGGGGTGTGACCGCCTGTCCAGCCTGTTGTCCACCTTAGCACCTGAACAGGTAGCCTGATCCCAGAGGGCCACACTGGCTGTGGCTAGAAGCCCAGAGAAGCCCACAAGTGGACAAGGCTCTGAGGACCCTGCAGGACCCCCTTTCTCTGCCCCTGGGGTCCCACTGTCCCCTTCGGCCTGCTACCATCCTCGTGACTAGGAACAGGGTGTGGGCTCCCAGGAGCCACTGGCCGAGGGGAGAGTGTCCCCTGAGCGGCTGCTTCCCCTCGGCCAGGCTGTGAGGACCCCCGCCCCAGACCCAGGGTCACACCCTCTGTTTGCAGATAGACCAGCCCACCTTGGGCATGCCATCCCGGGACTACTACTTCAGTGAGGGCACCAGCCAGAAGGTGAGCAGGAGTCCCTGCCAGCCTGTGCTGCATACACCTGGCCCGCATGCTAGGATCTTTGTCCCCTAGCCCCCCTGCTACCCTCAGCCAGCCTCTGTGAGCCTCTGCCCCCAGCACTGCATGCTGGAGACACAGATGTTCCCCTCCACCACCCTGCCAGGCCAGGGGGTAGGCAGTCCCTGGGGTAGACACTGTCAACCCCAGCCAGCTGGCCCACTGCAGGCCTGCGTGGGGGTGGGCGGGTCCTGAGCCCCTCCTGTGCCTTCCTGCTCCCTTAGAGGAGCTTAGTCAGAAGGAAGGACAGACAGACAAGAGAGCCAGGGCCGGAACGAGGGACAGTCGAGGATAGCAGGCAAGCAGGGGCTCAGGAGGGGCACCTCCATCCTGCAGCTGGGTAGGAGGTGGGGGTGACCAGGCTGGGGAGGCTGGAGGTGCTGTGGGGGTCGGGGGACCCCCTGGGGGAGGTGGCCTGGACGGGTGGACGAAGATAGGAGGAAGTATGGCCGTGGCCAGGGAAAGGAGCCGGGGTTGTGGGCAGGAAGGGTCCACAGGGCCCGGAAGGAGCCTCAGGCGTCAGAAGCTAGAGCCAGCAAGAAGCCAGCATGTAGCCACCAAGGTGGATCTGGCATTGCGGGCTGGGCCTGGCCTGGGACGCTGACGCTGTGGGTTCCAAGCAGTGTGAAAGTGGCGGCTTCTGTGGCTCCCACCTGTGGGAGGAAAGCCCCCCAGGGTGGACGTGAAGAAGGGGGTCCCCGGTGCATCAGCTGGGAGTGCACAGAGACAGGCCAGGTGGCGGCCCAGAAGAGGCTCCTCTCACTGGGTCACGTGCTGGAGGGCTGGGGTGCGATGGGCACTCAGTCCAAGACGTCTGGCGTGGCTCAGGTCTAAGCCCACCGTGGTGGCCTGTGCCTGAACCTCTAGCACTCTGGGAGGCTGAGGTGGGGGGATCGTAAGTTTGAGCTTAGCCTAGCCAAGGTAACAACCTAACAAGACCCTATGCCTAAATAAAACCAAAAACGTGGTGGTGTCGGGGGGGGGGGGGGGGTTCTCTCCTCAGTGCAAACGCCCTGGGCTCCGTGTTCAATATCATAAAACAACAACAGAAATATTCAGACCCAATCCAGACCGCATATGGCCCCCAGGGTCAAGGCTGCAGCACGCAGAGCGCTCCACCCCAGCCTGCAGGCCAAGGCCGGCCCTGCGCTTCCTGCAGAGTGCTCTGTAGTGGCTCTGGTGGCTCCACCCAGCGCCCTCTGGCCCAGGTGCGGGACGCCTACCTGCAGTTCATGACATCCGTGGCCACTATGCTGCGCGAGGACAGCAGCCTCCCCGAGGACCCCGACCTGGTACGGGAGGACATGGCACAGGTGCTGGAGCTGGAGAAGCACTTGGCCAACGTGAGCCGCGCCCAAGGGGCTGGGGGTGGCAGGGCTGAGTCCCTGCTCCCTCCCGTGTGACCCCTCGCCCGCCCCTGCCCTGCAGGCCACAGCACCCCCAGAGGACAGGCGTGATGTCACCGCCCTGTACCACAGGATGGACCTGCAGCAGCTCCAGGACAAGTTTGGTCTGAAGGTAAGGCCCTGGCACCCTCGCAAAAGCCGGCTGGCCGCCTGGCATCCTCGGCTCCAACCCAGGCCTCAGAGCGCAGCCGCCCACACCGCCAGGGGCTGTGCCAGACTCCCAGAGCAGACGTGGTGAGGGTGACTGAAAGATGCAAATCCCAGGGGACAGTAGGTGTCACCTGCCACCCCGAGACAGACCCCTCAGCCCCCCTTGATTTCAGACGGCCTACCACTTGCTGATAAGATTATCCCCCCCGCCGCCGACGCCTGGTCTGCGCGCCTCTTCCGTGTGCGTGTCCGCGTGTCTGTTTCTGACGCCTCTGCTCTGTGGGTCCCTACCCACATGCCACCCTCCCTCTCGGCTCAGCTTTCTGATTGGCCCTCACATCCGGTACAGCTAGCCCTGCGCACTGGTTCTGGACTGCCCTGGTCCTTTGTGTTTTCGTATAAAAGTTAAAGTCAGCTAGCCAGTTCCGCAAACGCACCTGTCAGGAATGTGGCCCGCGTGGCTCGCAGTCCCCACACCAGGCTGAGACCAGCACCTTTGCGACGCTGTGGCGCACGTCCCCGTTTATTTTCCCTCAGTTTCTCTCAACGAGCTCTTCAGGTCCCTATCTCGAGGTCCTCAGTGAGTCTGTAAAGGTAAACGTCACCTTATAATTGATCTTTAGCTGCTAGCAGGTGGGAAGAACAACTGTACGTACAGGTGTTTCACCCAGTTCACCTGTTGAAAGGCTGGTCTGCAGATAATGCCTTCAGATTTTATACACACAAAATTATGACCATTATAAAAAGGAACAATTTTACATATTCCGGCTCCATCCGTATTGGCTTTATTCCATTTTCCTGTCTTCGTGCCCTGGACGGACATCCATGTCCTTCCCAAGGTCAGAAGGAAGCGGTGGCACCTGGCCACTAACGCTCATAGTAGCTCAAGTTTGTTTTTTGTTTCTGACGCTTTTCTGTAGATGGCCTTTGTCAGATTGTAGAACTCCCCCGCCGTGGTTCTTGGTGGTGGTAGGGACTGAACTCAAGGATTTCACACTGAGCTTCGTTCTCATCCCACTCTTTTATTTTTCTTTTGAGACAGGGTCTTGCTTTACTGTTAAACTGCCCAGGCTGGACATGGGCTTGCAGTCCTCCCGACTCAGCCTCCTTTCTGACGTATTCCCATTTACACTGCTTTGGCCAAATCCTATTTGATCACGTTGTGCTTAGAATTTAGGTATCCACGGGGCTGGGAGCCTAGGTCAGTGGCTGGAGCGCTGGCCCAGCAAGTACAAGGTCCCAGGTTTGATTCCCCGGCAGCACATGATTTGGGCTTGGGGGTGCACGCCTGTAATCCCAGCACTTGGGAGGCTGGGACAGGAGGATTGGCTTGAGTTCAAGGCCAGCCTGGGCTACGTAGTGAGTTTAGGACCAGACTGGACCACAGAGCCAGACCTCATCTCAAAAAAAAAAAAAAAAATGGTATCTTAATCACCGATGAAGTTGGTTACTCTGTTCTCGTAATAGACTTTGGTACTGAGGCGGGTCTCAGCCTCCCTGGTGAAGCTGGAAACGATTCCCGGCATGCCGGGATGACGCGTGGGGCTTCCTGTGAGTGTCAGGTAGTCTGTACTGGGAAGCCTGCCGAGCCCGAAGTTTCTTGGTGGGAACATTTCCAGTTAAAGACGCCGTTTATGTGACTGTGCACACGCCTTCTATCTCTTCCTCGTCACTAAGGCTAAGTTGTGTCTAGGCAGGAATTGCTTTCTAAATATTCCGTCCAGACGCTCTCCTGGCTCTGCCGGTTGGCACCCCACCTTCTCCTGTTTCACGCATATTTCGGGGACTGTAGGTCCATGAGACACCCAGAACTCCGTCTCTGTCCCCCCCACTCAGGGATTTAACTGGACGCTGTTCATACAAAACGTGATGGCTTCTGTCAAAATCCAGCTGCTGCCGGATGAGGAAGTGGTGGTCTACGGCGTCCCCTACCTGCAGAGCCTGGAAGACATCATCGGCATCTTTTCAGCCAGGTGAGGCCAGGAGGTCCCCAGGGGGCCCGTCCCCACCCGTTTGCACAGCTTCTGCTCTCTGAAAGGTCCTCCTCCAGCAAGACCCTCGTGTGTGGGGGACGTGGACATGACACTTAGTGGCCACCGGAGGCTTCCTCTGGAGACGTGTGGCCTCTCCAGCCTGCAGGGCAGATGGGCTGCTCCCCAGAGGCTTCCGCAGCACCTGGACTCCATGTGGGGGGAACTGGCCAGCCAGGCCACGTCCCCTCCCCTGGAAAGAGTACCTACTCTGGCCTTCCTGCCCAGGACCCTGCAGAACTACCTGGTCTGGCGCCTGGTACTGGATCGCATCAGCAGTCTGAGCCGGCGATTCAAGGATGCTCGGGCAAACTACCGCAAGGTAAATGTGCCCTCCCGGGCCAGCAGAGGAGGTCTGCCTGGCCTGGGCACATGCACAGGCAGAGTCGCATACCTTACCCGAAACCAGGGTCTGCCTGAAAAGCTAGCAGCTGATCGCACAGGTCCCAGAGCTCACCCCAGGGTGACTGTCAACCAGAGCCACCAGGGCAGAATCCAGCCAGCCGGGCCAAGGTGGGGGACACGGACCTAGCAGAGAGCACATCACTCCCCCAGCATAAACCAGCCCCCACAAGCCTGGGTTGGAACCTCCCTCCAAACCAAACAGCTTCTTCTCCGCACATCACAGCCAGCATTCAGGGTCACCCGTGTCCCCTCTGGCCTCTGGACATTGTTAGGGCAAAGAAGAGTCCCAGCAGAACCAAAACGCTGACCAGCAGCAAGAGACCTGGAGTCCAGGCATAAGGCCCCGTGACCCTGTGTGAGGGACAGGCACAGGGATGAGGCGTGAGGGGGGAAAGCAAGGGGGCCTCTGGGCACGAGGCGGAAGGTGTGAGCCCTGGGTCTGATTTGGGGGTCTGCAGGGCTTTTATGTAGCATGGGGTTGGTTAGTCAGCGTAAGGTCAGCTGTTTAGCTGGCGCGTGGGTCAGGGACTGAGCAGAAGAGGGCCAAGCAGAGTCACCTGACAGGTGGGCGAGCGGGCAGGTAGACGGTGGGTAGGGGAGACATTGTGTCGGGGCCTGAGAAGTCAGGTTTCTATGGGCGGGGAGGAATGAGGGCACAGCTACCTGTAAGCCATGGTCTGTGTATGAGAACAGTGGAGAAGGCTCAGTACTGGCAGTTACTGCACGGGACCCTTCAGGCACCCTGAGGCCCAGGCCAGGGGGTGTGCTCACCCCCACAAACCCAGGGCTCCACATGGGCCTGGGGACGTAGACGGGGTTGGAAGAATGAATGAGCTCGCTCTCCAGGCGCTGTACGGGACAGCAGTGGAGGAGGTGCGCTGGCGGGAGTGTGCCAGCTACGTGAACAGCCACATGGAGAGTGCCGTGGGCTCCCTGTACGTCAGGAAGGCCTTCTCCAGGGACAGCAAGACCATGGTGGGTGTCCCTGCCTCTGGATGGCCGGGCGTCCCATCCAGGGATGCTTACTCCGGGACAACTGCCTCTTGGGATCACCAGCCCAGGGCAGGTGGGGCGTGGGCCCTGTGGCCAACATCCCCCACTCAAGGTCAGGTGGCACCCCGCCCCGCAGCAGGACCGTGTGCTCTGTGGCACCTGGAGGGACACACATGCACCTAGGAACACTGGGCGGAGGGACACCAGGAGAAACCTGCCCATGGCTTTCTCTGATCTCTGAGCACAGCCCTGGACCCAGCAGGCCACCTGGGTGGTACGGACTGGGCAGGCAGGCCCTTGGTCATGTGAATTGCAAGATGTGGGGCCTGCCCCGGGGTCACAGTACCACACCTTACCCCGGGATCCACATCCAAGAGCAGCCCTCTGTGGGCCTCACCCCAAGGGGGCTGTGGACCAGCCCCAAATGCCAGCCACGAACGCTGGAGTTGCTCATCCCCAGGTCAGAGAGCTCATCCGCAAGGTGCGGGCAGTGTTTGTGGAGACCCTGGACGAGCTGGGCTGGATGGACCAGGACTCAAAGAAAAAGGCCCAGGAGAAGGTGAGTCCACCGCCTGCGGAAAGGGCAGCCGCCAGGACGAGGCAGTCACCTGACTCCTCTGCCGTCCCAAAGCCCCAGGCCCCTCTGGCTCTCAAGCTCCGCCCAGGGGCTGGTCCCTAGCACTTTGCCCCTCAGGGGATGACCATCCCTCCACTCCTCTGCAGGCCATGAGCATCCGGGAGCAGATTGGCTACCCCAGCTACATCCTGGAGGAGGGGAACTTGGATGAGGAGTATTCCAGCGTGCGCCCCGCCCACCCCCAGGGCTGGCCCGGGAGGGGACGCAGAGCCAGGCACCCTACCATCTTCCCCATACCAACCCGACCACCCCTCCACACCCTGGGGCATCGTTCAGTTTATGAATGGGGAAAATGAGGCTCAGAGTCATATAAACGCTTAGAGCCGGGGTGCCCAACCTCCCGCCCCCAGGCCCAGAGCCCACGGCCCCCCGCACTGGACTGCCCTTCCCAGCCACCCTCGGCCCGAGGGCAGCCACAGCTGTCCCTCTCCCGTAGCTCAACTTCTCAGAGGACCTGTACTTTGAGAACGGGCTGCAGAACCTCAAGGCCAGTGCCCACCGGAGCCTCAGGAAGCTCCGGGAAAAGGTGGACCAGAATCTGTGAGTGGCGTGGCCAGTGTCGTACATGTGGGGCTCCTGGCTGAGGCTGGTCCGGTGCCACCTGGGGCAGTGCTGTGGGGAGTGGGGCGGGTGGGAGAGGCTGGTGCCTCAGAACCCCGCCCCAGTCCTCTTCTTCCAGGGGCTGGAATCACCCCTCCTGCAGTGGCTCGGGGAGGAGTCTGACCTTGGGGTTAGCCCACGCCCCTGCTCTGCTGTGACCCTCCTGGGGCAGGGAGGGCCCGGAGGGAGACCCCGGGAGATGCGGGCTCCCCGGTGACGAACGCGTTTGCCACAGCTGGATCATTGGGGCTGCAGTGGTCAATGCATTCTACTCCCCAAATCGGAATCAGATCGGTATGTTCACCCTCCCACTCCCGTAACCCGCCCCGTGACAGCATGCAGCCCCCCCAGCCCATCCTCAGAAGGGCGCAGAAGCTACATCCAGTGGCGCAGGCCTGTTACCTCAGTACTCTGAGAAACAGAGGAGAGGCAGGAGACCCTTACTGTCGAGCCCAGCCCAGGAACCTTGGCAAAATCCTGTCTCGTAATCAAAGATAAAAAATGGGCTGGGACCAGCTCAGTGCAAAGGTCCTGGGCTCAGCCGCTGAGCACTGGCAGAGCCTCCCTGGAAGGCAGCAGAGCGGCGGAGAGAAGCTGGGTGTGGCTCTCAGCCGGCCTTGCACTGGCCCTGTGCTTGTGGCTGTGGCCCCAGCTCCCCCCCCCCACCCCACCCCCCACATGGGGCAGGGTCCCAACTTCCTCCTCCTGGGCTGAGGGATGAGCCTGCCATGTGCACCCTTGTACTGGCAGTGATCCCCGCCGGGATCCTCCAGCCCCCCTTCTTCAGCAAGGAGCAGCCTCAGGCCTTGAATTTTGGGGGCATCGGGATGGTGATTGGGCATGAGATCACACATGGCTTTGATGACAACGGTAAGCAGAGCCCGGGAAGGTCCCAGATCTGAGCTGTACCCACAGCTGTACACATGTGTCTCTGAGCAGACGCGGGGCGGTCCACTCGCCGTGATTTAGCTGGGCACGGAGACGAGGCCATGGGAAGCGGGCTGGGTCCCCAGGGAACTGTGGTGGCACAGCAGGCCTTACAGGCCCTGTCCAGATAACCAGCTGCAGGCACAGAGAAGGGGCACAAGACTGATTCCCCCTGTTGACTGTCACCTCCTTGGGCCTGTGACCCTGCCTGGCCCGCCTGTGTGTGAGGTCTGAGCCACCCTGGCTGCTCCTGCCCTGGTGCCCAGGCCTGCCACCACACACAGCGGACCCAGCCAGTTCTCCACTGTGGCTCAGCCACGGGGACCCCGAGGGCAGCCCTGCATCTCCAGGGCCATGTTCCCACCGCGGTTCAGAAAGGGTGGACGCTGCAGGACGTGTCCACAGGGACCCCAGGCCACAGCCTCACGCGCAGGGCAGCATGAGGACCTCTGAAGCACTGGCTCTCTGGGAACTCGGTGACATGGGCCAAGCATGCCTGTGCCCAGCAGCCACCGCTCTGGGTGCTGGGGGCAGGAGGGCCCAGGGTGGGGGGCAGATGGACTCTGCTTGCGGGACAGCCTGCCTCGGCCTCCCCGGCCCAGGCCGCAACTTCGACAAGGACGGCAACATGCTGGACTGGTGGAGCAACCTCTCAGCCCGGCGCTTCCGGGAGCAGTCTGAGTGCATGATCCGCCAGTACGGCAACTTCTCCTGGGACCTGGCAGAGGGTCAGAACGTGAGCCACCCAGCCCCGCGGGATGGCCCCAGCGCCTGCAGGGGGCGGGTGGAGCAGAACCGAGGCCGCCCGTCCTGTCTCCATGCACAGGTGAACGGATTCAGCACCCTCGGGGAAAACATCGCCGACAACGGCGGGGTGCGCCAGGCCCACAAGGTGGGTTCCGGGGTGCGGGCAGAGACCGTGCCCGCCGGAGCCATGCCCAAGAGCCCCTCCCCTCAGGGCAGTCCCTGGCTATGGGCGTGCCTGGGAACCCTGGCCTGCCTGAGTCGGTATGGTGGCCACTTTCCGTGTCTGAGTGACTGGGATGAGGACCATGTGCCCACCAGCCTCAGAAAACCCTCCTCCAGCCCCAGGAGCGCGTTGTGGGTGTGTGCAGCCAGGGGACGCCTGGCCAGGGAGCCCCACTCCGGCCCCACCCATGTCACTGCTGAGGAACGGGCGCGCCGGTGCTGTCCCTGGGGTCACCCACCAGGGCCCTGAGCTGCAGGTGCAGGGCCCTGGGTCGGTCCCAGAGCCGGAACTCCACCCTGCACGAGGTCAGAGGACTTGGAGTCCTGGCCGGACTGGCGGGCCAGCCCCCACGTGCTGCCCACAGGCTTACCGGAGGTGGCTGGCAGACGGCGGTGAGGACCAGCGGCTGCCTGCTCTGGGGCTAACCTCCGACCAGCTCTTCTTCATCAACTATGCCCAGGTAAGAGCCACCACCCCGCCCCACGTGCCGCTGCCCAGCGCGTCGTGGAGGGCTCGAGGACGCTGGGCTGGCCAACTGCAGACCTAGAGCCCACGGTCCCGGCCGGCTTCCTGGAGGAAGAGGCTGGGCAGCAAGGGCCGTGGACAGAGGGGCAGAGCTGCTGGCTTCCCCTCCCCCTCCAGAGGGGCAGCCTGGCCTCGGGCATCTTCCTCACCATCAATGGACCTGTGCTCTCCGCTCCCAGCCCTGAGGCCAAGGCCTTTGTGTGCCTGCAGGTGTGGTGCGGGTCCTACCGGCCTGAGTTTGCCATCCAGTCCGTCAAGACTGATGTCCATAGCCCTCTGAAGTACAGGCAAGAGCCGCCCACGCCCACTGCATGCCCTCACCCCCACGCCCACCCCATGACCGCACCCCTCACGCCCCGCGCCATGCCCACACTTCCGCAGGCGTTCCCTCAGCCCATTTTTCTGCAGGGTGCTCGGCTCCCTGCAGAATTTGGCCGCCTTCTCCAATGCCTTCCATTGTGCCAAGGGCACCCCCATGAACCCCAAGGAGCGATGCCGCGTCTGGTAGCCAAAGCCAAGCCACACTTCAGGGCCCCCACCAGCTGCCCAGAGGGGTGGGGGTCTAGATGGTGCAGCTAGCCTGGACCAGGAGGGACCCGTGGGGACGCGTGCCTGGCTCTACTGCAGTCCTGGAGACAGCAGCACCCAGCCAGTTCCCCTGTTGAGGGCCAGCACCCCCACTGCAATCTGTAGACACAGTCAACTGCCTTCTGCCCCCTCTGCAAAGTAAACTGTTGTCACATGCCCATGAGCTTCAGGCCTGCGCTGAGTAAACGCCTCCAAGAAGTCATCCGCCTTCCTTGTGTCTGAGGGACCGTGTTGGCCAGGTGGCCCTGGTGACCGCACCAATTGGGGAGGTTACTGAGGGGGCTGGTGGGGAGGGAGTGGCTCCCGACAGCTCCCAGGATCCTAGCCCTGGGGATCCAGCCATGACCAAGATGCCCCTGTGCCCACATTCAGGGACCCCACTTATGTAGAGGGGCTGAGGTTGGCACGTGGCTGAGCGGACCTGCAGAGCCGCAGCTAGGAAGGTGGGATTTTGGTGTTGTGCATCCCAGAGAGGTCGACTACCAAGGGCCACGTTATCGGCCCTGCGCCTGTAAACAGCCACAGCAGGATGTGGGCTGCCACAGAGGGCACAGGGTGGCCCAGGCTTGGACAAGGGAGGTGCTGAGGTCACAAGAACCCACCTGGACCAGAGGACGTTCTGAACTGAGGGGAACTGCAGTTCTGCCCTAAGCCTGGCAGGGCCCTGTGGAGGGCAAACTGGATGTACTGGACCCAGTTAAGGCTCCCATGAGCCACCACGGGCAGGCCGCTTCAGTTCTGCAGACAGGAAGGGACCTTGCGCACAGGAGCCCACCCCTGAGTCTCTGATTGTTGCCAAACAGCCCCAGGTAGAGTCGGAGCCCATCCTCCCTGAGAACCCCACCCCCACCCCAGGGGAGTCTGGGGCCTAAGCCTGGAGGGCTGTGCCCAGCGCCTCACGTGCCAGAGGCCCCAGGTCTGCGGAGACCCCGCAGGGCATGTCCCCTCCAAAGGACAGTGACTTAGGTGGTGGCAAGGTGACGCCTCCACACCCTCCCAAAAGGGGTGACCTCCAGCCCAAGGGACGAACCGGGGATGAGAAGGAGGCACAGAGGACGTCGGTGGGGAACCACAGACAAAACAAGGTGCCAGCACAGCAGCTTTAATGAGAATCAGGCGAGGCCCGGTGTGGTGGCCCGGAAGCTCCACAGGGCTCGCAACGCCTGGCACACCCGGAGCAGCTGGCGCCTCCAGGGTCACGCAGGAAGCCAGAACTGTCACCTCCCACAGACCTCCTTGTCACACTGCAAGGACAACAGGGCCCACGTCAACCTGGCCGCTCTCCCCGCGGGGCCGCCCACCCAAATGGAGAAGGGGCACCCCGACCATCCTTCTCTGGGGCGCGTGGCCCTCCATGAAGCTCCCTACCCACAGGGAGGACCCAGCTGCGCACACCATTGGCTCACACTGCACCTGGGTCCCCTCAGCTCGTCCTCTCTGCACGTGGAGTCACAGTGACATTTACAATCCTGGGCTGCCGTGAGCAGAAAGCAACACTGACCCGAGGCAGCAGCTCACGCCCTGGCCAGGTGAGCGCATGCACACGGGCAGGCAGCGCGCCAGACCTCAGCTCACCTGGGGTGGCTGGCTGGGGCAGACCTCTGCTGAGAGGCCCAGGGCCTGCAGGATCCTCTCCTGGGGGACATAGTCACCTGGGGACTTCTGGATGAAGTGCAGCAGCACGTTGTCACCACCTGCGGCACAGCCAACGGGTCAGGGTGCCCCCGAGAACCTCAGTACCTTGTTCTCTTGTTCCCGCCAGGGGAGGTAGGGTAGGCCAGTGGACTGAGCCCAGAAGGCCTGGCCAGCCAGAATCCCCACCCAGTTAACAGGATAAACAGGGGCGCCCCACCTCTGCCACGCCAACACTCAGTACCAGAGGAGAGGAGCAGTGAGGAAATGGACAAGCCGGAGACGGTGGGGCATGGCCACCAAGTCCAGCGAGACCTGCCCGCCGAGGACAGGGCCCGGAGGCCCTTCCCAGCCCACCTTTGCTGACCACCAGCAGCCCTCCGCTCTGCAGCAGGTCCCCAGAGAGGTTGCCATGGATGCCAACCGCCTTGGCCTGGAAGGAGAGGAACATGGCTACTCCCAGAGGGAGGCCCCAGGGCTCCAGCACCCCCAGTCCCTCCAGCCCTGGCAGTCCCAAACCTTGGCGGCCACATCCCGCACGGGCTTCCCCAGGGCGGCTGGCAGGATGCTCAGGGTGTTGTACCTGCAAAGACACCAGCTCACCGGTCCCAGTGCCTGCTACCAGTGTCCACCAGACACCCAGGAAGAACCAGCCAGTTACTTCACCAGAGGCTGGGGGACAGCACCAGGCGGCTAGGCCTGCAAGCAGACTGGCCAGCCTCCTAGCAGTGGACAGCAGGGTTGGCCCTACGGAGGGTGTGCCAGGTGAGCTCCAGGCTGGGTGCACCCAGAGATTTGGCTCAGCCGGCACTGCCGATCAGGGCAGGAGCCTGTGGCACCAGAGGCAGGAGTGGAGGGCCACATGAGATGCCAATTTCAGACCCTAACACGGGGGCAAAACCCAACAGCAGGCTGCCTGGAGCTGCTGATGCCACCAGAGCCGGCTGGCGTGGGGCAAGGTGAGAGAACAGCTGGCAGACGTCAGCGAGAAGATACGTAAGGAAGCCGAGGGCAGCTGGGGCCCTCTGCCTGGCCACCCATGGGTGCCCATACGCAGACGTGCTTACCGCTTGAAACCCAGCTCCTTATACAGCTGCCTGCTCTCGTCCAAGTAGAGCTCTGGAAAGGGAGGCCACAGGTGTGCCCGGCCCACGCGGGCCCCACCCACGCCTGCCCTCAGTCCCCAGTCCCCTGGCTGCCCCGCTCGCCCACCCTTCCCTCGAGGGGCACAGTACGGCTGGGCGACCCCGCGGTCAGAGGAGGAGCTGAGCCCCAGAGCTGACCCTCGCAACCGAAGGGCAGGTTCGCAGGGACAGGGCCACTGGGCCCCGGTCCCTCGGGACACCGAGCCTGTACCGCCGGTGCCTGGATACGGGAGGGGCCGCACCTCCGGAGAAGTAGCCGCCGTCCAGGAACTCCTGCAGGCCCAGGGCTTCCGGGCCCACGCCCACCAGGCGCACGCCGCGCTGGTCCAGGAGCCCCCGGAGGCTGCTGAGGTCCTGGGCGATCCAGCGGCACACCACGCAGCCAAAGCGCCTCAGCCCGGCCACCACACACGGCTGCTCCTGCCACAGGCTGCGCAACTCCACGGCCTGCGGGGCAGTGCGGCCGGGGGGCGGTCGGTGGCCGCGGGCCCAGCGCCCACCCTCCGCAGTTCCGCTCCAGCCCAGGATGCGCCCCGTGGGACCCCCCACAGGGGCGCCCAGAGTCCTGCGCCGCCTGGGCTCACCTCCCCGGTCACGGCATGCTTCAGGACACACGCGCCCACGCGGGTAAGGTCCACAGCACTCATGGCGGCCACGCGTGTGGCTGCCGGTTCCCTGCTCCAGACCCCGGGAGTCAGGCAGTGCGCCGGGCCCGTTCCCTTAGCGCCGGCCCCGCCCCGGCCCCGCCCCGGCCCCGCCCCGGCCCCGCCCCTCCGGCTCTTCCCTGTGCCGCCTCCCCGCCCCAGACTCCGCCCCGGGATGGCTGCTCCGCTTCCGGGCCTCGTCCCTCCCTCCGCCCGAACAATCCCGCCGCGGTGCCGGAACGGAGCTAGGTCAATTACGTGCATACGTGGGCCGATGGCGCGGCAGGCAGAGCTAGGCTGAGCGCCCGCGCGGGCTCCGGGTGGAGGTGGAGGTTTGGGTCGAGGCGCAGGGCACGGCAGGGGTGGGCTGGGTAGGGGACGAGGGGCGGCGCACCTGTTCAGGTGTGGGCAGCAGCCTGCGGGCGTCGGAGGGGCGCAGAGCCCGGCTCTTCCCGGCCTGGTTTCTCTTTCCTCTGTGCCCTGGGTGTTTGTAACGTAACACCTCTGCTCCAAAGAAATAAGGGACCAGGTTATCCTGAGGCAGATGTGAGTGACCGTGGCCTGGAACACAGTCAAGTTACGCGGAGTGCCAGGTGGCCCCCGAAGGACTAAACACGCTAGGGGAGGTGACGTGAGCTGTCCCAGAGCAAAGGGAGTCAGAAGCTGGGACGGCCAGGCGGGCGGGGAAGTCCGGTGGAGCTCAGATGGTGCCTTGCCTCAGGGCTGGCAAAGGCTGCTGCGGGGTGTCAGGGCTCCGGAGGTTGGTAGTCACTGGCGGTTAAGGGACTGCGGTGGCCCGAGGCCACGCTCGCCGTCAGCCTCCAGCATTCCGTCTGTCCACCATCACGTGGTGGCCACGGGCGGGCGGGCTCGAATGTAACTGCGGCTTCCCCAGGAGAATTTCAGTTCACATTTTTAGTCATAAAATATGATCCATTTCACACCAGAATATTTTAGCTTTTAATCCCCAGCACTGGGCAAAAACAGGCCAAAAGGAGTTGATTAGCAGCTCGTACCAATGTTTGTCTTGGGCTACTCTCACTACGGCCCTGCGATGCCTGCAGGTATCCCCAGCTTCAGAGGAAGGAGGGCCCCAAGCCCAGCTTCCCCCACAGCGGGCTCCCCCGTGGGCGGCCCAGCCTGTGGGGCCAAGGATCCTCGGTCGCGGAGACTGGCCTCCCAGCCCCGACACCACGACCAGGATTGGGCCCAGGTGGGGCTGGAGAAGTGGGGTCACCATGCTGTCCACGGGCTGCTCGGGGGCAGTGGTGCCCTGGGCCGGGGGAAGACGACAGGACCAGGCAGGGGAATGAGACCGGGCTGCTCAGTCCAAAAGGGGACTCTGCCCAGGTGATGAAGGCAGCAAAAGTGGAAGGACGAAGCCTGGGCTGCAGAAGCCCAGGGGAGGACAGGGCAGGATCCCTTTTTTTCTTTTTTGAGGCAGGGTCTTACTCTGTACTCCAAGCTGGTTCTGAACTCAGTAGGTAGCCCAGGCTGGCCTCAAACCTACAGCAGGCCTCCTGCCTCAGTCTCCTGAGCACTGGTGTAATACAGTGAGCATTGTAACCGATGGTCAGCCCCTGTGGGAACACAGCCACACACTGCCAGCGGCTCTGCTCTCTGCCGTGCCACAGGTCCACGCCATGACAGCTGCCCTGCGCCGCTCAGCTGTCCGTGGTGAGTGCTTGCGTGCACGGCTCCCCAGGCAAGAGCTCCGTCTGTTCAGACAAGGGGAAAGGATCCGGCACTGCGTGCGTGGCAATCCTGGAGACCCAGAGACCAAACTGCATCAAAGTTGCCCAGGACAATGACCTACCTGTGCTCAGACTCTGGAGGTGACCCCCGAGCCCACACTGGTGCCGGAGACACCTTGTATCCCGCATCTCCAAGTGCTGTTTGTGCCTTTCCGCTGCCAGTTTCCACGTTTCTGATGCATTGGCCGGGAAGCCAGCGACACAGCTGGCCTCTTATGCCGTTGTTGTTTGGGAATCTGAAAGGCCGCAGTCACCGGCCCAATGACAGGATGGGTGGCGGACACCCAGCTATTTGCCAGGTCCTAGCTCACTTGGGCCCTGCGGCTCAGTGTCACACTCGTCCCCCGTGAATGCAGAAGGACAGGGGACAGGTTCCAGGATGGGACACCCAACTGGTGAGCATCGTGGGGACATCTGCTCGAGTCAGGACTTGCCATATGGCAGGAGGACAGACTGGTCACCTCCCAGGGGCCAGAATCAGCTCCTCACGACAGGATTTGTTCCCTTGGGATTGGCTGGGTGTCAGCCCTAGCTGTGTGTATGGGCGTGTGTGTGACTACAGTGCTTGAGCGGATTATAACCTGCAGGTCTGCGTGACCTCGGAGGCTTACCGGCTGTGGCAGGCTCCCAGGGCTGTGTCCCCCCCACCCCCCGCCCCGGTGAGTCTGGTCCAGATTCGGGGTTTGTACGGTGAGCTACACGCTCAGAGTCACCTTCAGCCTCGGGCAGGGGAGGGGTGCAGGCGGAAACAAGGACTTCCCTGCCGTTGGTCTTGCAGCACCAACAAGCTGCGGGGTGGAAATCCACCCAATGGGTTAGTCAGCTTCAGAATCCGCTGCCTCAGAACATGTGGCTACAGATTTTAAGAAAGGATTTTCTGGTTCAACATCCTTAACCATTAGAGAGGTGCAAGTCAAAACATCACTAAGATATCACCAAACCCCAGAGAGAATGGCGCGTGTCAAGAACTCAGCCGTCAGTGCTGGCGGGGCTGTGGGGAGAAAGAAGCCCCCTCACTCTGCTGGGGAGACTAAATCGGTGAAGCCACTGTGGAGGGCAGTGTGGAAATTCCTCCGAAGGCTGAAAATACACGTCCCTTTTGATCCAGCAGCACCTCTTCTGGAAATCTTCCAAAAGAGCTAAAAACATAAACAAGATACCTGTCCACCTAAGGTCGTAGCGGCAAAACTAACAGCAGCAGAAACAGGGAGGACCCCAGAACACCCATCAACGGGCCAGTGGGTACCAAAAGTGTGGTATATGCATACAATACCACTCATCTACAGAAACAGATCATTTTGAGGCTTTGGCAAGTAAGTACGCACAACTTAAGACCGTCCTGCTCAGTGAAGTGAGTCAGACACAGAAGGTTAAACACTGGATGGTTTCTCTAGTGTGAGAAACCCAGACAACAGTCATTTCATAGAACTAAGTGAGAGGGACATTTTTTAAAAATATGTATTTCATAACAAATACGAAAAATGCAATTTAGAAAAGTCAGTCCAAAACAGGAGAGTCACCTAATGCCACATTCATGGCGGGCAGGTGCCAAGGTCTGAGGTAGAAGGTGCGGCCCGCTCTCCAGGTGGGCCAGCTGAGGTACCAGTGTGCAGGCAGCCGGAAGGCAGGGTTCTGGGTGGGACGGGAAGCTGGGGGAGCCGAGTGTGGGGAGGCGGCCACTGCATCTGCCCCAGGGCGCTGGGTCCTCGCAAGGAGCCTGGCTGCCCTGGGCTGATCCCACTGGGTGGATGTGGACAGCAGGGCGAGTCTGGTGGTATTGACACCACCCCCCCACCCGGGGCAGGTGCCTGGTCCCACTGGGTGCTTAGCAGCTTGCAGCAGGTATCAGCCTGGAACTGGGTGCCTCGGTCCCCAGCCTATGGATCAGCTGTCCGAGTCCGGGTTGTCCTGGAACACCCAAGCTGTGTCCTCCACGGCCACTGGGGTGGCACCCGGGCCGGCACTCGGGCTCGGCAAAGCCAGGGCAACCCCTTCGTCGTTCGTCTTGCCCTGTCAGGACAGCACAGAATAGAGACGTGGCTCTGGGCTCCAGTCATGGCCCCTGGCACTCGGGTCGCTTACTGTCCTCCACCCCAGGGGCAAACACAGTGCAGGCTACCAACTGACCAGTGAGGAGATCCACCCTCACCCCGGGGACTCCACCTGAGTCGGGGGAGCAGTAGTGCCTGGACTGCACCTGCCAGGTGATTCTCCCCGCCCCACAGGCAAAACATCACCCAGGGCAAAGGTGCTCCTTGGACTGGACCAGCAATGAGGTCCCTCAACCCCCCACACCCTGGACACCACTGAGGAGGGGAGCAGTGGTGGCTGGAACAAGCCAGCGGGGTGATTCCCTCACCCCTATACCCCGAATACCACCTGAGGACAGCAGTGCTACCTGGACTGAAACCAGGAGATCTCCCCACCCTGACATCCCGGAGGCCACCTGGGGGACCTGCAGTACCTGGACTGAACCCCCAGAGATCGCCCCACCCCAGCACGCTGGACGCCATCTGCAGAGGGGCTGCAGTACCTGGGTAGTGACCCTCACCTTGGCTCTGTGACCTGTAAGACGAAGACACAGTACTGGGGGCAGAGCAACGCTGCAAGTGCTGGGACCCACCGCCTGGACTGTCTGCTGTGGGACGCCCCCCAAGACTGACCTCCGAGTGGACAGAGGTCCCTGAGGGGCCTGTCACTCAGGAGCTCCCACCCACCTTCTCAGCTATCACAACTATCCGCCCTGCCTCTGTTTACCTGCCTTCCAGCTACAGCGAAGGGCACCACAGAGGGGGCCCCTCAGAGGGCACACCTAGGAGCAGGGCCCCGAGTATGGCTGAGGAGGAGGAGGAGGGGGCCCAGACACCCCTGCCCTCAGACACCTGGGAACACCTGGAGGTGCTGACTCGGGGCACTCTGGCATTCCCTGCCTGGCACCTGCACCCCCGGCCTTTACGGCCACAGATGCCAGAGCTGGGGCTGCACAGGTAGGTCGAGTGCCCAGCTCAGCGTGGCACAGGGCAGGTGTCCTGATGAAGGGGGGACACCCGCTAACCCTCTGCTCAGTTTTTAGTGCAGCACAGGTTGCCCTGAGTGCCCCACAGCCCCCAGTGGTGGGTGAGAGCTGGGGACCCGTGCTCAAGTGTGGGGGACAAAGGCACTGCCTGATGCTGACTCCTGGGCCCGGGCCAGGTGCAGCCACTCCAGAGAGGGACCCACAAGACTGGAAGTGTGCTGGGTGTGGAGGACAGAGCTGTGGAAGGTGTGGGGGGGGGGTCCCCTCACTAGCTCGGGGCCTGAACACGCCTTGCAGGGTGTCTCTGCTTCCCAGCTGGGGGCTGGAACCCCCCTGGCAGAGCAGCTCCCCTCACCAGCTCTGGCCCCAAATGCCCCTCGGGGGGCTCTGCTCCCAGCTTGGGACCTGGACTCCCCCTGGAGGGTGGCTCCACTCGCCAGCTTGAGTCCTGTGGAGGGTGGCTTCCCTAAACAGCTTGGATCCTGGACACCCCTTATGGAAGGAAGCCTCTGTACCCCAGCTCGGGTCCTCAAAG
Source organism: Ctenodactylus gundi (assembly GCA_004027205.1). NCBI lineage: Eukaryota > Metazoa > Chordata > Mammalia > Rodentia > Ctenodactylidae > Ctenodactylus > Ctenodactylus gundi. The sequence continues at coordinate 379,039 of PVKB01001597.1, forward strand.
CCCCCTGGAGGGGGTCTTCCCTCCCTGGCTCAGGTCCTCGATGCCCCTGGGGTGGGCTCTACTCACCAGCTCGCCGTTTTCTTTTTTTCCATATCCAGATCATTGGCACAAGCGCGGTAATGAGGCCCAGGACCACAAGACAGTGCCCTTCCCACGAGAGCGAGCAGGTGACGTCTGTGCTGCTGGTCCCGGGCTCTGCTTCCTGCTGCAGCAACCATGTGCACCTGGGAGAGAGGCCCATGGGACTGCAGCCTGCACGGGAGTGCTCAGGACCTGGCCCAGCAGGTGTGGGTGCTCCCGCTCTGGGTTACGGAGGTCAGAGCTCCAGCTACGACCTCTTGTCCCCTTTTGGAGAGACAGAGAGAGGGGAGGGGAAGGAGAGTCCGGGAGGTTGGGCATCTGAAGGGTCATGACGAGGAGACGCAGGGGCCTCACTTTCATCTCCAGCGACCCCTGTGGGGGGCCCCACGGACCTGACGCTCAGGGGTGGGCAGCACCCTGGGGGCAGCTCCAAGCGTGTCCACCAGAGCCAGCAGGGCAGGAAAAGCAGGGCCATGCCTTATGCCTGGGAAAGGCCACCTGCAGCCTCCCCAAGCCACGCCTGGGTGCTGACTGGGTACCAGGGTGCTGCCCAAGTGGGAGCTGTGGCACTTTCTGCTGGGGGAGGGGCTCCTAATCTAGGAGAGCTTCAGGACCCCCCAATCCAGGGCTCAGACTGAGACCCCTGCATCACAGACCTGGTCCAGGACAGACACTGCTGCAGGGTCCCATCTGAGTAGGTCCCGGGTGGGCACTGGGCGCACTCAGTGTCTTGGCTGTGGTTGCCTAGGGAGCGGAAGAGGGTAGGGGCGGGCTTGGCCTGCAGGCTAACCGTGGGGGCTCTGCTCCTTGGATTGGGCTGCACTGTGCAGGTCTGGTGGATGGAGGAAGTGGTGGCCCTCTCAGGATGCTGGTGGTAGCAGGGCTTGGAGTGCCACCAGGCAGGGATGGGAGACTTTGGGGTCCCTCTTCCCTAATTCCCCCACCCACAAGGGTGCCGCCCTGGGCAGGAGTGGGAGCTGGGTGATGCAGTGTGGCCAGCGCAGCCCAAGAGGGCCCCAGGACTGCCTTCCCTTGGGGTCTGTCCGTTCCTTCCCCCCTCTCCGTTTCCCCGCCCTTCCCTTTCTCACAGCTCCCCTCTCCTCCCTCACAGCTCCCGCCCTCCCTGCCCCCACAGCCTCTCCCTGCTCTCTGGCTGCTAGATCGCGCTGGGGTGGCTGGACTAAGGCTGGCCTAGGTTGCTGTCACTTCACAGGTCCCTGAGCCTTGGGGCTTCCAGCCGTGGGGTTCTGGTGAGTAGTGTGAACATGGGGGAGGGACCCACCACCTGCAGACTTACCTCTTCTCTGCACTCTCTGGCCAGGTGAGCAGATGCTGTGGCGCTGGCACAGGGCACAGTGGTCCCCCTCCTGGGCCAGGCAGAAGTGACCTTGGCTACATTTGCATGTGGTTTCCTGTGTGCTGGTGCAATTGGTCCTGGTCTCCTGGCCCATGTCTGGGACCCAAGACGAGGGGTTAAGAGCAGAGGCTAGAGCACAGCCTTGTCACCATCCAGGGACAGAAGGGACGGCTCGCCCAAGGTCTGCGGCGTCCTGGGTGACAGGCTGCATATAAGTGTATCTGCATTTTGGTGCCCCTCCCACCCAGGCCCCCTCCTGGCTGCTCCCAGATCAGCAAACACGCTGCCAGATGTGCCCGACAGTGGGTGTGAGTCTTAGATGGAGGAGACAGGTCGTGGAAGAACCCAGAGTAGTCACCACCTGCCCTTGGGGAAACTGAGGTCCTCTGCCTATACTAGCCAAGGCAGGACCATGGTGAGCCACAGTGTTGGCTCTCCAGGTCAGGTTAACCCCAGACATGCCCCTCAGACTGGCCTTCCTTCTAGGTGACCAGTTCCATGGGCAGATGAGACGGGGACAGTACGGGCGCTGCTTCTCTGGTTGTAGGGGTAAGGAGAACTGGCCCTGCCCATGGGGCCCCTACGGAGGGACACCGTCATCAGCCAGCTAGGCTGCCACACCTCGCCTGTCTGGCAAGGGCCGTCCTGGCCAGGGTAGGGTGGGATATGGTCAGAGAACTCTGGATGCAGCTATGGTCCAAGCCTCAAGCCCCCCGGCCCCTCCTTCCATCACCCTTCCCTGTATACACAGGCTGTCCGCTGCCCAGGTGTGCTGGCCCCTGCCCTACAAGTGGACCATGGGCTACATGCTGAGTCCTGTCCCGTGCCACCTGTGGTGGTGTCATGGTTTAGATCCCCGGTTGCATGTCTGCATTCATGGGCATGTAGAAGGAGGATTTGGGTCAGCGGGCTCTGCCATCCAGAGGGCACTGTGGTTGCCTCTTGGGGTCTCCGTTTCCCCATCTGTGACCTGGGCAACCTCCTACCTTGGATCTAGGAGTGAGGCTGGCATTGGTCAGGCACAATGTTGGGACATAGGGTCCCCAGGATAGTGTCTGAGATGTGGATGGAGCCACCAGTGTCCAGGGTCTTCCCCCAGGATTCACCCTGCCCACCTACCCCAGGGCACTAGCAGTCCAAGAGATCTTTCCCTGGGGAAACTGAGGCATGGGAGGGATTCTTAGCCACCAGGTCACCGGCTGGAGGAGCAGAGGTGAACCCCCGGGGTCTCAGGAGTTGGGGTACAGTGTGGGAACCCAGAAGCCCTGTGTCTACTTCAGGGAGGGTAGCCACGAGGGTCAGTGGGCTGGGCCCCAGACTCATGAGAAGCCAGTCACTCAGGTCAGGAAGGCTCTGGTGACAGAGCTGGGGCCCAGGCCTCAGCCACAGAAGGGGGCACTGCAGGTGTGCCGGGGGTCATGGGTGGCCCAGGCGCTCAAGCTGCTGACCTCACCTGGCTCACAGCCTTGGCATGACAGGCACCGGCTCAGGCCATTGTAGTGGGCAGTGTAGGTACCCTCAGGGCAAGACCGGCACACCGTGCCACCGTGCTCGCTGCAGTCATTTTCGACGTAGTAACCTGTGGCCCCAGACAGAGAGTGCCTCCGCCACTGTGAAGCCCCCACCGTCACATCCCCCTGTGCCCTGAGCGCCCAGGGAACCTGAGCTGGTCCCTCTGGACATAGGGCCCCAGCTGCCTTCAAAGAGTGTGCCTTCGGTGGGGCAGGGAAGGTCTGGAAGGACACTGGGTCTCCTAGGTCACCTGGGCCTGGCCCCTTCTCTGCCTCAGCTCCCCTCACTCAGGCCGACCCACTCCCCAGACCCACTCTGGGCAGGGCAGGGCCAGCTCCCAGGAGCCGAGGAGTCCAGGCTGCGGGTGCCACCCCCGGAAGCCCACCCTTGGCTGCCTGTGTCCACCAGGCCAGGCCTTGTGCCACCCCGGGCTGTGGAATGAGGACAGAGGGGTCCACCATGCAGGGCTGCTCCTACCTGGGCGGCAGGTGGGGCAGCACTCGGTACCCGTGAAGTACTCCTCCTCAGTACATGCGGGCTGAGTGGGGGCACCCTCCAGGGACCCTAGGAGGAGGAGGCACAGCACCTGGGGAGGGACAGGCCTTGGGTAGGAGATGCCCAGCTGCCATGAGGCTCCACCCGACTCGCCGAGGCCTCAGTCTGCCCGCCATGCCGTGGGGAGGCGGTAGTGCCCAGGCAAGGGTGTAGGCCCTCACGGGCTCAGGAATGGCCTGGTGACACTCCACAGCCTGGTAAGGTACGGTGGGCCATTGCCAGCCTCCATCCTGCCTGTCACTGTGGGGTCCTGATACCTGGCTGTGCCCCGAGGAGCCCCATCCCCCCTGGGCAGCCCTGCTGTCCCAACCCCGCCGCAACCTGCAGGTCATTACTGGCCCTTCCCCCGGGGGGCAGCAGGGAAGGCAAGGATGGGGGGCTGCAGCACGGGGGAGACACTCCTCGGGCTGGAGGCTCCCACACCACCTTGTTCTAGGCGAGTCTGACGCCCAGGGGAACTGGGGCAGAGGGCACCAGGGCAGGGAGCAGCTTCCTGCCCAGGTCCAACATTTGGCCTCATCCCCTGTAGAAACTCAGGCTTGTGACCAGCAGAGGGCAGCAGGGGCAGACGACCACCAGCCAAGGCCGGCCACGGGGCACATGATTTCAGGCTGCCAAGAGCCCTGGGAAGTGCCTCCTCCCCACGTAGCCACCACCTGCCCCGGGGGATACAGTGGCAGAAGGACACCTCGGTGACAAGGCGCTCCTGCCTCAGCCTTGCCACCCCAGTGAGGTCAGTCCCCCGGGGGTGGGGTCTGCTCCAGACAAGGGCAGGGGGACAAAGCCCATGCCAGCGGGGGACCAGACACGGCCAGCTGAGAGCAGGCGCCTGGTAAGAGGGCAGAGGCCTGGCGAGGGGGCAGAGGCTGGAGGCGGCCCAAGGCAGGACTGGGAACAGGGAAGCTTGGGGACATGGACACAGGAGGGGGGACTCACCAGTCTCAGGACGTGGGCTTGGCACACCTGGCTCCAGGAGTGAGGCCCCGAGCTGGGGAGAGTGCCCATGGCTCTGGCCACTGACCACGGGCCTCTGCATTCCCGGAGGCAGGACTGAGGGCTCTCCTCTTACAGCAGGTGCCATTAGACAGGAAGTGAAAGTGAAATTCGACGAGCACGTAACAGTTTCTGAGCGGGAAGTGTTTATTCAACAGTCCCGAGTATTATGCTTCCTCTCCCTGCTGCCCCGGCGAGCCCCTCTGCCCTCCGCCGCCTCCTGGGAGCCCCAGAGGGCCTCAGGGCCCGCTCACAGCTGGAGGGCCTGTGAGGGATGCCCAGCCTCCCCACGTCCTATGCACTGACAACCCGTGGGGTCCCAGAGAAAGAAAACCAGCACCCACTGCCCAATGAGCTCTGACAGCTCACACAGGATGGGAGTTATGGGGCACAGAGGCCTCCCAGGGACACCCCTGCAGATTCCACAGAGAGAGACGAGCCTCCTCGCCTGGTGCAGCCCCTGCGACCACCTACCCCGGCTCCCAGCAGATCCACCCTCTGAAGTCAACATCTCATGCGCCCAGGCAGGGGAGAGACAGGAATGGGGAGGTGTCCACCCAGCCAGCAGGGGCACCGGGACGCGGCCCTTCCCCTACACACAGCTGGCAGGCCGGAGGGAGGGTGGCGGTGCCCAGCAATTGGCTGACCTGCTACTCTTTCATGAGGCCTTCTCCGCTGGCTCATTTTGAGCCACACCACCTTCCTGCCCGCCCCTCCTAGGGCCACTTGTCGCCCGTGCCAGTTTCTGTGTGTGCGGGGTGACCCTCTGTATGAGGGCCACTCTCGGCTTCTGCTGTGTCTCGAGGGAACAGGCCAGCTTCCTCTCTGGGTCAACACCCCCATCGCTAGCCAGGCTGTGTCCAGTAACAAACAGGGCCAGGAGAGGGTGCTGACCCGAGCGCCTCAACAGGAGTCCCCCATACTCACTGTCACCTCCGGGGTCCCCCGCTTCAGCTCCAGTGACAAGCAGGCTCCTCCCCGCAGCTCCTGGCATCCCAGTACCACCGTTCCCTGGTGGGAATCTGGAGCCACACCCCTTCTCTCCTTCTGTGGCCACATGGTCCAAGAGCCACGAGGCTACTGTCCTGTCCCACCAGAGCCTAATGCTGGGGGGCATCCGGAGCTCACCCCTCAATGCAGGCGAGACAGCTGTGGCCAAAGCAGGTGGGACCGCAGGCATGAGCCACTTTGATACCCAGATAGGCCTCTGCCCTACCACTGCGGCAGATGAAGGAGCCCAAGCCACTGGCCACGGCTGCCACCACAGCTGCCCTTGGAAGTCCCAGCTGCCCCCCCCCCACCCCGGGGCTGCGCATCCCTCCAGCGTCCCCCAGCTCAGGGCCGTCTGCAGTGACCTGTCTGGAAATCCCCTGCGCTGTTCCCCGTTCTGACAGGCAGTGTCCGGGGCCTGAGGGGATCCAAGCACTCGTGCTGTGTCCTGGGAGTGGGGTGGGGTCCAGATCCACCCAGGACTCCTCCTCCATCCCTCAGCCTCCAGGCCAGCCCTGGCTTCCCTGCGTGGTGCCGTGGGGACAGCACTGGAAGGCAGGGATGGGGGCATCTCCCTTTTCCTTGCTCACTAGATGGACAGACTCCCGGCCCTCAAAAAGGGACTGGACCCAGGAAAGAGCCACAGGTCACCACACTATAATCGCTTGGAGCCACGGGTCATCGTGCCATGCGATTGTTGGGAGCCTCGGGATCCCCGGGCTCCCACATTGGCCAGCCACAGCCAATGCTGTCCCCAAACAGGGGGACGGGTCTGTGGGCACAGAGGAAGAGAGACCAGCCCAGCAGGCAGAGGGAGGGAGGGGTAGCGAAGGGGGAGAGAAGCTTCCCATGGGTTACAACCAGCCACGGAGCCCGGATCCGGAGACTCGGGACTGTGAGGCCCACGGTCACTGTGCTTTCTGTTGGAAGGATCATGGGAGCAGCCTGTCGAGAGGATAATCCGGAGGCAAATATTGGAAGATTTAATGTAGATGTGCAATCTGATCCAGCATATGTTCATGGGCGCATAGAAGACGCGTGTAGGCAGGTGCAAGGCTGCCTTGGGACGGGGGCCCTGGAGACAAGCAGGGGGCCCCTCGGAGGGGAACCCACGGGGTACGTCACTCCAGCCCCAACGGAGCAATTGCCCGAACTTACTGCCTGTTCTCAAAGCCAGAAACGGACACTGACCCTGTGACATACAGCCCTTTTCACAGAGGTGGCCACACCAGAGGCCCGGGCGGAGGGAGGAGCTGAGCCGACTCCAGCAGCCCCGCTGGGCAGGGACGCGAGACCAGGGCTCGGGAGCTTGCCCGCCAAGCAGGTGGACGCCGCACGCAGTGCTCCGGAAGCGAGGGGGCCACAAAACCGAACAGCTCCAGGAATCTGTCAGGGTCCCCTGGGGTCCCCTCGGAGTGACGAGCTGAGCGTGCGCAGGCTCCATCTCAGAACCTCCACACAGCGAGACCCAGGGAGCTGTGGCCGAGGGTACCCAGAGCTCGCAGGGCTGGGGACGTTTGAGTTCTGAACAGCCAGTGTGGATTGACCTGTGGGTCAGTACCCTGGGCAGCCAGAAGAGTCCCCGCCCCCTGAAAGGTCATCCTAAGCAGGGCCCAGGCCATCCTTGCCCACTGCAAAGACGCCTGGACATCTACTCTAACACACCCAAAGACAGCCACACTTGCCAGGCCTAGTGGTGCAGGCCCAGGATCCCAGCACTCTGGGAGGCTGAGGCAGGGGGATTGTAAACTCGAGCCCAGCCTGGGCAACTTAATGATTTAGCGAGAACCTGTCTCAAAGTCAAAAAATAAAAACGGGAGCTGGTAGTGTAGCTCCATGATTAGAGCTCTTGCCCAGCAGGTGCAAGGCCCTGGATTCAGTTCCCCAGCAGCACATAAACCAGGCCTGGTGGTGCGCGCCTGTAATCCCAGCGCTCGGGAGGATGTCCTGGTTCGGATCTGGACTGTTGTTCCCCAGAAGCCTCAAGTTGCCAGGCTCCTGTGTACTGTTGGGAGGTGGGGCCTGGCTGGAAGGGGCGTGGCCTTCTGGGTCCGCCCTTCCTCCCAGGCCCTGGTTCTCTCTGCTCCACCATGCTGTAAGGATCTCTGCCCAAGCAACTCCAGTTCCGGTTCCACCGTGTGATTCCACCATTTTCCAGCCGCCCACACGTGAATGGACCGAGACCTTCTGAAACTGTCAGCCACAATAAACCTTTCCTCCCTGAGTTGTGGGTGTCCGGCACCCTCAGTCCTCAGAAGCACGAAGAGAAAAGGCAGTCACAAAAAGACCAGAATGAACCACGAAAACTAAACTGCACACCAAAACAAGGTGCAACATCCGGTGAGGAAACGGTGAGCGCCACCCGGCAGCAGTGGCACGTGGTTCAAGGTCAAGATGGCGGATCCCTACATGTTCCCACGCGTTACCTGACCAGGCGAGGGTGGAAGGGGGAGGAAGGATAACGGTCATGGCATTATGATAAACTTGGCCCTGAGCCAACGCCTTAGCTCTTACCCGGAAGATTGTGCATCCTGCCACCAGGAAAAGCCAGGGGGAGGGAGCTGGGACCTGGGGCTGGAAGTCGCCACCCGCCATATTTTCCGTGAGCCTTCCTTCACTTGCATGTGGAGGGACACCCTTTTTGCAAAAAGATAATGAAAGCCTCATACTCTGTCATCCATGCCTCCCATGTCCATCCTTTGTTTGGACAGGTAAATTTCTATGAGCCGTTTCTAACAACTGCAACACCCCCTCCCTCACCTCAATTTTAACTATAAAAACACAGCAACCAATATTCAATCAGAAATTACTGATAAGGGGCTGGAGGACTAGCACAGCCATTAAAGCACTTGCCTAACAAGCTCAAGACCCTGAGTTCAAGTCCCTCGCACCCTATAAAACAGGCGTGCTAGCGCATGGCTATACTCCAGCACTCAAGAGCTGAGGCAGGAAGATTGCTGTTTGAGGTCAGCCTGGGCTATACCGTGGGTTCACAACCAGCCTGGACTGGGGGCAGGCGGGGCGGGGATTTGAAAAAGTCTGAAATGGAAAGCATGTTGAGTTAAATTCATTCTGCAACCCAGGTCTGCTTCAAATCACATAGCATTTTTCTTTTTTTCCCCTCATAATTGTGGCTCAAACCCAGAACCTTAAACTCACATAGTCCCCTACTAACTCAAATATGCTTTGGGGGCTGGAAAAGCTGTACAGCCTAGGTGAGCTCGGTACAGCCTAGGTGAGCTCAGTACAGCCTACGTGAGCTCGGTACAGCCTAGGTGAGCTCGGTACAGCCTAGGTGAGCTCGGTACAGCCTAGGTGAGCTCGGTTCAGCCTAGGTGAGCTCGGTACAGCCTAGGTGAGCTCGGTTCAGCTTACGTGAGCTCGGTACAGCCTAGGTGAGCTCGGTACAGCCTAGGTGAGCTCAGTACAGCCTA